>JAGQEM010000022.1:53843-179812 GCA_019202945.1 Corynespora olivacea
TCATGAGTCATTGCATCCTACACTGTTGGATGAAACCTTGGTTAGGCCAAACCATTATAAGCTTAGTTGGATATTAGTATACATAAACTACTTTACCCTTTACTCTTTAATATAATAGCTCTCTTTCTGCCGCATTGGTTTTAGCGCAGAGTAAGGCTCTGCAATCGTCAGGACAAACGGTCCGATTGCGGCAAACAACCATGTCTTGATAATCAAACAGCCTGTTGGTATTTTGGACATGATGTCTCTAGGACTGTTCAACGTAGGACCATTCATGTGCCAATTGTACAGAACAAGCAAAACATCAACGCAAGGTAGAAACATTTGTCAACAACAATGTGGATGGAGCTAAGATCTCTGCGCGACAACTTGATTATAAAAACGATTGAGTTTACCGGTTAAACCAATATGGTGAAAACCGTTGATGAAATAGAGCTCTGAAACGCCAAAGAAGATGAGCATGGAGTTCAGCCTTTTATCAACAAGTCATGATATCATAGACGAGCAAGGGGGCTGACACATGCAGTTTTCAATCATGTGGATATGGAGAAAGTGTTCGAAGGTCTCCTGGCAGACAATTTCTGGCTAAGTACTAACATGTGCGCTTTTACAAAAGTCTTATGTTTAATATGGTGTTGTTAATACCTTCATCTAGTGTTTCGGTAAGCTAGTCGACGAAAAGATGATTCCCAGTGACCCATCGGCATCTGTAACAGCTCTTGAATCGTCAATTGATTCGAAGAGAACAGGTTCAAAAGTTGGTAGCCAGCGATATTTACAGGATCCGGGCTTTCTTCTCAAGCACAATAATCGATTGTATGACACTGCAGATAGCTACGAGCTGTGAGCAGCTGTTGAATCCTCTCTGTTGCACTGTTTGGAATAGTCTATCGAAGCGAATGTGGCCGTGAAAGAGAGTTAATTGGCATTGATGAATACCAAAACGTAAATGCGTAGTCGCTGTAGTTGTTTTCTTTTACTCTTTGTTGAAAATATGTTACAGATTAGTGGCTTTTAGATAACTATCATCGGTGATTTAAGTGCCACAGGATGTGTTGTGTCACGTGAATCGTGAACCGGGCGACCACGATAAATCTCTTCGTCTGCCAGTCGCCAATTGGCTGGCACCGTCACAAGATTGTGGACCGTGCCCTGAGCACACATATCACCGAGCCTCCCACTTAGATAGCTCTGTAGCAGTTACGCAATTCATGATTATGAGCCTCATCCTGATCGTTGCCCTGATCCTCATATGTTGTGTCCCAGGTCGATAACTATTGGCGATGCGTTGGTGTTGGTGAAAGGAGTGACTAATGCGCATTTGGAATGTTCAGCTTCCGGAAGAAGCCTAGTAATTAAATGTCTTGATAGGCTCGGGCTTCCTCCTTCCATTGCGCCTCTCCTCACACCACAGGAAGTTTTCATGAACGGTTGACCAACCCACTTGCTTTGACCTATCATTCAAATCTACAGACTTGAAACATCCTGCTTACAGAGGAGTCTAGATTGGAATACTGCATGTACCCCCGGAAAACAAAGCCTACTATGTACAGACTTTCTTCCATGACCAAAGAAGGCAGTTTCTTCCCAGCTCCAACTGCGCGGCGCTGTCGAATATGGCCACGGAAAGCTCGGAAGCACCAAGTGTCTTTCCCTAGGTTTTTTTGACAGATCTATCCTCGCTAGAAGTTCACGAGGCGTCAACTCCGCTCCCAGATGCAAACTATAAAGCGCCCGATGCCGTTGCGGGTGAGCCGAGGTACCTTCACTCGCCATCTTCTATTCGATACCAATTGAATGCAGACCCACCTGCGAATTAGCCGTTTCGTGTCGAATGTTCTTCGCCTTGGCTTGCCAAAGACTTAGAAAGTTTCTAGCGGATGGCGCGCAGGTGCATGATATCGAGCAAGCCAAACGTCCAATTACGGAGGCCGGAGCTTGCTCCTTAACAGGTAGCTCTGGCTTCATGCCATATCCTTACTTCCTTCTCAACCCTATACGCCACGCTTAACCTTCCTTTCTAAGGGTTTTCTGTAGGCATGAAAGCATTGTTCTTCGGGGTAATCGTGGCGTTGCCACCATTCCAAAGTTACGTGTCTTTTCACATGCAGGGCAGCAACCCGCACCAGTGACTGCATGAAAAAGAACAGTTAAATAAATGTAGCGACCTACAATTGATTTATCTCAGACCCCTGTAAACCCCAAAAAGAGAGTGTATCATAGAATGCAGAGAAGGAATGCAACGCACGGTCAGGAATGGCAGCATATGAACTTTGACACACACGCCACGGCGCCATCAGTCGCTAAAATAAACTTTTCGAGCCTCAAATCAGATCTTGACTGGATCTGAACACCCTGCTGTCTCTTCCAAGTTAAGCCACCCTATTCGGCTCACCTGAGCGATTGCGATCGCGGGGTCTCAACATTGTGGCACTCCAGCATTGACTTCGGATGGCTCGCCACAACAGCTGCATTTGAAAACAAGCGCCATTCTTTCGGCTACATTCAGGCGTAGTTTTCAGCGCATGCTATTATACATTTCCCCCACGCGCGTTAGACTCTCATCACCATTCTCCATGCTCAAAGAATTCAAAGAGGACCCAGGCTTTACCGCTTGGGGTCCTTTCATCAAGCAGCCTTACTACGTCCAACCCATCACCCGAGTTGATATCATCGTGGCAGGATGTGCTTTTGGGGCGACGATGAGCATCGCCCTTCTAGCGATATACATGGGCATACAGCAAACCAGAGCTTCAAGAAGACCGCTCAAGTGTGTGTATGTGTGGATGGTATGGATTGAGCTTGCAGCAAGTGTCGTCATCGCTATCCTATGTCAATTGTACCTGCTCAAGTGCATTCGGCCGAGCTTCTATTTCTATATGGGGATATGTAAGTCCATCATCGACGATGTTCTCTTCCCAAGTTGTGCGTTCAAGTCTTACCAGAATCTTGAACTGTTTTGGGATGAGTAGTCTCGTCGCTCTTACCATCACCATACCTTCCAGTACATCCCACATCACCACTAACATCCTCCAGTGCTCCTATGGTCAATTCAAGTACAACTACTCCTCCAAATAATCATCAATCGAATCCGCGTCATCCTCTCCGATCGCAGAAGGGGACGAAAAATAATCATTAGCGTCGCAGTTCTCATCACTTTGATCAACATCAGCGTCTTTTGCGTATGGATTCCTGCGCACCTACAGATCAGCGAACATTACATCATCATGAATGATGTCTGGGATCGCATCGAAAAGATTGTCTATCTTCTTATCGATGGTACGCTCAATTGGTACTTCATCCATGTTGTGAAAGTCAATTTGATCAACAATGGATTGGAAAAGTATAATTCACTTGTTCGGTTTAATCAGCGCATTATTGTGGTCAGCTTGCTCATGGATGTTATGATAATTGGAGCCATGTCTGTCCCGAATGGTTTTGTGTACGCTTCCACGTTAATCTCCATGGGGTATATCGCTGACACAAAGTGCAGCTACGGAATTTTCCATCCATTAGGCTTCCTCATAAAACTAAACATCGAAATGACAATGGCCAACTTGATCCGCAAGATTGCCCTGAGCAAGTCCCGCACCGGTGTACAATCCCGCATGGAAAACTTCGACTCCGATTATAATACATACGTTGATCCCTTGGACCCTACATCTAAATTGAAATCCAAATCCTTACGTAAATTCAAAATCCGCTCCCTTATCCACCCAATGCCTACCTCCAAACGTCTCGACGCCGACACCGAGCCCAGCAACAGCATCAAAAGTAGCGGGAAGACAAATACAAGCAACGAGATCCGTATCCTCAAGACACGCGAATTCTTCGTGCAGAGCTATACGAGGCCAAATTCGAGCGTGGAGCAGGAATTCATGGGCGCAGAAGTAAGGGTGGGGAGTATAACGGTGAGAGGTAGGAGGAGTTCGGGGAGTTATTATTCCGAGGCTATGTCACTGGCTCTAGAGGAAGCGATAGAGAGGGATGGTGGGTCAGGGACGCCGATAAGTGAGAATTCAAGAGCAGAAGAGGGTTGGGGAAGGACTGATGACCAGATGGAATTAGTTCGACCTGAGAAGGCGCTTCGCAAGCTGTAAGGGGAGACCTGTTTGCTGATTAATTGATAATTGTCGCATAGTATATATAGTGTCCAATCCGTGTGTGATTGTTGTTCAACTTTTGCACCGGGTTTTTCCACAATAATGTTATATCTAGAAACCGACACTGGAAGGTTTCTCATGGGACGTTTCAATTACGATAATTCAATGGTATGTTGGTGCTCTCATGCGCGCGCATGTGATTGAAACTGCTCCCAAAATTGGCGGCCGCCGGCCGCCGCCCAGCTTACCAAGCCAACGTTTGCCCTTGAGATAAGGGCATTTCAGTAACGCAAGTCCAGATAAGGATGTCACTAGCACCATTCTCTGCTATTAACTGACCACGGATAAATAGTCGGACTGAAAAATTGTGACCAAGACGTCTCTCTGTACGTTTGGTGACACCAGTGGTAAAGCCTGGCTATTGGATGGTGACCAGGAAGGCAGTGTGTTGAGATGGAAGAGTTTGCGTCGTTCATTTAACGAAAGAACAATCGAGACTTTTAAGTACTCGCAAGATCCATCCTACAATCATACCAACAGCAGCTTCGACCATTCCTCCACAACAGCCTTCATTTGTTGCAGTCCCTTCCAAAAAGGTCCCTCCGCTATGAAGCTTTCCCCTTCTCGCAGCAGCAACAACAAATCTCTTTTTTCACTAGCACATACGGCATATTTCAGCCTGCCATCTCTCTAGCCGACAAACTCCTTCTCTTCTACCGATCACTCGACCTCAAATCAGAAGTGTTTCTCCGCTCCGTCACAACCACCGATTTCACCTTCGACGACACAGCATTTGACTCCATCGAGATTGGTGCTCCCGATCCGCTCGTCGGCCAGGATGTCATCATACTTGGCCATCTGGCATCTCTTGCGAACTTGACGACCATGCATAATTTGGGGAACTTCAACATTACTAGCCTCACTCATAGAGACGCAAACGGTATTAGGAGCGAGACCCAGGAAAAGGGTGAAGTGAAGTGAAGGTAATTGTAACGGCGTACGTTTTCGTGTATCATTATCGAGAGTGAACACAAGGAATATTGATTTGAAGGTGAATTTTGCTCTTGGGAGGTTTGAAACGGTGGAGTAACGGCTTTTCTTTCAGGCTGGGAATATCGAACTTAGTCGAACTTATGGGGTTGAAATAGTGAGTCTTGAAATAGTGTGGTTGATTACTTGGGAATGATGCAGGAGAAAAGGTCGGACGTGAGAAGCCTGTGGAAGAACCGAGCCATAAGAGCGATAATCACTTGTCTGCTGTTTTGGTATGTATTTAATCGAAGGAGTTTAATATATACAATACCATCTAGAATCGTAAATTCGTTTCGTAACGCGGTTTATCTATACAGACTAGCCTTGCTTTGGACTAGCTGAATCGCAGTCGGTTAACTCGGTTACTTGCTCCCCGCACCCGCATCCACCGTCCCTACATGTATACAAATACGTGAGCATCCACAAAGCCTCATAACATCTCATCACCAACCATTGACTATTATTCACCCACTCATAGCGAGTCCAAACACGTCCCGCAATTCTCCACGTTTACAACATCACAATGATGTTCCTCCCACGCCACCTTCTCCACACAACACGCCTCCTCTTCTCCTCATCACAATCCGCTTCCAACACCGCACAAGAAGCCTGTAACGAACTCTTCGGCCGCTTCTCCTCCAAACCAGTCTCCGTCAGAAACCAAATTCTAGACGCCAATCAACTGCACCTCCTACAGATCACATTAGGAAGAACATCGACATCTTTCACCCTCCCACAAAACGGAACACCAATCCCTCCCGGCCACCACCTCGTTTATTTCACGCCCCCGATTTTTGAAGAAGAGCTAGGACAAGATGGGACGGACCGCACTGTAAACCCGATAGCGCCGTATTCGCGACGCATGTGGGCAGGCGGCGAATTGATCTGGGAGAAAGACGTAAGTAAGGGCCTGAAAGTCGGTCAAGAGGTGCAAGAAACGACGAAGCTGGTCAGTGCGGAGCCGAAGATGTTGAAAAGTGGCGATGACATGCTCGTCGTCGGTGTGGAAAAGACTTTCGAAAACGAACACGGCGTCGCGCTGACTGATCGACGAAACTGGGTTTTCCAGAAGGAAATTACGATCCCAAAAGAGCCTCCTGTGCGGCCTAATTATTTACCTTTCCCGGACTCCCTTCAAGATGGAAGTGAAACGAGAGGCGTGCATGTGAGGGATTGTACGCAAACGCCTGTTTCTCTCTTTCGCTTTTCGGCGCTCACGTTCAACGGCCATAAAATTCATTATTCGTCTGAGTGGTGCAGGAATGTTGAGGGACATAGGGATGTGGTGGTGCATGGGCCGTTGAATCTGATTAACATGTTGAATTTGTGGAGAGATAGCGCAGGAGAGGGTGGGGAGCCGAGGGTGCCGAGAAGCATCAAATATCGGGCTATAAGTCCGATCTACGTGGGAGAGAAGTATAGGATCATGATGAAGAGGGAGGATGGTGGGGGAAATGGAGAGGGGAAGTGGAAAGCGGAGATATGGGATAGGTTTGGGAAGGTGGGGATGAAGGGGACAATTGAAGAGTGAAGAGGATGAACTATAGTGATTTTGGAGAACTTAACGGAACAAGTTGATATTTTTTCGATGTTACGGTGTATCGAAACCTCCGAAACCGAAACCAAGATCGGGAATCGCAGTGGTGAAATCATTAGGACTCCATTGCAGAATCCCGCCTTCTCCGAACGCGAAATCGTTCTTGATCTGTGAGAAAAGATACTGGTTCGCTTCATCTGTCGTCCATGAACAAGGCGTCATCGCACTATCAAACTCTCATTCTGCGAACACTCCAATTCCCATTGCTGTCGCAGTTCCGCCACTTCCATCTCCAGAGCGATAGACCGCATCAGTACCGGAATCCTCCGTAGCTTGAGCCGAAGTGCTGCTCGCAATCGCATCAGCATTTTCTCCAATTCCACCACCATCCCTCCCTTCCTCACTCTCCACCCGCAGTCTTTCCGCAGTTGTCCGATCCAAATACTGGAAGAACAATTGTAGCACCCAGTTGGTGACCTCCCACGTACGCTGTAACTCCTGAAGGCCTAGTAGGCAAAGTTTCGCCCTATGCTCTGCAATTGTGCGGTTCACGCCCTCCGTCTTGCGCAAATGCGCGACATGTATACAGAGCGTGTTGAAGAGATTGGTGATAACATGGATCTGTGCATGGCACGTTGTACCATCAGAGAGCATGTCTTCGACAATGCGGGAATTACGGGATGCGGCCTGGAGAGCTATGTTGGCGGCTTCGATCTCGTCAGGGTCAGAGCGCAAAGTGCTGGGCGCTATGAAGGCAGAGCGATAGAGTAGGATGAGAAGGTTATTGTACGCTAGATGTAACATGTTCGCTTGAAAGGAGGGCGGGTCTACTGTATCGTTGGAGAGGCACATAAGAGGTGGGAGCTCGGCCTTCCATCTGTAGAGTTCAAAGCGTATTTTTGTGCGGTCATTGTTGAGCAGAGTCCTGTTGGGGAGGTAGCCCGAGTCTATAATGCGACCCAAGTAGATGGAGAGGCGCACCATACCGATCATATAGGCCAAGTATCTACGGGAAATACGTTAGTAAGAATGCTGGTTGAAGTTTTCGGAGGTGCCATCTCTCACTCACCTTGCAACCGTATTCCTCTGGATTGAGGCATCAAAAGCACCCTCAAAATCGCACGCAGAAAGAAGTTGAACATCACAATCTTCATCTCTGATCCGATTTGGGAGCCCTAATGCACTCCCACATTGTCGTTCCCTAACGTATATCGCCCACCAAATTCTCCTTTTCAATCCAATCATGCCGTCATGTCTTTCCACCTCTGTCGCCCGATGCAGTGCCTTTGTCTGCCCAAGGCTGATCGCCGCACCAAGCCAATGCCTTGCGTCTTTTTCTAGTAGCGCACCCGCACGCCAGAAGCTCATCAGGAAAAGTGCCTGAATTACAACGAGTTTTTGTGTCTCGTATTCGGCGTCATAAATATCTTTTGCGCGGGTGTAGAATTGGTATTTTGCTCGGTGGCGCGAACCCCAACCTAATCTCTTCAACGTATCGTCCTCGGCGTGAACGACGCCGATGAATAGCATGCTTTGTAGAAGCAGGGGTGAAAGGGATCTTGATTCATGTGCGGCCCATAGTTCAGACTCATTAATAATAGGAAAATGTGGATGAAACCAGCGGAAATATGACTTCAAAAGTTCTTCTCGAATATTGGCCAGAGGGAAGGAGAACGCGCCGTCAGCCAGCAAACTTTTGATCCTTGCACGCCGGCGTTCGACTTCCCAATGTGGTATCAATGCATCTGCTTTTGCGGCGTTGGGTACAGAGTGACGAAGGCGCGGACGGTGGGGGTGGGAGGGAAATTCTTGGTCTGGTACTTGCTCGGTGAAACGGAGAGAACTGGATTCTCCGAGAAAGACGGCTCTGTTGTCTTCTTGTCGGTCAGATTCTGAGTAGGGTGTGTTGTTCAATAAAAATGATTGCGAGGCTACTGTTTCTCGAGGTGCTGCGAGCGAGACGGGTTCTTCGATGTTGACGGATGGTGGGTAGGTAGAGAGCGACGCGAGGACGTGAGAAGCAGTAACCTCGTCGGAATGTCGAGCTTTTGGAGAGGTGTAATGGGAACTGACGGTATTCAATTTAGCGGATAAGGATGAACACTGGGGGGAACATACGCATCTTCGCCTCCTACCGTAGTAGAAGACTCTTGTCGTGATCCTTTGTCCGTCGTTCTCTGGACTTGTGGTCGACGTGGATGTTTACCTACCCGACCGTATCAAGAACAATTTTCCTACAGGCACATGACTGCTAGCATCTACTTCACTGACCTCTCCGTGACTCTCTTGTTTGACATGGTACATCACCTGTTACACAATTATCGCAAGGCCGTTTTTCTGACAGATTGCATTTGACCCGTCGTACATTACAGGCTATACACGCGATGCGAGCTCGTTTACGCTGAGGTTGTTGTTTCTCTTGCTCGTCTTCGCGATTTGGCATTCTGTTCTGTAGATGGTTGCTCGGCAAAGGAGAGGGGAGGGGAAAGTCGGCTAGATATTAAACTATGCGGGGAGACGAGAGGTATGTAGCCAAGATAGCCGAAGCTAGCTGGGCTAACCTGGATGAGCATAAAACAAGACGAGAGGACCGTGCACCTTTGTTCTCACGTGTCACATCGTGACACGACGCAACTTATCACAGCTTCCACCTCTACATGTACCTCATCAAGTCAACACTGAACGACGTACCCAAGCGCCCGGGTGGATTAGGAATCATGTCTTTGCCACTGGCCTTCTTCTTCGTTGAGGACCACTTTCAACTCATCTAATCTAATTGGTTGATGGAGGTTGATAGGTCCACGTGACTCCTAGATCACCTATCTTGACCAGTGATTCATCCCATATATCGAAGTAGATACTCTGCCATGTGTTGGCTGGGTCGACGTCGATACCCGGACCCTTGTGAGCGAGCACCCATGAGGCCACATCCTATCAACAATGGAGGGAAAACATTGCTATAGACAGGCTACGGACAATACATCGTTATCTGAACTTGCATTGATCGCTTGAAGAGATTTTGTCGACCCGTCTCCGCTCTTACAGATGTGAGGGGGGTTCGTCAACTAGTCGACATGATGCAACTATTACCTACATACAAGTCAGCCTCAAACGAACCGTCTCTTGTCAGATAACAAATTAATATCGCCTTATGCACAAACCACCAGTCAAACCTTCACGATTTGACTCGCGCCAATCATCATCCATCAGCAGGCCATGACCTCATTGACTCATTGCGCGCCTATCCAGCTTCGCCGAACTTCGGCGGTCCATCCACGTCATTCCCAAAGTTCAGCACTATGACCTACCGCATAATCTCTGATAAATCTCCCAAGTTAGGTCTAATCGGGCAGAGGCTGATGGCCTATCAGACGACGCGGATTCAGCTTTGTAAGGCCACTTACGTAATCAAGACTAACGTTCATTGACTGTGAGTAGATGCCAAGGTATATTAGAGTATCTAAGAGATCCACTAAAGCCCCACAAAGTTAAATCTACGTCGTCTAATAGGCCATCAGTCTCTGCCCGATTAGACCTAGCTTGGGAGATTTATCAGAGATTATGCGGTACGCTATGGCGAGTAGAAGATGCGTAACAAGGGTCTAAAGCTCCCAATTGGGTGATGCAAGCTTTCCTATAACATCATGGTAGGTCGCTGTCGGTTTCTTGCGTACGGGTATCACTAAATTCACGTGAATGGTCGCCATATCGCACGTAAAACAATCGCCAACTTTGACTTTTGCATCGACCCGCAGAGAAAATTGCCGAAGATCTGTATTGTTCCCACTAACGCACTATCTCAAATATAAGAGCCACGCTACGAGTGGCACGACGATACGAATCAAGTATAGTAGGTTCTCTAGGCCTACTTCAATCCAATTAAGCTATATAGTATACTAAAAGAGCCAATGGGTGTTGCTAAAATACCCACTAAAGCTTGACCCACGTTGTTAGGCTATCAAACATTGCTCTTCTAAGCCTATCATTGCTGTTTGATCCAAGATTATATGTTAGGACTCTGTACATACTTGTCTCCGTCTTGGATTTCGTCGTTCGCTGCATGACTCAAACGACCCCGGCAAACGTTCGCACACGTTGAAACCGCCGCCGATTCGCGACACACAACACTACCAACTCTCCCCGCTGCTTCACAGAGCCACACGATCGGGTCGAATCTAATATCGTCCAAGCTACCGTACCAATGAACTACTTCAATGTCGCGCAGGGTTCTCATGGTCGAACAGGCGGCTAGTGAATGGAACTGCGACTCGGAGCTCTCAAAGCTATGAGTATAAACATGGCGCTGACGCCATACCTCGGACTATTAACTCGCATCTACAGTATATCTTGCAGTTACGACCCACTGTGCCAGTCATTATCCTCGTCTTGTCTCATACACTTTGACTCGTACCTCTTTCACAATGAGATACTTCTTCGTTATCGCTTTATGGACGGCTACTGCGACAGCACAGTCTCTCTCAGACCTACCCGCATGCTCGATCGACTGTATTGCGGACAACATCCCAAAGACCGGATGTGGCCTCATTGACTTGGGTTGTGCATGTGGGAAGTTCGACATGCTTCAACCAGTCCTTACTCCCTGCGTTGAGCAGTCGTGCGCTAGGCAAGAAGACCGAGATAAGGTCGTCCAGGTAGTTGAGGGTATCTGTCAAAGTGCAGGAGTCCCGGTTCAAATTCCAACTTCGACCGCGCCAATCGCTAGTTCTACGGTCAGTAGCGTTCCTGAACCAGTTCAGAGTTCTATCGGTACGAGCGTCCCGGGGCCGGTTGCTGCTGGCCCCAACGCTCCGCAGCTTACTACCCTTATCTCAACACCCGGTAAGCCTCATTTCCTCGCTAGCCAGGATGAACTCCAACTGACATGAAAAATAGGCCCTGCGCTATCTACTCTCACCGCCACACCTTCAACCCTCTCTACTAGGCCCAGCTCAAGTCTCAAACCTGCCTGCGCCGTTGTCACCGAAACTGTGACTATGATAGTCGGTCTAAGCCAAGGCCAAACCTTTGTCCCTGTCATACCTTCTGCCTTTTCTTCCCCTCCGACAGTCCCCTCCTCGTCTGCTCCTCCTTTCCCCATCCCATCTAGCGTCATCAGGCCATCGACCTCGCGTATTTCTTCCGGGACGGGAGTCCCGTCTGTTAGTCAGGGTTTGTTGCCCTCGCAGTTCCCAGGCGCTGCTGCTGCTATCAAGGCTCCCACTTTGGCGGCGATACTGGGTCTGGCTGCACTAGTGTTATAGTATTTTAAGAGGTGAGAACTTCGGGGTGGAGAGAGGGTAGTTTTCTATTTTATCGATCTGAGCTTTGACATGTGTTGTACGAGTAAGCGAACGGGACGCTGGACGATCTATTTCCCTTCTAATGTAGTCTACCTTAATACCATCAAAATCTTTACAACCTCCATCTGCTCATCTCTTTTGTGCTGCGGCACTTTCCCTTAATCTTGATCATTCCTGTTACGTGAAAAACCTCGCTTATATATATGATACTCAGAGGCTGATTAGCTGGTGGAGGGATAAAACTCAGAATATGAAAATTGTTAAATCACCCTACTAAGCTACTATGACTATAGCCTGCATGAGCCTTTTGAGATCGAAAAGAAATTTAGAGTAGTAGAGTGCTTCGTTAAAAATATCGATCTAGGTTGAACCTTGCTAGGTGCTTAGGGACCCTACAGCTTTGTTGATATGTATCTGAGTTGGGAATGTTTGCTATATTAGTAGCCCTTGCAACTAATCATTACAATCAAGAGGTGATAAGTGCTGTTGTATACCGGGAATCGTTATGAGAAGTATCAATGAGATGCTAGTGAGAAGGGATTTTGTGATGGTTTATATCTTTTTTGGGACATGAACAACCGACACGTAAATTTCCTTTTTCCTTGTAAGTTCTATCCTCAATATTCTGAAGAAAACTACATAGGAAAGGTTTTTCATCGGGATAAAAAATTCCCACCCTGGTTCCCCGGAGTTTACGGGCAATCACAACATCACTATCACAACTTGGCAGTGCTTTGAGATTTAAATGCTTGATTGTTCCAGGGAACTCAAGAAACCAATATTGAGAATGAACCTCCCTCTAAGGCGTCTTCCGCGCACCGAATGCATGGAAGTTTAGGAAGGACGATGACATCTCTCCCCGTCTGGATGCTAGCAGCAGTAGCGCTGAGACGAGCTTGCCAATTTCCAAGCGCGCGAAAGAGAACAGGACTGTTAGGCAGATCAAGGAACTCGTCCCAGCAGTCCAGAGATACGAGCCTTTGCACTGCAGCCGTGAGCTCTTCTGGTGGTTCCTTGGTATTATGAGAACAAACCCCCTGTATATGCAGTTCAACACTTTCCAACGTCGAGATAATATCTAAATCCCCCACCTTTTTGCCATGGTCATCAATTGAAACTAGGGCTTCTAATAACACAACTTGTCGGTCTCGGTGCTGTAGATACTGATCACATGATCTCATCACGTGATCCCGCTATCCTCATTGGGATAGCGCCTTGGCAGCCGCCCTCGTACTTATCCTCGAGGAGGCCTCCATTACTCTTAGCCTCCTCAGCGTCTAATTCTACATCTGTGTTTCTACACCCCTTTTTCTCTTGGTTGTTTGTTTTCGCGCCTTCATAGCCTCACAGTCTATTGCACTCGGAGCCCACGACTGCCCACATCTAGAGGCAACTCGAAGTCGGTGAACGTTAAATGCAGTGATGTGCTGGAGAAGCAATCTTGAAACGTGCCGTCGAAAGGAGCGTGGTTTATGAGTTTCCAGGAGCGCAAATCGGGATCAACTAACCGGGGATTCGAAGGTGGAACGAGGAGACTCAATTCTGGACGACCAAGGCTTCCGAAAACCCTTGTTATAGGATTATGGTTGGATTCTATAGAGGGATCCTCAAGTAGAGCCGATGCAACAAAAATGGAGTCGCCGTTAGACAATGCAAACACGCTTTTTAGTGCATGAGGCAGGATGTTGAATTCATCCGACTCAAACCATGCCAGGCAAGCAAATGCTTTCTCTAGTCGCTTCGAAAGTTTTGAAGACTTTTCCGCATATCGGATGTCGACATTGAACCCTGTCCAGTGGGCGGCGTACAGAGGATCTTGTATCACCTGGATACTAACGGTGGCTCCCTTCATTGGCTCATAAAGGGAACTACAATATACTAAGGCGTAAATCGATTGTCGCAGCTGACGGACAGCTTCGGGTAGACATGGATACATATCATGGCAGTGCTGAAAGGGATTGGTAGGCTCTATGTCGTCTTTCATGTTTGAATTGCCGTATACCTCAGAATATTCATGCCAATCAGACGGGTTCTCTTGAAACACCTGATCCCAATGATGAAACATTACTAGCCTCGATGAGTCGAAAGACTTGAGAGACACGGCTGTTTCTATCTCCCTCATTGTTGCGGAATAACGCGTACTGTCACGTGAAAATACGGCACTATATATATGATATCCTGACTGGGTATTATGTGTTCACATTTTGCCCTATTTGTTGTCACACGTACCCAGTATGTTGCCGAATGATATGTTTGTCGGAGATGATATTTCTGTAAACAACCCGGCCTCATCGCTATTTCCCAATAATATCTTGTAATGGGTTTTTACATGATCCTTTGGTTTTTTGTTAAGAAAATCTTTTCTACTGAATTCTCCGTATAAGCCTGGCGGGATTATCCAGGGTATTTCCCCGAGTCTTTCGATCGCTAACCGTTTTGACTGGTTATAACATCCCGCACATGTTTCAACATCGTTGCATTCAGTCGGACATGCATATGGTAGTGTAGAATCCGATGTATAGCTGGAATATTCCGGATGACACATTGCTGTGCACGAACATTTGGCCTCTGGACAGGTACATTCTGGCCCGGTTTCATCGAAACAACCATAGAATGCCCCAGAAGATTCTACTTTTGTAACAGTACCCTCAGAGCAGCGACCAATGGCAATGCGCATATGGCCAGTGCTAATAGACTCCCCTTGATTAAGAGAAGTTTTGCGAGATTTTCGTGCTTCCGGCACCGCTGAAGCGAATTCGTAGGAGTGGGATCCTTTGGGCTTGTAGCGAATGATACAAGCGCTAGGATCCATGTGCTGCAGCTGCGCAGTTTTCCTTAAGAAAGCAACTCTATCTTCCACCTCTTCTAATGCATCCACCAGCACAGTAAAATCTTCCAACCCAAAGAAACAAGGTAATCGTAGCTGCGGATCAACAAGAAAGGACTCACACCTTCGAGTACCAAGTCTCAATAGCTTGAGCGATTGTGTTCTAAAACTACCCACTGATTCGATAACTCTTGATGCGGTAGAAGTGAGAATACGAAACCATGGTGGACTTTCTTTACCAGATGCGAGAAAGCCTTCTTGGAGACAGATCAAGAGCTTGCAGCATCTTTCCTCATCCATGCAAATCCTTCCCCATTGCGCGATCAATGATCCCAGGAAGACCACCTGAAACTCCTCGATTGTAATCCGTGTTGTGTCAGAGGCAAGACGTCGTTCGACCAAGACTGGAGGCGAATAATAGCGCATACGAGATAGTGGTAAAGACCAAAAAACACCTTCTTCGCCAGTGTCAAGGCCGGAGATTGATACAGTTAACAAGGAGCCTTCCATCAGCTCGTCTCTTTGGTCGATATCGCATACATTTTGCCCCAGAACCTGTATGTTCGGGTACAAGTGCCAGGAAGAGATGGCCAGCAAGATTGCACCATTTTGTACTCTTTGTGGAACACGATCGATCATGCGTTCTGCTACATTCAAGGCCGAAGTCCAGGCTTTTAAAATGCTTTCATATGGCTCCTTGTAGGTGTTCACAGGTAGTCGAATGTTGTTGAGGACCAGCATGAGTTGCGTTTGCTGGAGCCGTTTTACCGAGTCCGCAGTTTGCAGCCATGATCTTGCGCTTGCATCCCAGGCGGATAACTGATCTCGAGTAAAATGCTGTTGTGCCGCCATCATTGCTCCCTTTCCAGCTGCATTGGTAGTGGTGAACTCCAAGTGAATCTGTTGCTTGCGACGTTCTACCAGTTCTACCCACAAAGAAGTAGCTTCAGTTGGTTTCCACATGCGCGCCAACATGCAAGACAGAAGATGCATGGCGATTGCATTCTTGCCTGATGTAGCAGCCGCCCAGATGGACGTTCCGTCCGGTCCGGTTCGGTCTGCGAAGATTCCGCTATGTACTTGTGGCTTTGATTCTTCCTTTAGATGCTGAGAGATCTCCGATACGCGTTTGCCGTAAGTTGCTGTGAGCTTTGGTATACTGGGAATGATCGATTCAAAAAGAGCACCGAGGCTTCGGGCGGTGATGTGAGACAGGCCTTCCTCGGCCTCGAACCGTCGGTTTTTTGACAGCACATCTCTTAGGCCGTTGAATTCTTTGGGCGCCTCGACTTTCATCAACGAGAAATTGATGTTGAAGCTGGCCGCCGCAACAACCTGCTGATAGAAGCCATTGCTGATACTGTAGCATTTGGTGAGGGACGGAGATGAAAAGAAAGCCAAAGGTTGAGGAAGGCTAGGCAACTACTTTATACCTTTTCAGTGGGACTTAAATGGCCATGCATAGCCAGCAGAGCCTAGCCTGGGCATCATGCATGTCAAGGAAAACCGCAGCAACCAATAGTGGAGAACTGCAGAGTGAGGCTGCTTATGGATATCACTCTACAGGCCGTATCTGCGACCATGCCTTGTCGTGGCGGAGAATTATCCCTGTTCACGGCTTAGTAACATGTGATCATTCTTCGCATTGGCTAAAAGACCACCGAAAACCCGTATACTCAGCCTCGTAGCAGATAATTTGCCTCAGCTATCTGTCAGCTTCTATCACGGATCGGCCATGTATTGCATATGTGAACTATATATGATTGTGTGTGCTGCTAGTTCCAGAATACACCTAGTTAAGCCGTAGAAACCAGGCATCGAGAAAACAGTGATCATGAGAGAACATCATGACAGCTTGACAGATGGCAATCACTGATACGTTAAGATCAAGGCAACAGTCTTGCCGTTCAAGTCGCACACAGCATGCATACTACAATAGCCTGAGGCTGAAAAGGACGAAAACAGACAAAAGAACAGGTATGTAACACAGTGTAGAATTAGAGCTGAGGATCTAAGAGAGAGGGAGCACCACTGCTGAGGATGAGGGCGAGGCAACTGTCGAGGCGCTATCCCAGACAAGGATAGTGTGATCATGTGATTAGTATCTATAGCACATACGCATAAACAATATATGTTTCGGTTATACGATCATGTATGGCGACAGATCTATACACCACCACTTAACATCCCAATCGCTCACCATCATATTCTGTGTATTTTTCGCATCAGATCCGTCCCCTTGCCAGAAATCGCAGCGGTACATCGGTGACCCTCGCCCTCAAATACTCCGCACAATTCTTCCCCAAAAAGTCCACGCTGAGCGTGCAACTCACACCCCTATCCAGATGGTCTTTCAGCACGAAGTGTACAGCTCTCAGACCGGGGAACTCGCATCGGTCGATCCTGCCACCCTTGTACTCATCCGCGAGGAGTTCCTTGATGAAGGTGGTCGAGAGAAGGGACTGCAGCCAAGCGAATTCGTCAGCGTGACGTACCCAGAACCCGACGTTGCAGTCCGAGCCCTTGTCCCCCGAGCGAGCGTGCACGATGGTTCCGAGTGGAGCACGAACAGTGGTCCCGAATGAGGGAGCGATGGTGGGTGAGTCTTTGGTGGGCTGCTGCATAGGGTAAATCCTCGTCGCTGCTGGGGGCGGTATATCGACAACCTCGCCAGAGCCGAGATGGACGCGGTGTGAGATGGCTGACTGAGGTAGCAGAGTAACATAGTACTCGAATACTTCCTTGGGGAATGCCTGGCGTAGATCGAGATGCGGTGTTGCGCCGGGATATGCGCACATGATCGGGTCGATGCACGGTCGTACGAACTTCGCGGGCGCGAGATCCTCTGCCTTCCGCGCTTGGGCAACGATTCTAAAGTCCACAGTCGCGGCGTTCTGATTTTTGGGGTTCTCTGCCACGGATCCAATGGTTTGGAAGGAGAGGTGGAGGAGGTTGACCATGTGTGGGGCGAGTAGCGTGCGGATTTGATGTTCGACCATGCGTGCTTTAGCGGCTGCGTCCAGGCCAGTGATGAGCCAATGCATCTCAGCCTGATAGATGGGTTTGGCGGTGATACCGACTTTGGTCGTTGGAGGAGGTGGTGCGCCTTTGACGCCGCGAAGCGCTACTCGGTTTGCGGAGAGGTGCTCGAAGGAGATGTCGTCCAAGATGGCGGTGACGTCCGAGTTGAAGTACCACGGGCCTTGAATCTCGTACAGAAATTGAGATGTGAGAGTTTGTACAGAGAGCTCGCCACCTGAACCCATGTTCTTGGTAACGACCACTTCCCCGGAGATAGATATCTCCACGATGGGATAGCCAATCGTCTCCCAACCCAAGCACTCCAGATCTTTAAAACCGGTGTAGTTGCCACCTGTACTATATGAAGAGCACTCAGAGAGATGGCCGGCAACGAAGGCGTTTGCGAGCTGGTCGAGATCGGAACGCTGCCAGTTGTGCCACCAGTACGCTGCCCCGATCACCGGGCTTGCATCCGACACCCGTCCACACACCACGATGTCTGCTCCTTTCTCAAAGGCTTTCGCAATCCCGAGTCCACCCAGGTACGCCTGTGCATAGATTGGCTCAAACCCCCAATCACCTAGTTTCTCCCCGGTACAAATGTTCTCAAACACATCCTCCCCTTTCCCATGGGCCTCCAGCAGCTGCGGCAACACCTCGTCCCCGGAAACCCACGCAACCTTCAAACTCAATCCTTTCTCTCTGACCATTCCTGTCACCACTTCGTGTAACTTTTTGGTGTCCGACGCGCCCGCGTTGACGGCGACGCGAATACGGTATCTGGCGATGTACGGAAGCGCAGGCTCAAGTGCTTCAAGAAAGGTGGGCTCGTAGGCATCCATCTGGCCACTGATTTTTGTGCCGGCTCGAACGGTCATGTTACCTTCGCTCATCCAGTCGCCGACGAGCACGTCGATGGGATCATTTGGGTGGTTGGCGGCGAGAAGCGTCATAGCGTCACGACGGTCGGTCGTAGAGCCGGAGCACCCTGAGCAGCTTCATCAGCTCCTGATCCTTCGCCATTCTTCCAACGTTCTTTATGGAAATGACTCGTGCGTACCCGCAATCCGAATCGCGCGTTCCTGAGCCATGGTGGTTGATCAAGGAGGTTTGGCGGTGTCAAACAATTGCAACCGGTGCTCAGTTGAGGCTGAATACCTCAGCGAAAAGATGAGTCTGTGGAAGCTTTCCAGCTCCATCTGGGATATTAATGTCCATGATGGTACCTCGGAATATATAGAGCTCAGAAGCCGGGGAACGCGGGGAAATGGCACTACGCTTCATGCGAATTAGCGTGGGATTGATTCGCAGGCCTGTCCACCATGACCGCATCGCTGTAGAAAGGCTCAAGTGGCTACATCATTGGTCTACGTAGAAGAACAGTCTTGACGCAGCTACCGAATCAAAAATACTTCTGCGTCTGCGCAAAGTGCATCCCATGCGCAAAATGGAACAGCTTCGCCGCAACAATGGTCCGCTCCCTCCTGGAGTACTCGACCAATCTCTCGTAAAATTCCGACAGAGGGACCACCACACGCTCGATATGCTCTCCGTCCTCCAACCTCTGCTCGGGTTCCGCGTCGCCTTCTTTCAACCGCACCTCGACCATGGCCATCTGCATGTTTGCATTGCTCATCCCCGGGTCAGCCGACTGCACGGGACTGATGCTGACGACCTTGCAATCGTGACCCGTCTCTTCCTTGAACTCGCGGACGGCGGCTTGCTCGGCCGTCTCGTCCGCGTCGATGAGTCCGGCGGGCCATTCGACCGTGTATGCATCCAGCGGTGGGCGGTACTGGATGACAATCATGGTCGATGGCGGTTTCGATGGATGTAGGATGATGTTGCCGATGGCGACGGCATCCACGCCCGCCTTGCCGCGCGTCTTGCGTGACGCCATTTCCCAGGTCCGTGACTTACCCATCTGGTCTGTGAAGTCGATCTTTTTGAGCGTTATCCATTTTGCGTCGGCCGTGGAGAGCTCCGAGGTTTGGTTGATGATGGGTTCTTGGAGTTTTTGCGCCATGGTGGTTGTGAACGGACGCTTGGATAGGGGGAAGCGGGCGAGTTCGAGCGTTGATGTTATGGCTTGGAGGCGCCGCAAGAGTGTGGGGCGCGGCGGTGACATGGAAAAGTTTTCGTGAGTCTTTCGTCGTTGAGGATTGCTTCCTGTCCAACGTTGACGTCATCACGCTAGTGATGTCACGTGCCGGTGTTTTTATCAGCTGAAATGCGGAATGACCGTCCATGTATTGCCTTGTTCCATATAATTCCAACAGAGTTACACCGTAAAACAAACACAAGGATAAAAGGCTATGATCTCGCAAGTCTGCTGTCCCAAGCTCTGAAAGCCTACAAAACGATACCCAAAGTCAAGTGCATTCACAGCAAACAAGAAAGATGCAAACATCATGAAAATCTTCCAACCGCTTCTGCATCCATCTCCACATCGCAACTCGTACAGATCGAGGTCGTGGGTTGGAAACTCCTGCATTGGGGAAAACTGCCGAAGAGCTATCTGAGAAGAGACGGACCAGTATTTGGCGGCGAATCCATCTCAAGTGTTTGTTTGCCCCCCTTACCACGGTCCACGTGACAACCTCAGACGATAGGGATACCCAAAGCCTCCCTCCTCGACCTGGACGTAGGGTCCAAATACGGAACCTCCCCGATCGAGCTCGCCCTCACACCGACACGATTCCCACCCACCAGATGCGTATCGGGCTGGCGAAAACGAAAAATCAGCATGGACACGCATGGAAGAAATGGAATTGCCTCTGTCCACCTCGGGAGGGAGCTACGTACCGTTGCCGCATGCCACACGCACGAGTTGTTCCAAATGGCCGCGGCATCCCTCGTCCACTTCATCCGGGCGATGGAATCGTGATTCCTCGTAATCAGCGCTATGATGTACTCTCTGATCATCCGATCCTCGTACGCGTACACGCCATCGATCTTCGTGACGTGCAGTCCAGCCCCCGCGAAGACCGCTTTCCAGCCCGTGATCCGGTTCGTCCTGATCACCGGATGCGACGGCGTGAACCCGTCGCCGACGTTCAGCGGGCTGCCGCGCGGGCTCATGACTTCGTACCCGCCGGCTTGCGCGGCGCTGCGGAACACGGGCTGTGCGCAGGTGGCGGTCAGGGTCTCCAGGTAGGCGCGGAAGGACGGGGATATGCGGTCGTAGATCTCGTAGCCCGAGCACCACAGCGTGTCGCCGCCGTGGGGCGGCGTTTCGTCCATTTTGAGGAAGGAGAAGTCGGACGGGGTGGTCTCGAAGGTGCTATCCGAGTGCCATTCGCGGGACAGGTCTTTGGGTTCCGTGGGGGTGCGGTTGGCCATTGTTTTGTAGATTTTCTTCTGGGCTTCCGAATTGATCACGTAGCTTTCCCATCGTTAGTCGGGTGCAAAAAAACAATTTTTTTTACTCATCGGGAGAGATGGATGGGCTTCGAGAGTTACATGTTTTCATCGCTGCTGCCGTCTGGGAGCTTCAGGTTGCCGGGATCCCGGTAGATGGGATGGACGTGTAGTCCGTTCTCCTCCGGCCGTCCGCTGTACTTTGCGACCAGGTCGCAGAACTTCTTCTGATCTGCGATGTTGAGGTCGGTCTGGTTCCGGAAGAATACGACACCTCGCTCGGAGATGATGATGGCGAAGTCACGTATCTGCTGTTCAGCATTCGGTGCGTTGAGGATGTCGGTGACCTTGACGGTAGGATACTCACGGCCGATGATGGGCGTGATTTCGAAGTACTCGAGGTGATCAAGAGAGCCGGAGTATGTCAACGGCGTCGGGCACGAGGGGCAAGATGTAGGTATGCCATGTTCATTCGAGCCGCTCGGGGCACCGTTTGTGCCGTTGGTGGTATTGGAAACCATGGGTGAATAGAATCGTTCAAGAGCGGCGGAAAGGAGAAATAGGTGGAGAGAGATTGAACTCAGACGTAGTTGTCAGTGCCTATAAAGGAAGGCGGGGCATTGACAGCACGCTTATGCATGTTCCCGAATAGGATTGACTTGGCCCACATAGAGCCGTCGAAGGAGTTGGGGATCGCATCCTCTTCTCGCCCCACCTCATAGCTGTGCCCCACACCACATTCCCCTCATTGTTCAAAGGTATACCGATAACACCAGCTAGGTTTGATAATAGCGATAACTTTGGGTTTTTTTTTTCGCAATCTGAAATACGATGCCATGACTTCGAAAGTGATGACCACTTTGACGAAGTTGAGTGAATTGCCATCCTCACGTGACTTATTCTCAATATTACAAGCCGTGACGAGGAAATGTTGAATTTTTCAAAACAGGAAAAAGTGTACAAAATCGGAAAGGTATTCCTTCGAATCTGCAGGCGATGGAATCACCCCGCCTCGCCGTTAGTATTCCGCCCCTTCTCCCCCGCAGTCTCGAACCCGCCCCCGCTCCCGCCCCCAACCTCACCCCTGACATCAAACACCTCCTCGGGATCCTCCTTCGCAATGAAAACGGGGCGTTTCAAGCCCTTCCTCCCCAACAGAAACGAGCCCACAAACCACCCCAGCTGGCGCCGACCATGGGCGACATGATCCCTCGTGCTCCCCTCAAACACCTGATCGAGTTCCTCGAGGGTGAGATCCTTGGTCTCGGGCACGAGGAACAGGATGAGAAACCAACCGATGACGCACCAGGCAGCGTACCAGCCGAAAGCGCCGGAGACGGTGAAGGCGGTGCTGAATCGCGGCCAGGTGATGCTGATGAAGAAGTTCCAGAACCAGTTGATGCTGGTGACGATGCCCATTCCCCAGTCGCGGTTGTACAGGGGCATGCTCTCCGCGCTGTAGACGAAAGGGACGGGGCCCTCGCCCGGGGAGTAGGCGACGCCGAAGAGGTACATGCCCAGGATGACGAGGACGTGCTGGGTGGGCGAGGAGTTCTCGAGCGCGAAGGCGATGACCATGATGATCTGGAAGAGGGCCATGAAGGGGAAGGTGGCGAGCAGGAGGTTTCGGCGGCCGAAGGAATCGATGGTCCAGAGTGCGGGGATGGCAAAGAGGAAGTTGATGATGCCGAAGCCCATGGAGATGAGCAGGGCGGAGCGGTCGGTGTAGTTTGCGTGTTCTTTCAGGATGGTGGAACTGTAGTAGGCGGTCACGTTTACGCCGCAGAATTGCTGCAGGAACATGGTGATGACGGAGGCGAGGAGCGCGCGGCGGTTGCGGCCGATGGTGAAGAGTTCGAAGAAGGGGCGCTGCTGCTTCATGATTTCGTCTTCGCGCTCGAGCAGGTGATCGATCAGGAAAAGGTCTCGGCCGGCTTGGAGCTTGGTGTAGCGGAGTTTGCAGAGCGAGTAGAAGGCTTCTTCGTATTTCTTCTTGTTGCCTCTGCGGGCTTTCATCAGGAGCCAGCGCGGTGATTCGGGGAGTGTGTATACATAGGCCACGACGACCAGGGGAAGTATCATCGGGCTGGCGAGCATGAGACGCCAGTTCAGACTGCAGCGGGCGGAGAGGAGGGCGTTTTCGCAGCGTTCCGGGTGCATGCCGTCCCGGATGTCGGCGAGGACCACGCCGGCGATGTAGCCGCACATGATTCCAAAAGCGGTCCACCTGATTGCGGTCAGTATCGAGACTCGCAAGTGAAGGAGAGGGGAAAGTACATCTGCCACATCATGACCAGGGCACCACGGATGTTGGCAGGCGCGGCTTCGGCTGCGTAGATGGGGATGGTGGCACTCTTCGGACCAATGCCCAGGCCGAGCAGGAAGCGTGCTACGAAGAGGTGTTGCCATGTTTGGGGGAAGGCTTGGCCGAGGCAGGTGATGGAGCTGATGAGACAGGTGGTGAATATGACGCCTCGACGGTCCAGAAGTCGATTCAGGGGATAGTTGAGCCAGCAGGAGAATGCGCAGCAGAGATAGGGAGCACTGTTCACCAAGCCCAGCAAACCATCTCGTCCTGTCAGCCCCAGGGCTTTTGTGTAGTAGATCTGAGCTCCATTGACGGCCGTCTCATCCCTGCTTGCGGTCAGTACATAGTAGGTATCCGTCAAGATCCAGCACAAAGAAATATTGCAGCAGGATTTCCGAATCCCGGGATCCGTGCAACGTGACGGTATCAGGGTCAGGGTCAGGGTCATCGTGGAAGCAGAAGCGACGTACCATCCCTGGACAGCGGCGCCCAACGAGCAGATGCCGACCAGAACATACAACCTCCAAGGCTGTCTGAACTTGTCGATCGTCCTCGGGCTGTTCTCTCGGTCCAGATAGGCCCTCTCGTCGGCCTTCAGCGCCAAGCCGTCGGCGCGTTCCCTGTCCGGCGCAAAAGCAGCCTTGGACTGGGCCAGGAACGCGCCCCGTCGTATGTACTTTTCGTAATCCTCCAGGCCGCTGTCCCGGATGAAGATGTCGATGCTTTCAGACATGCGCTGGTGAGACCACCCACTGAAGGGCTGGGCCAGCCGCCGATCGGGCCGTTCCCCAGATTTCCCCACCACCCCACCGTCGCGCCCAGGCTGCATGGAATTCATGTTGACCGGTCCTTGGACAGCTAAGGGAGGGTCGTCCCATATACGTGGCGAGATGATGAGAAGTCGGGGGAGCGTCTGAAGCAGCGCTCCCCGGCGGCCGCCTCGAAATAGGTCCGAAGGCAGCCTGCGCCCCGTTGCCTTCTCCCGCCAGGGTTCCTTTTTCTGCGCAGCGCATCGAGGCAGTGCCTGTATGGTCCATATCAGGGCCGCATCCAGCCCCATGGGGCCGTGGTCGAATAATGGGGCATGCTGTCGTACCAGGCGGGCGGGAACAGCAGGCAACTGCAGATGACAACAGCCTCTGCACCGTCCGTCATCATCGATTCCCCCCATGTATGTACGCGCTCGCCCCCTTCGAGCGGGGCAGCCACGGCCATGGACTCGCGAGAACAGCGCGACGAGATCGAGGACTCGCTGGCGCACATCATCCCCCGCGAGCCCTTCCCGCAATATGTCGACGACGCCGTGTTCTCCGAGGTCGAAGACCTGCTGCGCCGGCATCCGGACGCGCTGTCGAAGGCGTGGAGCGAGAGGCCCCGCCTGTACACGCTGCTGCGCATGCTGGGCTACCACGACGTCACGGCCGAGTTCCACCCCTTCGACACGGAGAGCATCGGCGACTTTTCGCTGCCCATAGGCACCGCGACCCTCAACCAGCTGGTGCCCGCCGTGGGCATCTTGCCGCACAGATGGCGACAGACGCAGCTGCATGTCCTGAGCAGGCCCGAGGTAAATACATGATGAATACACGATGGCCCCACGCCCCTGCATTCGGCCGCCGCGTGCTAACCATGGCGACGGTGCCGTGCAGCTCATGGGCGGGGACGGATGCTTCTCCCCCTCAAACCTGCACCGACACACCCAATACGCCAGCCCGCACTTTGAAGAGATCGGGCAGCTGGGCAAGGGCGGCTCGGCCCAGGTCGTCCGCGTGCGGCACAGGCAGTCGGGCAAGGAGTTCGCCTGCAAGCGCATCGTCCGGGCGGACAACGTCAAGAAACAGCGCGACCAGCTCAACCAGTTCAAGCAGGAGGTCGGCGTCTTGCAGCGCATCTCGCACCACCACACGGTCAGCTTTGTGGCCAGCTTCACCGATTTGGCCTCCTTCTCCTTGATTCTGAATCCCGTCGCCGAAGATGTGCTCAAGGCCATGTTGGAGCGTCAGTCACGCGAGCAGCCGTTGCCAGGTCCGGGCCCCCCTTTTTCTTTTCCTTTTCCTTTTCTTTTTTCACGTGCACACACATGGACCATCTACCATCTGCTCTCCTGACAGGAGACTGATCCTCTGCAGAGTCGGACGTCAACCTGCTTCGCCGATCCATCGGCTGCCTCGCCACCGCCCTCGCCTACCTGCATGAGCAGAAAGTCCGCCACAAGGACATCAAGCCCGGCAACATTCTCTTGAGCCAAGGGCGCATATACCTGTGCGACTTTGGCATCGCGCGGGACTGGTCCAAGAGCGAGAATTCCACGACCGAGGGGAAGCCTCTGAAGTTCACCAGACGCTACTGCGGCCCCGAGTTTTTCAACCACGATCCGCGAAACACCAAATCCGACATCTGGTCCCTCGGCTGCGTGTACCTGGAGATCCTCTCCGTGGTCAGAGGCCACAGCCTCGATGAGCTGGACGGCTTTTTCCAGCAACACAGCGAAGGTCTCGGCGTTCAGCGCCCATGGCACGCTCCCGAAGCCATGAGCGCCTGGCTGCAACGGCTGCGCAGCGAAAGGAAGGACTCTGCCGACGACGTACCGCTCGGTTGGATCGTTCCGATGACGCGCGAGAAGCCTGAAGATCGTCTCACGGCCTCCGAGCTGGTCAACATGATCCACAAGGACTCCGCCCACCTCCCGCATCCCGGCTTGTTCATCGGTCCTTGCTGCGCACGCGCCGACAGCTTCATGCCCATGGAAGGCATCGACAGTACAACCTTGCCAGCCTTTCGCGGCAGCGGTCCACCTAGCCGACCTCGGGACTCCCGGGATCGCTCCATCTCGCCGCGGACACAAAGTGTCGGTCCCGGTGATGGTGCAGAAGAGGACGCGCTTCCTTCTCCGATGGAGCAGCGTCTGGAAGGTCGACCCGACGTGCCAGGCCCAGCCTTCTCCAGTCGCAGCCTTAGCCACATCATCTCCAGAACGGACAGTCGTGCGTCTTCCAGTCTCTTCAGCCCACCCATCCCCGAATCAGGAGCATATCCCTCTCCTCGTCTACAGCAACAGCAAAGACCGTCGGTGCCACCCCCGGCAAGCTTCGACGTCGTATGCGCCTGCCAGCGTCGCCATGATGAGAGACACATCTTCAACGCCTCATACGCATCCGACACGACCTTCGAATTCGACTCGAAGACACCCACAGTCGAGACGTGCGCCAAATGCGAGATCGGCGAGAATAGGGTGCAGATCTACGAGACCCTACGGCAGAAACCCAGTCTGCACACATCGCCAATTCCCCTGTTGTGGTGGGTAACCCGCCGACTTGTCGTCTCCTATCTCTCCGGTAATCCCCAAATGCGGCACTGCAGTTCTTTCTGGGTTCCACTCGCCGATGTCCAAGTCGCACTCTCCGGCAGCACCGCAGTCACGCTGCGGTTCTCCGATTGCAATCAAATGACGGAAAGAAGCTCGGGCAACTATAGCCAACACTACGACTGGCTCTACGATCCAAATCGTCCCAACAATGCAGTCACCATCACGTTCAGCCACAGAGCCGAAGCGGAAGGGTTCATCGATGCCATCCGTCTCCCGTACGAGGATGGAACGACCGTGAGTCAAGGTCGTCGTATCGACATATCCGACACCTTGGAAATCAACGTCTTCGATGTTATTGGACGGCCTGATGTGCCCAACTATCGTGCAGCAACCACGACTACCGTTTCTCCCACCATCGGGATCTCCAAGCTGTTTATAATATGGCCGGAAGTGGACCTGGTGATGCGGAATCGGAAGTCGGAAGATCAAGATGCGCCATACCAGATGGTCGTTGAAATGCGTAATGTAGCTACACCGACCTATCTCAGCAACGTCCGCGGCGAACCAGCTGCCGACGACAAGGTGGCTAGGTTCAAACAGGCGATGCCGCTGAAAGCCACCATGACTGCCGAGTTCCCGATCCCCGCGCATACTGCCGAACGCTTCCCTTCACCTCCAGAAGGTATGCTCTTATTCCCGATTTCCCCTTCCTATCCACATCCGACTGATCTTGTAAAGCCATCGTCAGCACCCTTCGCTCCCTGACTGGTTGGACCCTCACCTACTTCGCCATGGTCAGCAGATTCCGCTCCAAAAACAGACGATTCGGATCCAAGAAGTACGGTAGCTCGGACGTCATGCTCTGGGAGAAAGACATTCCCTCTTCCGATCTGTCCCATCGGTCTGCGTGTCGCATCGCAGCCGTGACCTTCCGCATACACCAGGAAGTTGAATGGCTTTGGGTCAGCGGCGCCATTACGCACGCCACAGAAATCGGGCATCTGTCCGGGCCTGATGCTACCGTCTCCGTTTCCGTGTCCAGCAAAGCAAGGGGCAAATTGTTGAATGTGGAGGAAATGGTTGCCGTGGCTGCCGAGAGTCTCGGGGAGGGGCAAGGCAGCGGTTCAATGGGAAGCGGGAAGGACAAAAAGCATGGCAGGACGACGTCTGAGATGAGCGAGGACGGAAGCGATCTCGTACTAACCTTTGAGAATTCGACAGGTAAGTGCACACCAAACCACCATAGCATAGCATACCATAACCTCCAAGCTCCCAGCTGACATCAATGTGTGCAGATTGTCTGGAATTTGTCAAACTCATCGAAGAGTACAAACGCGCCGCCGTTGCAGCTGCGGCTGCTACACCGTCACCGAGAGTCCTCACAAAGGCCGGTCCAATAAAGCGAACCAACACCCTCACCAGCACGCACGAGTGAAAGAGACCGCCTATGCGAGGATTGTTACGTTTCATTTCATTTCATTTCATTCCCTTTTATTTACTGCGACTGTGTATCTTGTTTCTTTATATGTAGATACCCCGTCTTTTAAATCGATTTGGTGGTGCAGTGTGTGGTGTAGGAATACAATACGGGATCTCGAGATTATGCGGTGGCGGGATAGTAGGGCATATAAAAGTATCATAGAATTTGTTTTTTTTTTCATCTGACTGGGTACATGGTTCTATGGATTGGATTTCCATGTATTATTGTAACTTGTTGGCCGATCTTATCGCACATACCATGCAGATGTACGTGTAGGTCACGACAATACAAACACGTCACGTCTGTATGTAACCTCACCTCATACAATCCACCTTTTCTCGATAGTACGTTTTTTTTTCAATCATGACGCACTGACTGGGTGGAGAAAAAGATTGAGGAGAGAAGGGGGAAGGGGGGTTTCCTTTTGTCGAGTATACGCATTTGGAATGTCGCCGGGCCTTTGGATGGGGTGTGTCTTGTCGAAGAAATGCGTGCATGTACGGTTCCCCCACCTCAGTAGCTGCTACCGCAGAACCCCAAAACAGCAGCAGCCCCAACCGCCACCACCCCCAAAGCACCCACGGCGACGCTCCCCCCACCAGCCGCCGCGCTCGGTACCTTGGAAGCCGCCGGCGTCTCCGTCGGACCGGATGTAGCCTCCAACCGCTCCTCACCCCCCGTAACCGTCGCCATGGCCGCCGTGAACGCCCCCTCGGCCACCGTCGACGTCAATCTGTAGTTCGCGCCTGCGGCCGTAGCCTTGGGGTCGAGCGCCACCATCAGGTCCTCCGGGCCCTCGACCGCGCACGTCAGCGCTTTCGCGGCGCTGGTGCACGTCGCCGACGTCGTGTACGTGTCGTCGTCGTCGATGGCGAAGGTCGACGTGTATTCGAAGACGGAGGTGGAGAGGATGGTGGCGGTGACGGAGGACCATTCGCAGAAGGTGAAGGCCTGTCTGGTTGTGGTGCTGGTGCTGGTGGAGGTGGAGGTGGAGGTTGGTGGTGCGTTGGGGTGCGGGATCGGGGTGAGGGTTACGGGGGGTGCGTTTTGGCGGCGTGCGGGGGAGGAGGGCGTGAAGGTCGGGTCGCAGGTTAGCATGAGGAGGGTGGTTGGGCCGTTGACGGAGAGGATGGAGGCTGTGGGGTTTTTGTCGGTGGGGTTTTTGTTCCATGCGAGGGGGAGATTGGTTGTGGCGAGGGTGGGTGATGCCGCGAGGGGTAGGAGGGCGATGGGGGAACGCATGGTTGAGGGGGGTTTGTGTGTGCTTGGGGGGGAAGGTGTGGGTTGCGGGGGGGACGGAAGACGGTTTCAGGGAGGTGTTTTGTTCGTTGACGTTGTAGATGATGGGCGCAAGCAAGGGGGTCGTTGGAATGTTATCCCTTGGGAAGCTACGTGGTATAGTGGTAGGACAGCTGTGTTTGCATCCCCTTTGTGCCAACTCGCATGAAAGATCTGCTCATGCTTTTCTTTTTATCTGGATCAGAGACTACTCGTGACTGCTTCAAAAGTACTGCATTATAAATATACTTGTGGAAAGGTTCTATCTTCTTAAAACCAAAATCAATGACAACATTGAGCAACACAAAGAAAACGAGATTCCAGCCATGCCCATGGCAAAGATAGCAACGACACTCATGCTTTCACCATGAGTTTCAATCCCGTCAGCTTCACCCGTGAGAATGCAACGAACAGTGTCCCTACCATCAGCACAATACCCGAAAACAATGTCAATCCAAGAAATCCATTCCCTTTCCCGGAGGCAATGACGCCTGCAATGGGACTTCCGATAAGAACACCCGTCGCAGAAACGGCGTACAAGCTCCCGGTACGTACACCAAGCTTCCGAATATCCGGGGAGATCTTCGCAATCAGGGCTGGAACGATGGAAAGGACGCAGCCTGAGGCGAAGCCGTATAATATCGTGAACACGATGATCAATGCGTTTGTGTGTCCCAAACCCATCAAGGTGCTTGGCAACCAGAAGGCCAAGCTCACAATTCCACTAAAGCCGGTGAGTATGATCATGATGTTGAAGACACCGAATATGTCCCCAAAGTGCGCTGGGATAATCCGTCCGAAAGTAGAGGATGCGTTGAGGATGGAAACCAGATAGCCCGCAAGGCCCGCTGACATGCCTTGGGCTTTAGCCTGCACAATGATGAACGTGAAGGGGATGAAGGCACCGATGTAGATAAACCAGGCGGCGATCGTGAGCAGCAAGAAGGGCGGCTCTGAATAAGGCGTGATGAAATCCTTGAGAATGAGCGGCTGCTTCAACGGTGGCAGCCGCGACTTGACCGTCAAAACACCGATGATGGTCATAGCCAGGAGTAGTAGTCCTACAACTCGCATCGCCCATCCAAAGCCAACTTCATCCATAAGACGGTGGACCATGATTGGGAGTACAATGCCACCGATGCTCGATCCAGACGTCATGATGCCTATAGCGAGTGCGCGATGGCGCAGAAACCATGAGGAGCAGGCTGTCATACCTACCAATTCCGATCAGTATGGAGGAAGACAATCTCGAGCACGCCACCCACAAGGATAGAAGAGGAAGCTACAACCAATGGCGCTAACAACCGATTGGGAGAGGAAGATCTGATAGTACTCCTTTGATAGCGACGTCATCATCAAGCCGAATATGTGCAAGAACGTGCCGATGGCGATGGGAACTCGCGGACCAAAGTGATCCGTCACTTTACCAACCACTGGCCCCTGCAGTCTTGGTCAGTCTATCGATTTGACGATTACGTGATCACGCTGCGACGTACCCAAAAGAACATCATGAAGGATTCTGTGGAAGGGATCCAAGCGACATCGCTCGCCGAGTACCTTGCAAGTTGATGTGACTTGTAGTAGTCTTGAAATATTCCTATACCTGCGCGCTTTGTCAGCCTCGATCCGACAACGACAACCAAGTTTAGGGGGGCTTCACAGTTGATCCAACCAAAGCTAGCAAAGATGGCGCAAAAGCCGCCTGCGACGACGAGCCATGCCTCCCAGCCGCCATCCGGAAATTGTGTTGGATCAGGCCCGGCTGATACCGCAACGGCCTTCTGGGAGTCATCTGTCGAGTCTGGCATGGCTACCATGGACGGCTGCACTGGTACGTTGTCGATTGACGGATCAAGAGAGTCGTTTGGGGAGGACTCCGTCTTTTCGTCTTGTGGCTCGGCTGTTGATGCCATGGAGAAAGTCGGTAGGTATTTGTATGTGTGCAGGACAGAATTTTCCGATATTTGCAGAGGGGCAGGTGATGATGCAAAGTACGCAGCAGATAATATAGAGCAAATCCATCTCTCTTATAGCGGTTGTACATGACTTGGGAAGTAGCCGCCCCCATGGCCAGGCGCAAAATCAGAGGTAGAGCTCGAAAGATGATACCCAAAGGGGTCTTTTTTCTGAAACACTAATCCAGACAGCGCTAGACGCATTTACGCACAGTGCTTTCTCGGTTCTTCTCCGCATAAGCAACCTCTTTTTGTTCGTCACGCCTCTGCTAGCGCAACTAACGATCCTCACCGACCCCTGTAGTAGAGCTCGAATCTTGCCTCCAAATTGGGACAAGGCTTAGATCTCTTAGTGCCCAAGCGCACGGAGCCGAGAGGATCCGAAAGTCAGCCGCATATTATGTAATCAACACACGCAACCTAAATCAACCTCATCTTTCGAGGGCAGTCCATAATCACACCAACACCCTGCCACATGAGTCACTCGAAGATATGGTTGGTGTCGCTGGCAAATCCAAAGCTTGCAACGACTGCAAAAGACGACGCGTGAAGTGTGGGTTCGAACGTCCAGGATGCACACGATGCGCAAGGGCTCGCATACAGTGTTCTGGCTACGATCAGCAACTATTCTTCGTCAACAAGACTCTCGCAAATCCATCGGTATCAGCGCCATGCGTGCTCGCAAAACATAGCCCCAACAGGCTAAAGCGGCCCAAGCACCGCTCGATTCAAGACGAGCTTGATGACCTGGTCGAGCTGGGGAAGGCATCGACAGCATCGATAGCATCGTCTTCTCACTTTCGACTAGAGGCCTTTAAGCTACTGCAGAAGTTATACCTACCACAGCCTAAAGTCGTAGACAACGATCCAGGCCATGCCACTCCGTGTATTTGGTTCAGAGCCGTGTGCGAGCTTGAACATCCCTGTCCAGTACTCGACCATGCGCTCATTGCATTCTGCACTATACAGGTGTACGTTACGAATACCGGTACTGCATCGCGCAACGAAGGAGTTGAACGATACAGCGCCACACTTGGATATTTGTCAACCGCTTTGCTCCGTGAGGGAGATATGAGATTGGACTGCATCCTTGCCTGCATTGTGGTCCTCTCGACCTGCGAAATCTACCTCTGTCCGAAGGATCATGGGCTACGGATTCACATGCAGGGTCTTGCGGATATTCTGCGTCTGAAGACAGGAACCAAAGATGTCTCGACAACGACCTGGCTCGCGCTATTGTCTCGGTTACGCGTTATCAGCGTAGGTAAATCTGACCGCGCACCACTCTTGCTGCTAATGTCCCTTGCTAGGTGCTGTCGCAACTTACTTACAGACAGCAAAAATCCATAAGCGCTGTACAGTGGGCAGATTTGATGCCCGGTAGTTCCAATGACGACCCACTGGACCAGCTCATGGATATCGTATGCGAATTGCCACAAACGCTTGATTCGGCCACGAACCAATCTTCAACAGGACAGTTTGAGGGCTCTGAAGTTAAAGAAGCGGTCACTGCACTATGGAGTATCATGAGCAACATCTATGTCTGGCGAGCGAGGCTCTGCGCGGCGAGTCCAACACCGCTGTATACGGCAGTGCCATCAAAGCTTGATAATCCCTCGGCAGAGAGTCACGTTACAAAACTCTTTCCATTCTCCCTTGAGTTCCGCTCATCGCAGGCAGCGACCCACCTTGTGGGATCTTGGGCCTTCCAATTACATATACTGGTTGTACTACAAATGTTGGTTGAAGAAAGGGGTGAAGCAGAGACTGTGCCTTCGCAGTTCATCAATTTACACAACAGCTTCGGCAGCATTCAAAGCGAAGCCAACAAGCTGGCTCGCTATCTCTGTCAGTCGATCGAGTATTGCCACAGGATCGAAATGGGCACCTCTGGGCCACAGACGATGATCTATCCGCAATGGATCATGCGGCAATTCTTTGCTCAATGCGGCGCAGAGCGGGAGCTACAGTGGTGTAACGATGTTCGAAACTTGTGTGGTACGAAGATGAGATGTGGAATTAGGCTCATGATATTTCAAGGCAGCATCAAGCACTTAAAAGGTGCCAGTCTTTCCTACTAGGAAGTGGCGCATACCACCGGCTGCCGCATATGTAATCCTTTTCCGTTCTGAGGAATCTCGAAACTTGCACTTGAAGCGCCATCGAGTGCACTACCCGGGTCATACCGCCTTGTGGGACTCGTCGTGGGCCTCAAGAACGGCATTTCAAGCCTCGCGGCGCTAGCAAACGCGTCTAAAGCACTATTTGGTTTCGGGGAATGGCGACGAAGGAGCCAGCGGCAAAATGTCTTTCGAGGCTCAGCTGGACGATGTGTGGGAAGACTAGGATGCTTGCCTGGCGATCTGAATTTCCGGCTTTAGCGCGGTGGTCAAATTGATGCTGCATATGAACCCAGGCGAGGTAGACGTGGGCATCTCAATAGCCATTCTGGGTATCGACTCGCTGGCAACATCATGACGGAGCTTTGAAATGATGTTTTGGTCTCGTAGCGGCGGCTTGGTAATTGATTGAAAGCTTAAAGGGTAGCTCTGTCGCTGGTGCTTTACGTTATGTAGTTTCCCTTATCTGTCTACCCGGCTTGGGATATAAGTACCATCGTTCTGGCGGCTGCAAGACTTTCTTGAAGAGCATATGCTTCCAGTCATCCTCATTTCCCAAGCTTCTGCTTCCAATAAAACTCCAGGTACTTACTTCCTCGACTAGCATGCCAAAACGTAATTCGAGACGCAGTAAGCCTAAGAAAATTGATATCGGCTGCATCGGTATAGGAGTTCTTTTGGACTTTGGGCGTTTTATGTGGTTTTATAAATGCACGGTTGGTACATGGGTAAAGCCACGATGATTCCCAGAGGTAGATGAAAGTAGATACGAAAGTGAGTGCTAATGTATAGCGTTGCTATCACTTAAAGGATATATGTAGAGTTGTTGAATGGGCTTTGTGGTAATCACATTCGATTATCACGGTATGCGCGCGCTCAGGGGTGACAAAGATGATTGATCAATTCCGTGTAAAGAGGATCTATCTACGCACGGGTGGGATGAAAGGATATACGCAACCTGAAACGGTTGCGCACGGTGCCCTTGGTCATGTGAGAGTAGCCGTCACATGACCGTACAGATATCAGATGTTACCTCGTACGGACAGTTTGAATAGTTACCAAGAGACAGATTAAAGAATTGTGAGAAAATCATTACGAATTCGGTGACGATTGCTGATTAAGGGATCGTATACATTGATAGAGGTGCATTCATTCTATATGCATTGGAACGTTATCCACTGGCATGTACTCGTCGCTCAAAGGTACAGAAAAGATCCCCCGGCATCATCGTGACTTGGTCCTTCATATCACGAATGAAGGCCTCGGGGTCGTGAGCGGCTGAGAACTTCACATGGTATGTCTTAATCAGTTTCGCAGTTACAAGTCGCATTTCTGTCTGCGATATTCCCTTGCCGATACATTGATGCGACCCTGGGGGAAGGATTAGCGAAAAATAAATCGACCGAGTGTTCAGAAACGTGGATACGTACCGATGCTAAATGGTGCATAGGCTCTACTGTCAATTATCAATTCTGGACGAGTCGTCCATCGTTCGGGTATGAAATCGTTGGGCTGCTTAAAGGCATTTGGAACTTCAGACTTGTTAGCAAGTCTACGTTAGTTTATAGCCTCAGTTAACAAGACTCACGACGCTGCACGACGTATTTCGGCGCTGTGATCTTCGTGCCTCCTGGAATGAACTTCTCTCCGACCCATAGACCTGATGGTCCAGTGATTCTTGAACCACCCGTCATCGCGGGGGGCGCAAGCCTTAGGGCCTCCTTGATAACGGCATTTAGATGCGGGAGAAGCGCGAGCTTTGAGACGTTGTCAAAGTCGAAGTCGCGCACTTCGTCGTATATCTTCTGCATATGCTCGGGGTTGTGGCACATGTAATACCATATGCCAATCAAAGAAGCCCGCGTAGTGTCGCTCCCAGCGACGATAGCGGAGATGCTGTTGCCCATGAGGACATTGCGACGGTACGAGATGTTGGGAGTATTGGCTGTGCTGTTGTACTCGTCGATGAAGAACTTCGACATGTCCAATTTACTGGATTGGCTCTGGAAATTCTGTAAGCTTTTGTTACTTGACCGACTACTTTCCAGGCTTACCTTCATCCGTCGCTCCATTCGAGACTCACAGAAGTGAACCGCCGACCACCAGTTCTTGATCACAGGCAGGAATGGCAGAGAGAATCCAGCGTGAGCCAGCCAGGTCGCGTCGTTGAAAGGCGCGAGCAAAGCCAAAGCTTTTCGTTGATGTATTAATTCCTCTTTCGTTTTCCTATCTTTCATCATTCCGAAGTCTTCGCCGAACGTTATCTCGCCCATTGCATCGAAGGAAAACCAAGACATAACATCGTTCATGTTGACAGGCGCCCCGTTGTATGAGCTAATGCAGTTGACGAGATCGTTACTGAGCTTCAAAATGCGTGGCGAGTACGATTTTAGACCTGTGAAGCGTCAATAAACCAACACTTTCTGTGAACTTGGTGAAACGCACATTGACTCGACACAGCCAAACTCCATGACTGGCGCAAGGTCCGTATTTCTTCAGGTTGTCGCGCAAACACCAGAGCTCGCTTCGGATGCAAGATGTCGTACCACGCATCCCGAATATTGTTGTTCTTTGGCCCATCCAGAAGCTCAAACGCATCCGGCCGGCAGATTGTTATTTCATTCGGGCCCGTTCTGATAAGCTCGCCGTACTGCTCGTACAGACTCTGCAACACAAGGAAGTTCCTGGAATCTCGACTTTTCCATACGTGCCAGAGCTTTGTGGCCGCGGCTACATTTGGTCCAGGAAACTTGTGCAGTCTATGAAAGAACCGGCGATAAATTGTAATACTGGTGAATAGTCCAGTGAGGTACCATGCTGAGAGGGACGAGGACGCAGACATGCCGAAACGCCAATCGTTATCGCGCGAGAAGAGGATCGAGAGGAGCAGAAATGTGAGAAAGTGGCCAAAGAAAATCTTTGGGACCTGCAAATGCCATTCTCCTCGTATGAAAATGAGAAGGTGCATGTGAACACCTAGCACAAGCGGGACAATATTTTGGGAGATCGTAAGATACGCCATGGTAGAGATGCTCAGATGGTGCCCTCACAATTAGAGTCCCAGGTTCAAATGAAGTGGGAGATTCAAAGGATCGGGGTCTTTTTGGATGTCGACAATGTGGGGGTTGTCGGCAGCTCGGCCGTTTAGAACGCCGTTAGAAATTCGACGGAGTCAGCCCGAGACAGTCCTGATATGGCGCTTTTGGGATCCTGGGTTTCGTATTTACATACATAAAAATACAGGAAACGGGACAGATAACACAGTATTGAATCCAGATTTAGCCTATTACGCTGCACAGGTCGTACTTCATTATCTAACTATAGTGGGTTGCACGATGTAACTCTGGATCCTTAGCATGCAAGAACTGTCACGGCTACGCTATCTACTATATCTACGCTATTCGGACTAGGCATCTCGCGTTCACATTTTGCCCGGTCCGGATCCCTGATAAGAACACACTGAAAATTCACCACCGTGATATTATACACATTAACACCACACTAGCCTCGTGTTTTACACCGAAGCTCTCCATCACCCCCCTAAGCTTTACACAGTCGCCCATCCGTTCCTTGCACCCAACCGTCACTCCCAACAGCGCCGAGGGCATAGAATACATCATTTGGATCATACTTGCGTTTGATGACAAGAAGTGGGTCATAGTTTCCACCGTAAAAGACGTTTTTCCAGTCAGGCTCTAGGAAGTCAGCCTCGTTCAAGTAGGCTGCGGGAGGGTCCTTAGTCAAAGCTGAAAGCTTTGGAATCAACGTGTTGGTCATGAATTTTTGATTGTCGATGTTTGCTGTGTGGCTCTGGTAGTCATAGAAAGTACCAAGTACAGAGGCGATGAGCGTTTTTCTCCAGTAGGGATTCGCGGCTACTTTGAACGCGGGGGTTCGGGAGACATCGAGAGCTATTCCGGCTAATAAATAGTTTGCTTCGACAATAGATCGAAGAGCGGCCATGTAGTCGTCGATTTTGTCTTCGACGACAGATCGTGGCAATAAGCGCCCACCGAGAATAGAGTCAGAGACGTTGGGGCTAGGGAGGTTTATTGTTTGATAGCTCTGGAGGAAAGTGGCGAACTGCTGCGACTGGTATTGATACGGTATTCCGTAATTTTCGAGCTGAGTCAAGAATGGTTGGAAAAGAGTATCCACAGCCTGTTTGGTCATGTTCACTCCGGTGGTGGGGGACACGATGAAAGCGCCGGGAACAACGGTAAACGTAATCTCCATGCCTGCATCGATGAGTTTGGGGAGACAATGCATGAAAGTCTTCACACTTTGCCAGTAAGCTTCGATTCCCGTTGCGCTGCTTGGTGTGGCAAAACTCAATTGTACGGATGCCACGGAAACCGGTGGGTGAAGCTTCACTGTCATGGATACGACAAAGCCGTAAGTGGATCCCCCTCCACCCGAGAGTGCCCAGTAAAGATCCTGATTGGTGGTCGGACTGGCCGTGAGAAGCTGGCCGGATGCAGTTAGGACTTCCCACTCAAGAACCTGATCCGATGCAAGGCCAAATGCGGTCGCCAGTGGACCATGTCCACCACCCTGGGAGTATCCCCCTGCGATACCAACAGTAGGACAGTTCCCGCCTACCACGACGCCTTGGTGTGAATCGGCAAACTTGTAAGCGTCGTGGGCCTGAACACCTGCACCAAGTTTTAAGGCCCGTCCCTGGTAATCTGACCCACTGTATGAGCCAAGTAGCTCAATACTATTGAGGTCCTGGGTCCAGATTGAAAGAGCTCCTGCGCCGGTGGATTTCCCGTTGTAGTCATGCCCAGTGTTTCGTATTACAAGGCGGATGTTGTTCTTTTGGGCAAATGACAGCGTCTTCTGGACGTCAGAGACGCTCTGAGCTTTAACAGCATAGCTCACATAGTTGCCTAGCAAGCATGGAGTTTGTTGGGTGGTAAACGGGTTGCAGCTGTTGTTCGTAAAGAGCATGGCCATGGCCGAGGAGGAGGATGATAGATGTGTCTGAGGAAAAAACCACTCTGATTGGAGCTGTGCGCATTTGTCTGCATCATAGGCTCCAAGGGGGCCATTGTGGCATACAGATGCAATTGGTGTCGTGGGAATTAATTGGCCGCCAATAGTATTGCTGAAGTCGCTCCATGCTGTGTCCGAGGGCCAGCATGCATCTCCAGGGAAACAGTAACAACTAGCAGCCGCTTGGGCGGCCGGTATCAATTGGAAGGCACCTAGGAGTGCCATGGGTGGCAGGATGCCGATCAAATTCAGGATATGAGAGGCCATGAGCCGAGGTCTTGGGGAAACGAGAAACATGACAGGTCAATAACGTGCTAGGTAAGTATTCTTGTTAAGAAGAAATAGGCATATTATAAATTAAAAAGGCTGCCAAGCACTCGCCAGCATGCTGGCAAGACTTAACCCATGGCGCAGCTTCCCGATGTGTCAAGCAACCAACGCCGCCTCGCTTCACGCATTAGGCCATACTATGATACCCAGGGTAAGTGGTGTACGTGGCCAAAGCGTGCGGGTCAGCGGTATTCCAAATAGCTAAACCAAGACAAGATGTAGAGGCTAAAAATCCATATCTAACTAATAGGTAGGTAGCATTCCTGAAATTATGGCATCTCCGTATTCCCTCAAGTTTTGTCTATGTACAACACTTACCCTGGGTACTATAGTACGCAAAAGCCAATGAATGCAACCCGAAGGATAAGCGAACGGATGTACGGAGTCCGTGGTTCGCTTCGGATCCTCCCGACTTTCAGTGCGGCGTCTCACTTCGTATCCTCATATACCATCAAGGGATTACTTTTATTACCTACTAATACAGTGCCGATCATCGGTTTTTCTGAGGTGCAGACCATACGCCTATAACACCAGCACCAGACACGAGTCATTGTTCATTGCCTTTCGGCTGCGTTTTAGGATGACGACCACTTCTCGCGGCCAGGCTTTGAACGTGTGGATGATTGTCTTTACGATTCTGATCGTAAGCACTTTTGTCGGTCGGTTTGGTGTACTTCACATGCACAAGAGGAAATTGCGGGCTGATGACTTTCTCATTACTCTGGCGTTTGTAGGTTCTATATTTTCATGTCTACCGCGTTTAGCTGATCCATACAGTTGAGCCTTTTGGCAATGCAGATCACGACCTGGATGAGTACGTTAACTCTGACAGCGTAGAAAGGGGGGCTCACATGACTATAGCTATTCCGGAGAACCTTGGGGCGCACTATACTGAGTTAACGCCGGAACAAGCTGTCTGGCAACACAAGGTATACATTCCTCAGCCTCGTGAAAAAACATTCCATATTCTAACTTGAGCCTCACAGATCCAATTTTCCTCCGGCATTACCTGGACTCTCGCCACCGTCCTCTGCAAAGTCGCCGTTCTGGTTATGTACCTCCATATCTTTCCACATACTCATGTCAGCACTGTGCGGTATGTGATCTACGGAACTATAGGGTGCTCGATCGCATTCGCAATTGCTTTTATCCCCATCTTCATGACAGCCTGCGACCCCCCTTCGGCAGCCTGGAACATTGATCCAATGGTTGCATTCACCCATTGTCATCCTATCCAGCGACAAGAATTCGCTTCTGTGTCAGTTAACATGGCACTCGATCTCGCGGTTGTCATTGTTCCGCTTCCGGCCGTATGGGAGTTAAATATGCCTACTTATAAGAAAGTCAAGGTCAGCTTGATGTTCAGTCTTGGGCTAGCGTTAGTTCTTTCTCTCTTTCCCACGGGTTTAGCTAACGCGTGCGAGGCAGAGTTGTGGGAGTGTCCGCATGGCGCATATACACCACGATCGAGTCGACAAAGACAATTGATTGGAGCTATACACTTCTCACTGTTGCTCTGCAGAGTCACCTTGAAATATGGCTGGGAATTTTGGCCGCAAATCTCCCCATGATGAATCCCATCTTCATGAAGATAGTCCCATCTGCGGTCACAAGCATCAAATCCTGGATTTCTAGCTCTTTTAGTGGCTCGCAGGCCTTCTCTACGAAGCAGGAGTCCCTTGGCACCAATGCTCTTTCAAGTAGGACGCGGAAGAACTTTTCACAAATTCCAGAGAGAAATAGGTCTATGGAGATTCCAATGATTGGCATGGATAGAAATGGCATCCGGCGGGATGTAGACGTCGAAATTAGTTCGGAGGATGCCCCCAACCAACACACTGGCTTCAGAGGTCGGTCTGACCAGGTGTAGTCGCAAGATTCGAAGACAATTACTCATTCATGTGCATTACATCATCGGGCTGAGACTGTAGAAATCATGCAAGCTTTCCTGCTCCGGCAGATCCATAAGCCTCGATATGCAAGTGCAAGAACGAATACGAATATCACGTGAACAGTGTACCACCCAGGCGACCAATAGTGAAGTGACTAGTGCTCGAGCTGAATATCTACCCCACCTTCTGTGCTACACAGTACAGTGAAGTAACGAATACGAACTTGCAAGGTGGTCCTAGCTATCCGTGTGTGTGTCTACCAGTAGTTCCAGATTAGGCCTAGTTTGGGCGGGAAAACTACCTGAGGGTCCGAGCGAACGGGTGAGCAAGCGAGCACAGGCGGCTGGATATAAGCACTGCTTGCCAAGTCACGCTATCCCCCTTTAAATATAGTGAAGCAGGTGCTTTCTCGGTCACCGTAGATAAGGTGAGCTATCATTTGGGGATACCCACCGCGACACGGACTTCCCCTTGAGGTCCTTCATGATCCACCTTCCCCGGAGGTTCGCACAAATTAAGCCCAATACGGAACCAGTGTTACGTATACATATAAGTAGCTTCCCTCCATGGTACAGCTTCATAAACCTGGCTGCATAATAAGCCTGACTGCATAACAAGCCTGACTGCATAACAAGTCTGACTGCATTTGGTGTACCCATCGGACTGGATATATGTTACATCAATTTGAATTGGTCCACTCAGCTGTTAGACGCACGAGCCAATGTACCTTATACCTTGCCACACAGTATGGGAAGCAACCTCAGCCGAACATAGTGGCACAGTCTGTTGAAACGTTTTAAGGAGACAATTGTACAAGATGTAAAACGTTCAGCTCCAGGAAACGCACTCCTTTCCATCAGTCCGCCTCACAATAATTACGGACTTCCAACTACACTGCGAGATGCAGCCACCATACCCTTGCCCAACAGCCACCTGGCACAATGACACATACTCGTCCATCGACCCTAGCAAGCCGGAGCTCAGTCAGAGCGGCAAGACTATAGTCATCACAGGTGCAGTGCGTACTACAAGGCCGTTCAGAATGGTCATATTGTCTATCAAGGAGCACTGCTAACAAATTTCAGGGCAGTGGTATTGGTCGCGAGACCGCTGTTGCTTTTGCAACGGCGGGTGCGAAGCATCTCGTGTTGATCGGTCGCACTGAGACTACACTTCAAGGAACAGTGGAATTGATCCCAAAAACTTCGGCGACCACCACCTCCGTCTTCGCTCTATCTGTCACTGATGAAGCTGAGGTTCAAAAGGTTGCCGAGACTGTCGGAGCCTGGGACATTCTGATCCTGAACGCCGGTCACATCTCATCTCCGGCACTTTTGGTCAACGCACCGCTGCAGGACTATTGGAATAACTACGAGACAAACGTCAAGTCCGTGATTGTCGCAGTTCAAGCATTTGTGCCCACGGCAAATACCGGCGCAGCTGTTTACGGTATTACCGCTGGAGCAATGGTGCTTCCGCCAAAGTTTACGCCCTATATCTCCGGGTATCTCACTTCGAAGCTCGCTCAAGTGAAGGTTTTGGAATGTCTCGCCGCTGAGAATCCCAATTTGTTTGTTGTCTCGGTGCACCCGGGCATGGTCGACTCCAAAATATTCCGTGCGTCAGGCGCCTCCCCAGAGCAGTTCCCCATGGACACAGGTATGTGTTTTCCAATTCCAGCCGCTTCGTTTCTCGCTGACGAGTAATTGAGCTACACTTCCGGCTCATTTTCTGGTCTGGATCTCCCAGCCGAAAAACAAGTTTCTCAATGGTAAATTTGTGTGGGTGAACTGGGACGTGGATGAGCTTTCTGCCAAGGCAGAGGAGATTCAGAGCGGTGCTTTGATGACGATTGGCTACGAAGGCTGGCCATTTGCACCTTCCCCATAGCTAGTAACCTCGGGGAGTGCTTTGTAGCTAGCTCATTTTGTCTGAGAGCCAAGTTTTCGAGGCCCCACAAAAGAGGTGTCTGAGTGAGGCAAATGATGGATGACTGCAATGAATGAAATTTTAAGGCCCGGTCTTGACGTGCTTCGCTAAATTCGCATGCAAGCGAGCCTTCCAGGATATGCTGTGTATGACGCAGGCGGGTCTTATCACAGACAGCGGGAGCCTTTGGAACATGATAGAACTATATCGGACTGCTGTCCCATTTAACATATAAACTCAGAGTTCTAGTCAAGAAACCTGCAGTGCGATAGACTTCCGAGCTATAGGATATTCTCACGACAGTGCTGACAGCCATCTGTCTACATCTTTGCCGCCATGACAGTATCTTCGATCTTTGACCCTCTCCGATCGTTTGGAAAAGCCATCCGAAATCTTTGGCTATTCACACAGGATGATTTTGCAACCTTCATCTTTCCGAATAGTATTTTCGGCATCTGCTGCGCACTCGCCGGACCACCCTATGTTACATCTTCCCCGCTGTCGACGTCTGCGATCATATCTCGCATTCCCCTCGTCATCCTATTCAACTGGACCAATCTCCTGATATTCGACCTGGCCAATCAAAGGCTGTGGGAATCGGTTCAAGAAGATAAGCTCAACAAGCCATGGAGACCAATACCCAGCGGTCAAATGACGCGTTCCGAAGTGCGAAAAGCCATGCAGATTGCTATACCTGCAGTCCTCGCATTCAACCACTACTTTCTGAGTGCCGGGGCTGAAACGGCCTGCATCATAGTGGGATGCTGGGTATACAACGACCTCAAAGTTAGCGACGACAGCTGGATCCTTCGCAATGCCATTATATCGCTTGCCTTCGGTGTCTTCAACTGGAGCTCGCTAAAAGTGGCTATCGGTGGGCATGGATCGTATCTACCGAAGATCTCGGAGTCCGGAAGCACCTGGATATGGATCTATAGCGGGGTCATCTTGACGACTATGCACGTGCAAGACATGAAGGATCAGGCTGGGGATCAGGCTCGCGGTCGTAGCACTGCGCCGCTTGTTCTCGGAGACGGATTTACCCGTTGGTCTCTTGCTATACCAATTGCGATATGGGGGCCTGTTTGCGCTATGCATAACAAGGCAAACTTACAATATGCCGTCTTGGTTGCAACTTTCGGATCTTATGTTGCGATGAGGTGTCTACGGTACAAGGGAGAGGCACAGGACCGTTTGACCTGGCAACTGTGGTGTGCCTGGACCGCGTTGCTATCGCTGATGCCGTTGAGCCAGGGAGTGATAGACGAGCTCGTTTCCAACGCCCTCAGCTGATTTAGCGAGTCTAAATAGTTAGCGTACGGAAGATGCGTATGGTCGGGATTCCAGGTCAGGCCATTTCGGAAGCACTGACCATACACTTTGATCATAGCCAATACATATCTCTTGTGCCCACAGTACACGCAGGTCGCAACCGCCGTGATTACCTTGATCTTCCGTAGGCTGGTAAATGGATCGGGGTTGGGGGCGGGGTTGGGTTGGATTATACAAGACCCTAACCCTGTGTGACCCCTACCCAACCCCTACCCAAAGGACCGTGCGAATCCTACCCAACCCCCCACTTACCAGCCTAGTCTTCCGAATCGGGGGACCTTTTAAAAATCAATTATTCAGTATATCAAATTCTTTACGCGTTACCAACACCACCCTTTTTCAAAATCCCCTCGCATTTTGGTGTGCTAAACCTCCACCATGGAGTTGCCCAATTTTTGTTTGTCCTTCTTGGCACTTTTTCTCTCCACTGTGCCGCAACTTGTAGCATCCGCACCGTGTCGATGCTTTCCAGGTGATGATTGCTGGCCAAAGGCGGACCAATGGGCTGCATTCAATGCAACAGTCGACGGGAAGCTCATCAAAACCGTACCACTGGGTAGCGTTTGCCATGGCACCACCTTCCAGGAGGCAAGATGCCAAACATTGCAATCGATCTGGAACACGCCCGAAACCCACCTGGAGACGTCACATTCAGTCATGGCTCCGTTTTGGGCGAATCAGAGCTGCGACCCTTTTGCCGCGAAGGACGAGCGTTGCATTGTTGGAACGTATGTTCAATATGCAGTCGAAGCGAGGTCCCCCTCCGATGTTCTCAAAACAATCGCATTCGCAAAGGAACGTAACATCCGGATGGTTGTCCGGAATACGGGGCACGATTACCTTGGGAAATCTACTGGTGCCGGGGCTGTAGGAATATGGACGCATCACATGAAGGACTTCGATGTCACGGACTACCGTTCAAAAGCCTACTCTGGAAAAGCTGTCAGGGTTGGTGCGGGTGTTTCTTCATTCGAAGCCATGACCAGAGCGCACGAGGAAAACCTAGTCCTGGTAGGCGGAAATTGCCCGACGGTCGGAATCGCAGGGGGTTATACCCAAGGGGGTGGACTCGGGCCTCTAACCTCTCGATATGGCTTTGGAGCTGACCAGGTACTCGAATGGAACGTTGCTACGGTTGAAGGAAAAGTCATCACGGCCAGTCCGACAGAAAATAACGACTTGTACTGGGCACTCAGCGGAGGCGGTGGAGGTACATATGGCGTCGTCTTATCCATGACTGTCAAGGCCTACCCGGAAATCCGAGTCACAACCGCAAACCTGACCTTCACAAGCACCGGAGTCTCTCAAGAGCAGTTCTATGACGCAGTCAAGGCGTTTCACTCGTGTATTCCCGAACTATCAAATGCGGGCGGTGTCGCGATATGGATACTCACCGGCGCGAGCTTTGGCTTGACGTCAGCCACTGGCCCAGGGATATCGAAACAACACATGGACGCAATTCTATTGCCTGCGATCGAGAAGCTGATATCGTTGAACATATCGTACAGTAAGGTCATACAACAACGTACGCACTTTGGCGACTGACATTGTACAGCATATGCATCAATCGACTTTCCGAATTACTTCGAAAGCTACAAAGCCATGAATCCCCCATCTCCGACCGGTTACTTCCAGATAGGGGGTCGTATTGTTCCCCGATTGACACTGATAACCAACCCCGATGGTTTGATCAGCGCGATGCGCAAGATCAATGATCTTGGTGCTGGGATTGGGGGAGTCTCATTTCAAACCCCAGAAAGCTCAACACCAGTTTCTTCCAACTCGGTGAATCCTGTATTGAGAGATGGGATAATGAGCGTCACTGTGGGAACGTAAGCCGTTTCCCCTTTATCCATCATCATCATCATCGACAATCTACTGATGCAACCTAGAATATGGAGCAATACAGACTGGAGTCAAAATCTGGCTGATCAAGACTTGATGACGAATGTTTTGATTCCCGCTTTAGATGAAGCATCGCCTGGCTACCAAGCATCATATTTGAACGAAGCAAATTTCCAGGAGCGGGATTGGCAGAAGGTCTTCTACGGGGCGAACTACGACCGACTTTTGGCGATCAAGGAAACGTACGATCCGGAGCATGTGCTATGGGGAAGGACGGCTGTTGGGAGTGAAGCGTGGCTGGAGGAGGCCGACGGAAGGCTTTGCCAACGAACCTGAACGGAAAATAGGGAAAAGCTTCTCGCGCGGAACATGTATGTTACATGAATGATGATGCTGCTGCTGCTGCTGCTGCATGAGGCGCGCCTTTTTTCTATTCGATAACACTTTCCCATCCAAAAGAGAGCGAACAGTGACATACCATACACCCACGATAACGACGTCGCGTCGCTGAAGCTTGGTCGAGAAGGGAGGCTCGTGGCCTCGAATCAAGGTGTCTATTTTACGGTGTCATCCTGTGGCAGTCGCACGGAACAAGCAAACTACTAATCGACCCAGCTCTTCTATCGGCAAGATGCCAGACGATGTCGCCAACGAAAAGATGATAGTCCCTCCTATGGCACGACGTACCCACCCACCAGCTCAAAATATACCAGCCACACGAGCTACGGAAAAGTGAATGACAACTCAAAGGATCAATTCACGAGACCCAAGTCCCAGAGCACAAGATCTCTCGATTTACATGGAACCCATCTCTATTTCAGTTTCGGTCTCGCGATCCACATCTCTTCCGCGATTCCCAGCACGACTCGCGACCAAAGAGCAGAGGATAAGAATCATAGAGTCAAAGACAGGAGATTTTCAACGACGCTCGTAAAAATTACAGTGGTATCATAACACATCATAATAGCACCCCCTCCCAACACCGGCCAAGCCCTCCCCTTCCCTCCCCTCCCTTCCGCACAGATGCATGGAAACCTCGCCCAAACAGCGTGTCCAGATGACCGGCACAAGCCGGTACATCGCCGGAAGATCGGCCCTCGTCGCCTCTGTCGGCGACCGACTGAGCGACTCCGCCCTCACCATGTCACAAACCACTCCGCGCTGACCTGATTCCCACCCACACCCGCACCCTCACCGCTCTGGCCCGGATCCCGCGCCTCATCCGCAGGCACCATACCCTGCATTTCGAAATCCGCGAGCAAAGAATCCCAATTCGCCCAATTCATTTCAACGGGATTCAAGCTCCCCGTTCCAACATCTGGGGCGGTAGTAGCCTGCAAACTCGCCGAAAAGTTCGGATCCCACTGCAATAGATCCACAGCATCTTGACCCTCTACCGGCGGTTGCTGTTGCGGTTGCTGTTGCGGCTGCTGTTGCGGCTGCTGGTCGAATTGTGCCTGGGGGAGGTTGGAGTGAGGGTGTTGTTCGGCTTGCGGGAAGACGGCGGAGCCGAAATTCTTGATTTTGACGGGGTCCTGCAATGTCGGTGGCCCAGGTGGTTGGGTTTCCCGGTAAGCTGGAGGGTTCGAAGAGGCGGGAGGAAAAGAGCGGGGTGGTTGTTGGGTCGACGATCTCGAGGAAAGCGAAGCATCTCGTTTGGCATTCCGTGCCCTCAGCACCTGGATGAAGTACGGTTCTCCTTTCGCCGGCGGCCCCCTCGCCTCGACATACTTATCCCAAGCCTTCAGGGCAAGGTTATCGATGGCGATAGGCAGCGCGCTCTTGGCTTCTTTCGAAAAGTTGGGGTGGTAGTCGTAGACGAGCTGGACCTGCTTCCAGGCATTCTCCACCTCTTTGCTGTCTTCGGTGCAGTATCGGAGCTCGGAGAGGATGTAGATGAAGCCTTTCCACTGGAAATGGCTGGTGATGTGCCATAGATAGCCTTGCATTTCCTTGGTTGTCAAGGCTATATTTTGGTACTCGATGATGGAGACGGCCAACCTGAACAGCAAGTCGCGCTCTGATTTCGGTATGCTTTCTCTACCGCCCTCGTTATTATCGTGGCTGTGCGCGATGAATCGCAGCATGGCGATGAGGGCTTTGATAAGATATGAGCACATGGCGTGCCAGGTGACGGATTTGTCGCAGTACTGCAAAAACTTGCGCTGATACATGGCTTCCAGATCATCGATCGCTTGGTCCTTGGCCTTGAGAGTCGCCAGATTCGTGCATAGTTTCGACCACACGCCGTCGAAACCGGATTTGGCGTTGGCTACCGTTTTGGTCAGAAACTCGCCGAGATGGATGCGGATGAGGAAGAACATCATCTCCGTCGCGCCCTCGTGTTCCTTTGGCGGTTCCTTCATGCCCGGAAACAAATCACTGTCATTCACGTTTGTTGGTCGCTTAACATGAGAAACAAGCACCGTCCCACCCGTCCCAGCAAGCTTTTCCGCAAACCCATCTTGCATCAAAATCTGCCACCATAACCTCCTCCTCATTTCGGACTCAAAGGGCGGGAGGTCCAGCGTGTCTGGATCACGGTGGAGGCCGATGCGTTGACCAATCCGCGTAGCCACTCCCGTCAGGATCCATATCACCCTTGCGTCATAATTCTGCAGAGAGGTGATGAACAGCACAAGGGCTTGGAGGACCATGAAGTCGGACGTCTTGAGGAAGTTTGCTGATATGAGGGCGTGCTGGGTTGCTGCTCTGAAGCGTTGGGATACGACGGACTTGGGTTCGCCCATGACGGCGTCGCATTCGGCTTCGCCAAGAGATTCAACAGAGACACTGTAGATGGAGAAAAGGAGTGCTTCAACGTTCCTCGGGAGATCCTCGAGGTTTCCGGAGGCATTGGAGATGATGTGCTGAACGGTCGGTGTATGGAAGGGTTTGATAAGAGGATTGATGTTGTCTAGATAGATCTGCCAAAGCCTGAACACCTGCACTGCGTGTGGGTGCAAGGGTCTCAGGTTCGCTGCCGATCGTGGTGTTGTTCCTGTGGAAGAGAGTCAGCAACCTTGGCCAAAAGTATGCCTCCCATTCTGCATTCTTTGCCATCCCTTTCGTCAAGATCGAGCCCGACAACGGATACCCAACCAGGGGAGATGACATACCGAGCAACAATCCCGACCCATCCGCCAGACTCGACAATCCCCCCGGACTCTCCCCCTTGTCCCCCGACTTTCCCCAAACCCCACCACCCTCCTCATCCTCTTCATCGGTATCCTCCAAAATCTCCTTACTATCCCTGAACTCACCCTTCAGGCTCGTCCAAAGGGTATTTTCGAGATACCTGCTCTTCCCGTCCCCACTGACCAGCACTCCTTTCCCGCCTTTCCCCCTGGTTCCCTCCCCCCCTCCACCCAGTTCCCCTGGCAGAACAGCGTCCCCTGATTCGCCCACCGCCTTACTCCCTCCCAGAGACGTCCTCTGTTTTGCTTCGTTCAGTTCTTGCTTGACAAGCTCTTCTGGGTCCACACCCAGTTTGCGGAGGGCGTCTTCGTAAAGACGCAGTCGTGCATGGTTATCAAGTTCCCTGAGACCTTTCCTCCTTCTCCGCGGTGGCGGTGGGGCTTTGTATATGCAGTCTATGCGGGCTTTTGTGCAGTTTGAGCAGCCACCGGGAGCTTTGTCGCATTTCACCTTTCGCTGAGCGCAGAGAGCGCATGAGTAGGGCTTGATGATTTGGGATTGTTGCAGGGCTTGGGCTGGCGGCGTTGTATCCGGCGTGAACAAGGAAGGCGAGGCTCCGGGTGAGGGCGCCATGGCGATTCCCTTTCCCTTTCCTCTATCCATGGGCCAGCTTGCCGAAATGTCTGGTTCCAATGTGGGTGTCGATCAAGTCACGCTTGCCGCTCGTTCGTTACATAATGTGGCGAGACGCGTGATTGGCATGAAGATGTGGGGCAGTACTTACGGCCGGCGTGAGGGCGCGAGATGGATGGAATCTGAATGACAATGTGTGAATTCACGTGGATTTGTCGAGTGTGTTCATGTTAGGCACCAGCATAGGTTATACGAGGAGCGGAGGAAAGTTTGCGCGTCTGTGACCATGGACTTCTCGCCCAAGTCCGAGCGTCAACTACCGCGCCAAGACAATGGAGTCATTAGTGCACACTATGTAAAACAAAACCTCCTGTCGCCTTACTACCTAATCTATTTCGAGGGCTTCATGGATTGATCACGGCAATCTTCCCAGCTGGTCAAGATGAATACGACATGGAAGGAAGAACAGGTCCATTCTATTTGAACACAAACTATCCTTCCTCCCCATCCGCTCCTCTGGCAGGCTTACCACTAGTACATGAAACCGAACCAAGGAAATGTTGATGACGATGATGTTCCGAGCCTACACAGCCCATACAGCCAAGATGCGGAAAATATGCATCGCAAGATTCTAGCGCCAGAAACCCATCCGATGCCCGCCCAACCTAACCTATATGACGATCAAACTGCGGCGACCCCTACGCGTCAAAGTCGCCTTGTGCAACGCTCTCCACTCGAATCCTTTACACCGCGACTGACACCAATGAGAAATACTGCATCGGATGTATAGTCAAACGTGGCTGGTCCATACAGAATGTTACCCGTACAGGCAGCTTACTCGCGCGCAACGCGCTCCTTGAGCTCGTCGAAGAAGCTCTCCATCTCCTCGGCGACAAAGTCCTCGATCTTGTTGGTAAGCTTGTTGAGCTTGTTCTCCAGGTGAGTGGAGGTGCGGTCAGCAGACGCGACGGCTTTTTCGAACTCAGCTTCGATGCTGCTCTCGATCTCGGAGATGGAGGGGATGGTGACGGTCTTGGACTCGTCCTTCTTGACCGTGTAGCCACCCTTACCGACGATGTCGGAGTAGTTGGAGGAGCCACCACCGTTCCAGGCGAGGATGTTCTTGGTGTTGCTCGGCACGTCCGAGAGAGCACCAACGGTAGCGATGGAGATGAGGTTGGCCTTGAGCTTCTTGGGAGTGATGTCGGCAACCGCGTACGCAGAGTCCTTGGCGGGCTGGAGCGAGAGCATGTAGGCCAAGAGACCGGCAATGTGGGGAGAGGCCATGGAGGTACCGGAGATGGTGTTGGTGGCGTGCTCAGAGCCGATCCAGGTGGACAGGACGTTGAGACCGGGGGCGAAGATGTCATTGCACTTGCCGTAGTTGGAGAAGTAGGCACGCTCGTCCAGAAGGGTGGAGGCACCCACGGTGACGGCGTTCTCAGCAGCGGCGGGGGAGTAGTTGCACGAATCGGCGTTGTCGTTGCCGGCGGCCACGGCGAAGTGGATACCAGCGTCCACGGCGGCGTTGACGGCGAGGTCCAGCGTGGTGGACTTGCCACCGCCCAAGCTCATGTTGGCAGCAGAGCCCTTGAAGCCCTTGCGCTTGCCGTCCTTGGCTTCCTTGACCGCCGCCTCGTGGGCCTTTGCGGCATACTCGACACCCTTGACGACGTCGGACATGGTGCCGGAGCCGTTGGAGCGGAGCACCTTGACGGCGTAGACGTTGGCCTTCTTGGCGACACCGTACTTCTTGCCGGCGACGGTGCCGGAGCAGTGGGTGCCGTGACCGTTGCCATCCTCGTCAGCGTCACCCTGGGGAATGGTCTTGCCCCAGTGAGCGCGACCCTCGAAGTCGACGTGCTTGTAGTTTGTGCCCGTGTCGACGACGTAGACATCAACGCCCTCACCACCGTCGGCGGAGTAGAGGTACTTGTTCCACGTGCCGAAGCTGAGCGAGTCGCGGTGCGAGATACGCGCGAGGCCCCAGGGGGCGTTCTTCTCCGTCTCGTAGTCCTCCTTGTCGCCCATGGTGTGGACGACGGAGTCCTTCTCGATGTACTCGACCTGTCATGACGGTATCAGCGATGCCCTCTCCTGTCTTGTCTTGATCACGTGCTATTGCGTGTGATGCATCGTGTTTTGATCACGTGCTATTGCCTTTGATGATGTAGGGGTGGCGCTCGGCGGAGCTGCCTGCGGAGATAAGCCGCTCGACGGCCGCTCCACCTCGCAGCAGCTGCTGGGGCAACGTAACCGCGCAGGGCGGCCCCGCGTCGCAGAGGCAGAGGCAAGGCAGCGGAGCGAGAGGTGCACAAGGGAGAACGGGCATTCGGTACTCACATCAGGGTGTCGCCTGATCTGCTCGAGCGTCTCATCGTCGAAGTGACCAGAGTAGCCCATCAGCCCGCCGACGAAGTCGTACGTGTGCTTGAGGCCGTCGAAGACGTCGGTCGTCAGCGGGAGCTGGGAGCGCTTGCGGAGCTCCATGCGCTCGTCGCTGCTCTTGGTGTGCACGCTCTTCACCCAGCTGTGGTGCTCCTTCGCGTGGTGCTGCTTGACGTGCTTCTTGAACACGATCATGTACGAGTTGGGCACCTCTTCCGAGTGCACCGACGAGAGGACCGGCGCGGCGTCCTTGTGGATGGTGCCGATCTGGACCATGGGCGATGCCACGGCCAGGGCGGGCAGCATGGCGAGGGTTGAGTACCTCATGATGGCGGGAACTCGCGCGGCGAGCTGTGCTAACGAGGAAGAAGGGGACGTGTGTCCGAAGAAGTGATGATGATGATGATGATGGTGATGATGGTGATGATGGAGCAATACGCGAAGGGTGATGGGAGATGGGGAGGAGGAGAGGAGACGCTTCGAGTCTGAAGCTATGGCGACGGGCGGCCGCGTTCGTTATCTACTGCTCGAGCTTGGACCAATCATCCGATGACGCAGCAGGTGACCTCGGGCCCTGTCCTCCCCAGCCCCAGCCGCCCCCAGCCCCAGCCGAGACACAGCATGCCTCACCGAGCTAGGCGGCGACCCTGTTCGTCGTGTTCGTCGTGTTCGTCGTGTTCGTTGTGTTCGTTCCGTTCGTTCTGTTCGTCATCTGCTCGTTGCTGCATAGCAGGTAGACTGCTTCTCGTGCATGTCGTTGCCATCCATATCGATACGCACCAGGCTTACCCCTTCCGGCTAGCGCGACGGCCGCACGCAACACCTCGTGAACAGCCTCCCCCAATGTCAGAGTCATCGAGAGCGAGAGCGTGCGCGTGAGAGGTGCATTCCGCTTTCCGCTCCTTCTGTTTGTGAATGTGAATGTGCGGTGAATGCTCGGAAGCCTGTACACGCAACAACAACACCACCCAGCCCGCACGCGGCGTCGAGCTCCCTGTCAGCGCCGTCTGATTTCTGACATGCAACGAGATACACGCCATCCATCCATGCATGTCGTTGTCTGCTGTAGACGCCAACTCTCTCTGTCGACTTGGTTGACTTGGTACACACCAGGGTCCAAGCTCTATTCCGTTTTGGGTCCCACTATTCTTGTGTCTGACATCGCCCTCCACCGGCGCCGGCGGTGTATCGAACATCCCAATGACCGTATACCCGTAGCCAGCCCGCACTGTGAACAGCAGTCGCTCACGCACGTTCCGACCAGCTCCCCCCAAAAGAGATGCGTCTGCACTGCTCGCACCCGCCCATAACCACCCCCCACGCACCTCCTCGTCGTTGACGGAAATGGCTTCGACACGCCCGCACCGCTCGTCCACGGCGGCCTCGCGGGCACCGCCCATGAACAACCAGATCGCCGAGCTCCGCAGCCTCTGTGACGAGCTGATCCGCCTGTCCGAATTGCCGTCGCCCTCGTCGGATGTGCTCCAAAGCCAGAGCGATGCCGCCCGCCGCATACGCCAGCTGCTGATCGAGAGCCACGAGAAGACGCAGACCAAAGATGCCTTCCGCCATGTGAGGGGCTTCGACGTGCTCCTGCTCACCCTCCGTTCCATCTCCGGCTTCTACAAGCCCGCCGAGCTGTCCACCACCGACCGCATCGACTTCTTCGAGGTGATACGCACCACGCTGCATGTGCTCTCGGATGCGCTGAACGAGCACTCGGGGAACAGGCGCTTCTTCGCCTCGCGCGTCGAGGGCGGCGGCTGGAGTGCCCTGGAACAGGCCCTGGGCAGCACCGGCATCTTCGGGGGCCAGTCCAGGAGCCAGCGGGACGATGCGGGCCAGGAGCAGCTGTTCGGCTGTCTCTTTGCCTTTGCGTTGGGCGAGGAGGCCACGACACGCATATTCCGCGACATCGACAGCCGGGCGGAAGAGGCTCGATCGGAAAAACGGGAGCCCGGCGGAGAGCGGCAGGACGGAGAGCGGCAGGACGGCGAGCAGGCCCGTGTCATCGTCACCAGCCCGCGGTCCGTTTACAGCGACTTCGACGTGGACATGGATGGGCTGCGGGCCCAGGTGCGCACCGTATTCAGCGGCAACGAGGTCCTGCAGAACCCCGATATGCTGCCCATCATACTGCATTTCTGGGCGGGGCTGTCGGGCGAAGAAGCCCCAGGCACGCGCTCGAAGCCGCTGTCCCTATCGGTGCTGCTGGCCATCAAGGAGATCATGGCCGTGTCCCCCTACAACAAGGCCGCGCTGCATGTCTCGGGCGTGCTCAGCATCATCCTCCCCCTGCTGTTCGACAACCGATGCGCCCCCGCCGAAGAGGATCTGCTGCGAGGGCTGGCAGACGACCTGGTCGAATATGGCATCAACAGGCTCGACGATGCCTACTACCTCTTCCGCAGGGCCGCCGTCTCGGACCGGGCTGCCGATTTCCTGCACCTCGGCATGCGAGCCTCTCGAGGCCCGCCTTTCGTCCAGTTCGACCTCTCGCTGCATGGCTTCAGCGCCATCGAGCTCGCCGACCTGGGTCGCCCCTTCCCCCCCGTTTCGCCCGGCAGCGGATACACCTTCGCCGCATGGATACGTGTGGACAAGTACGACGTCAACTGCCACACGACTCTCTTTGGCGCCTACGACGACACGCAGACCTGCTTCCTGATGGCCTATCTTGAAAAGGACACGCGATGCTTCATCCTGCAGACGTACATGGGCCACGCGACGGGCATCGTCCCCAGCGTGCGCTTCAAGAAGGCCCCGCGGTTTGAGCAAGGACGCTGGTATCACATCGCCGTCGTCCACCGTCGCGCCAAGCAGATGGCCTTGAACAGCGCTCCCAAGGCGTCTCTCTATGTCGACGGCGAGTTCACCGAGACGATGAAGGCGCACTACCCTTCGCACCCGCCCGTGCTGGAAAGCAGCCAGGAGAGTTTTGCCTCCATGTCATCGAGTCGAGGCCACCACAACATCCTCGCTTTCCTGGGCACCCCGCGAAATCTCGCTCCTCGACTGGGCAGGAACGTGCTCTCGGCCAAGCTCTCCATGGCCTCTTTCCATCTCTTCTCCGAACCCCTTTCCGACGAGCTGATCGCGGTCTATCACAAGCTCGGTCCGCGCTACTGCGGCAACTTTCAAGACCGGCTGGGCTCGTTCCAGACATACCGCACTTCCGCCGAGCTCCACGTTCAGAACGAGATTCTGCATCCCGGCAAGGAAGAAAGATCCGACATAGTGACTGCCATACGCACGAGCGCGGGCCTTTTGATGCCCGAGAACAGGATATTGCTGAGCTTCTCGCCCAGCTCCGTCATGGACGACGACGACCGCAACGCCATCGACGAATCACAGCTGATTCGATCGCTGTCCAAGGAGTCTGCGAGAACGCTGCATAGGTACACCCGGATGCACGGAACACCCATCATCATCAATGCTGCTGTGCCATCGGTGAACGATGCCCTGTCCCAACCACGGGGCTTCGGTCGACTGTCCGGCGATCCTGTGGTGGTGGTTCCGCAGTCGCTTGACGATGCCATCTGGAGGATCGGAGGCTGTGCTGCGGTCGGCTTGAGGCTTGTACAGGCTGCCCAGTCGCTTGACGCCGTGTTGCGTGCGGTGAAGATCCTGCTGGAAGCCGTAGAGGGCAACTGGCGCAACTGTGAGGCTATGGAGCAAAGCAATGGCTTCGCCGTGTTGGCCGAGGTCCTCCGCCAGAAGACCGGCACCAGTGCCTTTGGAGTGGGTGCCATGAGAGGTTCCATCATTGATGCGAGCCCTGAAGAATGCGAATCGTTCGTGCTCCAGCTTCTCCGCGTGGTTCTCCGTTTCGTTGGCTACGACGAAGAGAAGCCCACCGAATCACTCATCATCAATCCCTTGGCCTATCGCGTGCTGCTTGTCGATCTCGATATATGGCGCAGGTCGACCTCCCTCGACACCCTGCAACTGTACTACCGCCAATTCATCCATCTCGCCAAGGGCAGCAAACACCATCATTACAATGCGAAACGATTCCACCGTATAAGTAGGTCTGCCAATGGACGACGCACGAAGCATAACTGACGTGATCTAGGAGTTGTGAAACGTCTCACGGATGCCCTCAAAGGTGAGTCTTTCACACCTCAGACCCTTCCCTTGTTCTTGGAGGCGTTCAAGGTTCTGCTTCAGATCAATTTCAACGGGGAGAACGCTCGATCGATATCACTGTTCGTCACATATGCACTGCACGACAGTCGTGCTTCCTACGCCAGGCGAACCCTCCGACCCAAGGCAAGCACCATTCGACTGCGCAAGGGCACGCCTCCAACCCTGACCCCCGGGTCTACTCCACGTTCTGAAAGCCCCGGTCAAGACCCTTCTCTTCCGCCCGGCCTGCCACTTGCCGAGCTGGGTGTTGCGGTTCTGGGACTCCTCTCCGAGCTACTATGCGATCCGAACAACTTGAATGAGATCATTCGGTTCGCGAAGAACGTGACTGGAAAGGTGAGGAGACATCCAATAGGCAGGACTTCGCTAACAGCTTCCAGTGGCTGCTTTATCTACTTGCGGAGCAGGATCACCGCGTGGTCGTACTCGCTGCGAAGATACTATCAAGATTGCTGGTCGCCAACGGGCCGCATTACGTGAAGAAGTTCGCGGAAAAGACGGGTGGATTTATTCTGCTCAAGAACAGGTTGCGGCATTGGTGGAACACGCCGGGGGTCTGGACGATATGCTTCGCCATTTTGTTCGATCGGGACGTTGCGACAATCGACTTCGAACGCGACTTTGACGTCCACAATCTCGTCGACATCTTCACCATCCAGTCCCCACAATCAAAGCTACGCATCATGTATCCCGAGGTGTTCACAGTCATTGCAGCCATGTTCGATACCGGTTTGCGCGCGATCGTGCGCGATCGTGGCAAAACGGAGAATGAAGCTCCAAAGCGTGATGATGGCGGCGATGGCGCTGTCACTCGTGGAAGACGGCGGACGATGTCTTTGAATGCTAAGCAGCCGACAGTTGGTTGGTATGCCTACATGCGATCTTCGACAACGCTAACCTGGACAGACACCCGAGCCCCTCAATTTGAGCGCTTGAATGACTATGCAGCCGTTCTGAACTCGGCGATACAATTCCTTTCCGAGCTTCACTCCCGATTCGACGTCTTTCGCGATTTCGCATTCTCGTCCAACTACGTACAGGAGCTCTTGTTCGTACTATATCCAGTAATCGTCACTTCCGATTCCGTCAGCGCCGAAACAGAGCTGCTTTCACGTGGGTCGGCCCTAACCTTTGAAGGCCAGGACGTGGTCATCCAACCCCTATCGAAAGCCAATAGCCGGCAAGGCCCCATCGTTCGAACATCAAATGTCCATCTTTCACCATCGCCATCCAACCAGCGAGTGTTGCCGCTGCGCAGGGCTTCATCATTCGTGCTCGTATCGTCCGATAGACCATTCCAAGATCAAAAGCTCCCACGTCCGAATCGAAATGGCGGTCCTGTCGCATTGAAGGTTGGTAGCACGGTGGTCGAAGCTTTGCTTGAGGTTGTTGTACTGGTGTTCCAGGACCAACTTTTCAATCGGAAGGACTTTTCGGGCCTCGATTTGTTCGTCAAGACACCTCCCGGTTTCCGCGAACACCAATCCTACTTCGAATCATACATCCTCCGACAGACTATTTCATCCGTCACCAACGCTCTTCAGCTGGATCAAAAGCTTCTGCATGAACCACGGGTCCTGACAAATTTGTCTCGTCTGGTTACACATATATCTGAAGCCGTCACGGAGGGCTGGTTCTTAAGCGGGGCTGAGTCGTTGCTCGAATTCGCCGGTTTCCTGCTCGAATACCTTGAGCGCCCGGACGTTTCAAAGATCAAAACAGTTCGGCTGTGCACGCAGGCCATCGGTACCATTCGCAACATCTTCTTACGGCTGGTTTTACTTCGTCTAGCTGAACTGGATGACAAGGATGGCTTCGACATGGTTCGTATCATTGAGAGGATGGTCTACTGGCAACCGATAATTTTGTCAACGGAGAACACGGACGGTATGTTCATGCGACTCGTCTGCTATCTCTTGTACGCAAAGCTGTCGTCCGAACATGAGACAGTGCGACTGGCCGCGGCGAACTTTTGGCGACTGCTCATGGTTCATAGGCCGGATGATACAGCAGCGATTTTGAGCAGCGTAATACATACGGGCAAGAAGGAACTATACGAGGGCTTTCAGAAACTCATGGAGCTAGACAATGAGACGTTCCTGGTGTGGTTCGGTGAGAACAGAACAGACCTGGATGGCTTCTTCAACGGCACCATGACCAGGGCCTGGGAGGATTATGCGAACGAGCAGAACAAGCACACGGAGAACACGTCCCAGAAGCGCATCGCCAAACGACGGGAGAAGCTGAAGCAATGGCAACAGGAGGAGCTCACCAATGAGAACACGTGGAATCTTCACGAGAACTCGACGAACCATTGGCGGTCGAACATCCACGCCGCGGAACGTATCAAGCATCAAAGGGTTCTGCAAGACCAGCAGGAGAATACAACTTTCCTTGGGACGGTCATGTCTAAGCTGGAGCGACAGCTGAAAGGCCCCTGTGCATTGTTTGAGGATAGCCCCGCGCCTAAATGGCGACTCGACGAGACAGAAGGCCGAGACCGAAAGCGAATGCGTACCATTGTGGACACCCCAGTACGGGACCAGAGCTACCAACCCAAGCGGAAAGACACCGATCCCGGGTACGGTAACAAGCTCAAGTTGGATATCGCGGTCCCCGCCATCTCTTCAAAGGATGCTGTCGGGCTCACGCCTACAACCAGCGCGAGCGTTCGACCCCGGGCATCCTCAAATGTCCCCGGCCCTCCCAACGAAGAGCTCAACTCTGACAGCGAGGAGGATTTCGAGATGGTCGATGCCATGTACGAGGACGAGGACGGCTTCGAAGACAAGAATCGAAAGGTCATGAGGAGCCTCAACCGCGGTGATCAGGTTCAATATGTGTGCAACATATCTCGTGTCGTCGGGTTGGAAGCGATCGAGGGACTTTTGATCGTTGGAAAAGACTGCCTATACCTTCTCGACGACTTCTTCCAGAGGTCCGATGGTGAGATTGTGCGTGTTTGGCAAGCACCTCCCGACGAACGGGATCCATATGTTCAGGTCATTGCCGGCAAGGAAGCGGTGACGAATCGAAGACCACCGCCCAGAAGCCATGACGAGGCAACCAAACACTGGAAATGGAGCGAGGTAATTAGTATATCCAAGCGCCGCTTTCTGCACCGTGACGTCGCTATCGAGGTATTCTTCGATGATGGCCGCAGCTATCTTCTCACCGCCATATCCAATACCGCTCGTAACGACATTCATTCACGATTGGTAAATCGAGCACCACATGTCGTCAAACCGGAGCTCCTCGCCAATGCCGAGATATCCTGGCGGCTTGACTCACTACGCAACCCTGAAGAAGCACCCCAGACGTTCGGTTCACGGTTCGCCTCCGCTTTCAGCTCAGTCTCCTCACATCCGGTGACGCGCAAATGGATGAAGGGCGAGATTTCGAACTTCCACTACCTCATGTTCGTGAACACACTTGCGGGTAGAACGTTCAACGACCTCACACAGTATCCCGTCTTCCCGTGGGTCATATCCAACTACACAGACGACGAGTTGGATTTGACGGATCCGAAGAATTTCCGCGACCTGACGAAACCCATCGGCATACAGAACAGGCAGCAAGAGAGGCACATTCGTGAAAGGTTCAGTTCATTTGCCGAGATGGGAGACACCGACCATGCGTTCCATTACGGCACGCACTACTCTTCGGCAATGACTGTTGCTTCTTACCTTATGCGACTGCAACCCTTCAGCGCCGCCTTCTTCCTCATTCAAGGAGGCACATGGGATCATGCCGACCGCATGTTCTACTCGATCCAGGGCGCGTGGGAGTCGGCATCGGAAAAGAACATGGCTGATGTGAGAGAGCTCACTCCCGAGTTCTTTTTCCTCCCAGACTTCCTGACGAACGTCAACGGCTACGAGTTTGGTCTTCGCGCCAGCGGCGAGAGTATCGACAATGTTGCCTTACCACCGTGGGCAAAGGGCGATCCGGCGATATTTATTGAGAAGCAACGAGAAGCCCTGGAGAGCCCTCACGTCAGTCGAACACTGCACCATTGGATCGATCTTATCTTTGGAGACAAGCAGCGCGGGGAGGCTGCCATCGAGGCGGCGAATGTGTACCATTGGACTACGTACCAGGGTGCCATTGATCTCGACTCCATAACCGATGAAAAAGATCGCGCACAGAAGATCAGCATTATCAATAACTTTGGTCAAACACCCGTGCAGATCTTCCAACGACCACATCCGCAAAAAGAGGACCAAGCGCCCAAACTGCGCAAGTTGGATACGGCGGCAGAGAGCTTGCATCGCCTGCCCGGGACCCTATTAGAAACCAACGACCGCGTCTCGTCACTTGCATACATCACCAAGAGCGACAAGCTGCTCTGCTCGGCGCCTTTCAGGCATAACATCCCGCCGCACTACGACCGCTACATGGAGTGGGGATTTACCGACGGCAGTGTCCGCTTCTACGACTCGAATTCCAAGAAACCGATCGGACTCTTCGAACACCTACATTCCGGTCAACTCACCGCATCCCTCTTCGTCGACGGCCAAACGCTCATCACAGCAGGCACCGACTGCACAATCGCCATCTGGAACGTCATCAAAGGCGAACGCGGGCAAATCGACCTACAAAACGTAACAACACTTTTTGGTCACAAGTCCCCTGTTACCACGCTCGCCGCATCCCGAGCGTTCTCCGCTTTCCTCTCCACATCTTCCGACGGCCGTATTTTCCTCTGGGACCTCAACCGGTCTGAATTCGTTCGCGAACTCGATCTCGGAATAGCGCAGAGGAGACATCCGGTGCCAATTCAAGCGGCCAGAATCAACAGTGTGACGGGGCATATTGTCCTAGCCATGGGATCGAGGCTGGTAATTACCAGTTTGAATGGCGTCATACTGCTCGATAAGGACGTTTGTGAGGATGAGGAGGGTGCGAATGGGAATGGAGGGGAAGGTATTACGGCGGTGGCGGTGTATGAGGGAGTAGGGAATGAGTGGTGTGAACGCGAATTGATATTCACTGGACATCGGAGGGGCGCTGTAAAGGTCTGTATAACACCTCCTCCATCCCAGCCCATAACTTCCACACACCCTTCTATTCCCTTCGTACACAGTAAACGTACTGACGATTGCACAGATCTTTCGCCTTCATCCTGCAACATCAACATTGGCCACATCCTCCAACCAGTCCGGATCCAAATGGTCCCTCACCCTCGTCAACATGCTCAACCACGGCGATGCATCCCGCGAAGACGGTGCAAATTATCCGGCCCCTATCACGTGTATACTACCTATGCCGCATAATGTGTACACGGGTGATGAGGGCGGCAGAGTGGTACGTTCTTCTTTTCATTTTCTTAAAAAAGGACGGTGGTGTAGTAGAAAGGCAGGTTGGGAGGGGCAGGTGGAGTGGAAGGGTGGGGTGGAGACAGTAGCGACCTGGGGTAAGGCAAGTGATCGCCAGAGGAACATGGAAGGGAGACGCAGCTTTCAGAGCCATGAGGGTGAGAGTCGTGGACTTGGATAGACGTTTTCCTTTTGTCTCTTTTTCTTTTTTTTGGAGTGGAAGGGGTTTATTTTGTGGTGACCTGATGATGATGATGACCGTCATTGCTTCTTTGTGTGCCTAGGGAAACGTTTGCTAACTTTCCGCTCTGTAGTATCAGTGGGATTGTGTACATCGACATGGCGTGCGTTAAACCTCGATCAACCGACTGCCAAATCGACCAATTCAGTACCCTCGAGTCTTTACATGGTTTCGAAGACAGAACAAGAGAAGGATAACTTTTTGGAACCATGAATCCGAACACGTGCCTTTGTCTGAGACATTTGAGAGAGAATGACCCGATCACTTGTCGCTTCCTCGCAACGAATGAACCCGATTGTATGCCTTTGATGGGGGGGGGGGGGGGGATTTCGGAACCGTCGGAAAGAACACACCAACACTTGGTTTTATCTCGGCGGTTAGCATGGACGATCCATACACTTCCCTTTATCTACATTCGTCAAGTGCGACGCTTATATTCGGAGGAAAAGTTGTCATAGTCATAAGAATGGTGTGGGAAAAGCAACCTAACTACTCGAGGCTATCTCGGTGGTTGACGTAAACGACCCCAACAACCCGAACGCTCCTCGTATCGTAAAGCCATCAAAATCCGACACCAACTTTGATCGGAGAAGTCAGGGGTCGGTAATCAGCATCGTCAAAACGAACAGCCCAAATACTCGGTTTCCATCTCAGATCAGAGCACATCCGAAACACTCGGGTCGATCTCGCAAAACTCGGAGGCCGAAACGAGCACAGGTCAAGCACTTGCGTTGTTGTTCATCAACGAGATATCGTCGCGGGTCCGCTTCGGCGTGGGATATGGCTGGGTCGGACGGAATGTATTGGCTTGCATGTAGATCGATCTATGCAGTACCCTTTTATCTGAAACATTTTGAACGCGACTGCACGGCGCCTCGGTGAATTGGTGAATGAGAATTGAGTGTACGGTGCTGTGTGCCTGTGGATGTAGCGCTTGCGTGAAAGAGAGGGTGGTGCGAGCGTTTTGGAGATGAGAGGGGGGGGGGGGGGGTCGATGGCGGAGGGTTGGGGATGGGGGATGAGGGGATGGATTGTCGATGCCATCGAGGTGAGTGGGGTTGGGGTTGGGGTGGGGTGGAAAGAGAGTCAGGTACTCTGTACATGACTCTAACGTTGTAACTATACAATCTCATATTTTTTTTTAAAAAAGACGTGCGGGGCATACATTATACGAGTGGTAGTTGACCTGTTTTTTTCTTTTCTTGGTGTTCTCGGGTGCATTGTATGGATGGATGGATGTGTGTGTGTGTGTGTGTGTGTGTATTTGTATGTAAATGTTTACCGTAATCAATGTCACCGTAATCAATGACATTTCCAGCCTTTGAAAATAATTATCCACGTCTCAGCGCTTCCTGAAATTTACGGCTTAGTTACGGCCTCGACTTGTATGAATGTCTCATGTAAACCATCTCTCATTGCCATGCAAGTCTGGATTCATGGCAGTAGTTACATGCTCGAAAGGTTGTTCCACCCCAACGGGCCCAGAGCCTCCAGCCCCGAAGGCGGCGCATTCTCGCCATTTTCCCACTCGAAGAAGTTCTGCAGCTCGTTCAGATCGAACATGGGCTGCTCCAGGTTCTCCATGCCGGGGCAGTACGCGGTGCCTACCTGTTCCGACTGTGAGACTGGCTCTGGCATGGCGAGGTGAGCTAATTGGAGAGATTCCGGGGGAACGATGGGGTATGGGTTTGTGCCCGACGTGGCATAGGTGTTGAATGTCATTGGTGGGTTGGGGTGGGTGGTGAGATCGAGAGGCTGGGCGACCGGGTTCGAGAGGGGGGTTATGGATGGTAAGACGCCAAGTTCGGGGTTGGGAGATACTTCTGCGATGGGTGTACAGTTCGAGGCGCTGTGTAGGGTTAGATTGTGCGCGGCGACGGGAACGTCAACTTACGTGGACTGGGATACTTCTTCTCTGGTGGGATCGGATGGGTCCACAGGTGCAATGTATGCCGTTGCTTGGCCGCGAGCGACACTTTCACGAATCTTGTCGAGCCAATCCTCCGTAGTGACATACTAATGCAAGTCAGCGATGCACAAAGAAGGGCAGCCACAGACGTCTCACCAAAGGCTCCGCAAGCGGATACATTTGCGACATCTCCCGCAGCGCTTTATTGTTTTGCTCCACAAGCTCAATCGTCCTATCAAATACTACAGCAGTCTCTGGCTTTGACTGGTCGATGATTCTTGCGATATAGTATAGCATGATGCGACTACTGTTGTATACCAACGAAGGCACGATGGCGTCTGCTAGAAACTTGACTCCATGCCGAAGCATAGTAGAAGTCAGAATCGAGATCTGCTGTGCATGCTCGAAACAGATGGTTTGCATCTGAGACATGAAGGGGAATTCGTCGGGAGGGAAGACGAAGGGCTCACGAATTTTGAAGAGGTTCGGTAACGAGATCCGATGGAGATCACTCTGGACATGATGGTACATGCAGTGGACAAGGAAGAGGGCGCCGAGTTGGGAAGATGCGCGGCGGATATAAATGTTGTCAGCAGAAAAATCCATCCAGGGCGGACGGCTCTGTTTCCAAGCTTCTATCTCTTGTATCATGCTCTCAAATTCGCCGCCTGGTACCCATGGGGGCTGTACCTCGTCTAGGTGCTTGATGTATCTATTGAGTGTCATTACTTGTTATTCCTGGTCGGATAATATTACCCACCGGAGAACACGTTGCCAAATATGGATGATGCGGACAAAATAAGCCGAAAGGCCCAAGTTCTCCCACGGTCTTTCGGGAACATCCTCGGCTGGAATAAAGTCAAGGACCTCGCCAGATTGTAGGCGCTCGGTGACATTCGGAATCTGCAAGAGGAACTGACGTTCATTGCATGGCAACTGAAGCTTGATGTCGCGTTCGTTCAAAATTGTCAAACGATCGACACCGCTTCCAGCCCAGACATCGACCATATAACAAGCCCACATGAGTCTGCGTCTCGACTCGCGCAAAGACACTTCGTTTGAAACCCCACGATGCTCTTTGCAAAGCACGTCAGGTGAAGGCTCAATATTGATCTGCAATGCGTGGGCCATGCGAATGATCAAGCCGGTGAGCAAAAACGATCCTGCATAATTGCCCATTCTGGCTTCGTAATCGTGAAGTAGTACAAGGACCTTTAGCTTCGTGATCGATATGGCACTGTACTCGGCAAAGTACATTTGCTCGGCGATCTTGGCCCACTGACTGCCAGCATTCTGGATCAGCTCTCGGGGAAGAGTTGACGTGGACTCGCTGTAGTCAAGGGCGTAGAATCGAGCGCCTAGAGCACACATTATGTGTAGCAACGCACGATCAGCACTCTCATTGAGTAAGCCTTCATCAAGCATGCGCATAAATGTTGGTCGGTGTACAAAGGCGAAGACGCGGACTGGATGAACATTGTCGAAGTAGGCTTCTAGTAAGCTACGAATTTTCCCCCTGGTGGGTAATCCTGGCGCAAACATCCTGCAGATGTCAGTCGTGCCCAAAACAGAAGCGGTCGTTTATACTAACCATGCAAGCGCTGATGGGCAATTCGCAAAGTGTGGTACCGAAGCGGTCGGAATGAATCCGTTGTGATGAACAGGTGGCGACGCACTCGACATCTCTACATTGCAAGAGCTTGGCTGCGATGAGGACGGTGGAATGTTTTGGATCCACGCCGGTTCGACGGCGGTCTCGGCATCGTAAATGCACGTCACCGCCCTCTGTCTGCATCTTGAGCAAACAGGCCTTTCACCCGAGCATTTGATCTTACTCTGGCGACACGGAATACACACTCGGAAAGTGCGTTTGCGTTTGATGCCCGTTATCGCGCGCGGAGCATCATGCTGACCTACGACTGCGGTGCTTCCGCTGGGTACATGTTGGACGCATTTCAGTTGCAATTTTTCACAGTTGAGGCAACCGTTCGCACGCTCATCGCATTTTACCTGTTTGAAGGGTTATCTCAGTTCATACACCACCAGTGATCTGATAGCCGTCGGTAGGGCCGAGTAGATCTCGCACCAGCTCCACAAGAACCATGAATCATGGGGCGGCATTACTAGTAGAGTAACAGTTGACTCCACCTTCACCGACCCAAGTCATACCAAACCGAAATATGCTCACCTTCCTCGCGCGACAGGTAGCACAGGCTGTATGCAGGATTAGCCTTGTCATCGTCGCTCGGCTCATCGGGGAGTACTGCCAGACCCGCAGAAACGTGAACTTACCGTTCACCGGCCGTCTCCTGGACCGTGCGTGGCCATGAACTGTGCTCTCCGAAGGCGTGAAGTCGCCCGCAATGTCCATTCAGCAGGTTGAGACATGTAGGGTGGAGGAACAAGGTGGAGAGAATGACGGAACGCCTGATGGAAATCCTCGGCCCATCGCGCTTGACGATGGATTGGCATTTGGAACGCTAACACCGTCTGGTCTTAGCGCGACATAGAATATCAATGTCGTGTGACCGTGCCGGTATGTTTACCTGCACGATTTCCGTTCGTTCTTTGTTTATCTCTAGTGAATCGTATCGTGTTAACAACAGCGGTAATGGTAGGTTAGACTTAGATCACTAGGGCAGCAGCTTTGTGTCATACAAAGTTTGATCGTGCATAGCCTCCACATGTATGGCCCAGTCATAATTCACGCTTTACGTGTCTGACAGGCACGCCACTCTGTTTTTGGAAAAAAATTGGTTTGTGAGTACTCTTCAATACAACACGATATCTTAGGCTTGCGGCAAAGCATGTTACATAGTATGCATCCTGGCGGCACAGCACCAAATCACAGCCTCGTCATCAAAACACCTCGCCATACGAAATTTGATGTAGAGCCGACTTGTAAAGACCATTTTAAAGCTCCAAGTGTTGTACTGGATGTACTGCATGATATTTGATGTGCTTTCTCTTTGGATCTGACGATCTGACGATTGATCCCTGTGCGTTCAGGTCGGCGTAAACAATTTTTCACACGACTGAGTCAATACGCCTTGCACTTTCTCAAACTACCCAGCTCATTTGGTTTAATGTTTCCAGAAGAGCTATTGCTTCGGTTTCACTCGTGCGACTGTTGGGGGCTGCTCAACGGCGTTCCCTCAAGGACTACGCCGCGGCTGTGGGTACACCACAGCGAGGCGAAGTATCACATCACATGTAGCCGGTTTGAAAATTTTTGGTAACCATATCTCGTGAGCAGATTTCTGGGTTTCAATCTCCTTATTGGTTGGGAATTGATCAGGCGTAATGGGCCGACATGTGTCATTCAACCGCTGTGCCGCCCGGCCAGGTAGGTGCTGGGGACACTTACCAGATTTGTGGTTATAAGAATTCATATTCGAAGGTATAAAGATGTACAAAGACATTCTCTCTTTCCAATCACTACTGTCTTACCTCTGAAACCTCCATCCCACTTTACGCAACACATCTCTGAGTCGCTCTTCTCGAGGTGTTCTTTATTGTTCCATGTTTACAACATGCGTTCATTTATAACTCTAGCTACCCTCACCGTCATTACTATCGCGACCACGGAAATCAATCTACCATGGCCTTCTACGGTCCTCAACCCCACCGCCTCGGTAGTCTCAGTTAACGGACCAACCACTCTCCTCTACCTGAACTGTCCCACCAGCACTCCATCGCCATCCCAAAAACGTCGGCAAACCTCAGTAGCTACGGGTTCAGGCAGCTCCAGCTGCGATTTTACTTCTCAAACCGCAACGATGATTTCATCCTCCATCATACAACTAACAGCTACCAAGGACTTCGTTGGTTCAAGTGCTACTCTTACTTTCACAGTTGCTTGCACAAGTATTCAACAGGCGATCACTTGCTCGTTCGAAGGTCCTGCCGCGCTTATCGAGCTCAATTCGGAAAAGACGGGCATGCAATAGACTGAGTGGCTATGAAAGCACGAAACAAACAACCAAGAGGAAAACAGACGAAAGGTGTAGAAACACAAGGTAGAATTAGACGCTGAGGAGCTAAGTGTGAGGGAGCCTTGCTCAGGATAAATACAAGGCTACCGCCAAGGCGCTATTCCCCATGAGGATAGTGATCAGGTGATCAGAATCTACAGCAGGGCATTGCGAAGACCACGACTATTTACGACCTGGGTGCATTCACAGCGGCGAGAGCGACTGTTACTGCAGGGGAGGAAAAGCTGAACAACGCAGCGCCTAGTGGATCGGGGAATGTAGCACCTGGTGGCCCAGCAAAAACAACGTCGAATGGTTCGGCAGGAGCAACGCCTAGCGGGTCCCTAAAGCCAACAGCCGGCGCTGCAGTCTTCGGCAAAGGGATCGATGGGGGCGCTCTAGGTCTTGCGGCTGGTGCTGTGCTGTTCGTGTTGTAACGTCAAGAGTAATGCAAGCAGATTCACGCTTAATAAGACCATATCGATATTCATTTATCCTACTTAATATAATCTCCACCGTATCAATATATATTGAGAAATCGCGATCTCTATCGACATATTAACCATGAACTTTTGAGTGTGTACATATCAAAACATGTCACGGCTGACTCCTATATCTATGACATTCAGACTGGATATCTTGTGTTCACGTTTTGCTTGGTTTGAATCCTCACAAAATACCTATCCACTAAACACCTATCGACTTAACTGCCAAGACACTAATTTTTGTAGATGAAGCATACCTTTAGAACTGAATATCGCTCAGAACAATTCGGATCATATCCAGCAAAGTGGAGTGTCAAAGCTATTATTCCCACCTTGTTGTTGTTGTTGTTGTTGTTGTTGTTGTTGTTGTTGTTCTTGTTGTTGTTCAAATTCTACAATGAAGTTACAACACTGTGAGTTTACATTGAGATCTGAAGTATGGAGTTCAAATTGGTTTAATTTGCATTCTGCGAATACTTCCATCCAACCCAACCCAACTCACTATCCTCTCAACATTTACACGCAAAACTGCGATGGCAACTCATCAGCAAAACATCCTCAACCAACTTCGTTTCTTCAGGGCTCAGATGGCTATACCTGACATCTTGACTGCCAATGACCTTGCTCAGTTGCGAGACTTCTTAGAACAGCTCTATGCCCCTCAGGATAGACCTGTCTATTTCTACGCCCAAGACCCTACAGGTTGGCCTCTAGATCCGCCAGTCATGGTAACGACAAGTGTCACAGATCCGAACACGCATGCGACTCGCACTTTCCGCCCCATACTACAAAACACAAACACGTTCAACAATGTTCATTGGTCGAATTGGACACAGACCGATTACCATGGGCGCTCGAATCCGCCTCGAAGTGTTGACGAATGCATCGGTGATCCCGATCCAACGGATATTTGTGTAGCATGCGGTGCGCAGGTTGCTTGTAGCTGTCAGTATAGTAGTTGGATGAACCGTACGCGTACGAATTGGATCAATTCCACTACCATCCAACCAGTTGGCGTAGGTTTCGGTCTTTTCGCTTCACGAGATATTCCAGCAGAGACTCTTCTTGAGGAGTACTGCGATGAGCTAATTCCTTTCGACCCCGCCGTTTCTGACGAGGAGTCTAGCTACTGGGTGAACATAACGTGTGGGCCTATGCCTACGGGAAATTCTGGAGGACCCGTTCAGATAGGTGAGTGTGCTGTTGACAGTCAGAGTGCAGGTTCGGCATCGAGGCATGTAAACCACAATTGTGTTCCCAACGCAGTAGTTCACCAGGGCCGCGTTGGCACGCAGCGTCGGGTTCAGTATGTGGAAACGATAAAAGATGTCGGTTGGGGCGAACAAATCTTGATCGATTATGGCGATGATTGGTTACAGTCAGAGCCTTACTGCTGGTGTGGGGAGAGCGGTTGTCGGAAGCCTCGCCTTGTTGGAATATCGAGCGTGGCTCCACGCATTCGACGATGAAGGCCCCAAAATTTTATAGTTGTATAAGGTGTAAAACATGTCACTACACTTCTGTCTTTTCCTGGTTCTGGTGATGTTAAGCAAGATAGAAAATGCTACGATGGATTTCTTTTGAATTATCCCTAATTTGCATGATCTGTTTCTAGTAATTCCTATTCAAGCTACAATAAAACGCTTATGATTTTTGGAACAGTAAACAGTGACATATCCCTTATTTCACTGCTTGTGCTTGTTAGAAATTAACATACGGTGCTTCGTGAATTTGGCGAATGTTTCTTTCCAATCTGGTGCAAATTTGAAGCTTCTGTCGCGGGTAAGCCAGTTGGGTGAAGTCTTGAGAATTGGGGAAAAGTTCATGGGCGTTCTTGCAGGCGCATCGCCATATCCAAGAGCATAAGATGCATTGACGACCATCTGGATAAACGAGTCCTTTTCGTCATCCATCCGAACACCAAAACCGATGCACATGACAACGGCTGTAGGAAATCTCCGCAGAATGCGTTCCCAATCCTCAGGCCTGTTGGTGATGCCTTCAACCAATGCTCTGTCCTCCTTCACTTGTAGTGATCGGTACTGGACAATGTTACTGTTGTTCTGTGTCAAATCGTACGAAAGAACTAACACCACTGTCAGATATCTTCGAGCACGAGGAAATACTATATGTATCTAATTTTCAGAGCATAGCATAACCAACGTGTGATGTTCAGAAGGAGGTCAAGAAATGGACGTAGTTAAAAAACTAGCGTGCTATGTTGTTCGCAGCACCTAATGCTTGTTGAAAGGCAAGGTCACATGACATGTCACATGACCTGAGACTCGGTGTACATATAAAGTAGAGGGCTTCCCCCATCATAATTTAATTACAACTATTTCCCTTTAACAATGTTGGATAAAATGCTCCTCTTATAAGAAACTACAAGCTTTTTTCCCATCACATGGTTGTTGCAACAGTAGTCAGCTGTCAAAATAGTATGAGTGGAGTGTAGTCTGTATTATCGAAGTATAAACATCATAACTGCATCTAATTGCATCCCAAACCCTATATTTCGTTTCAAAGATTACTGGAACCCATACTCCGGTAGCTTCCACTTATCTTCACTCGGATTACCGATATTCGTCAACAACTTGTCCAGCTTGGCCAGGTAAATGACTTTCGAGATTGCATGAAACACACTGATGCCCCACTCCGATTGTGGGTTCGCAAGTTGCGGAAATCCTGGCGGTGGCTTCTGGAATCTCCCAGCGAGTGGTCTCAAACCTTCCTCATACTGCGTCAATGCCGCCGCAATCTCTCCCGCGCTATTCGACTTCACCTTTCCCAGCTCACCGGCCATCATGTACGCACCCACCATCGCCCAAGTGGTGCCGACACCCATGGTAGCGAACGCCACGTCCCCAAGGATCGCGCATCGGCTAGTCGTCCACTTAGGCGTCACAACCATGGCACTCTGTTGGAAATAGAAGTCGTCCGTGGTGTCCATTTCTTTGAGAATTCTTTCAGCCTGAAAGCCGACGTTTTTGAACCGATCATGAAACATGGCTTTCTGTGCGTCGACACCTTTGGCGAGGATTTCGTCAAGTTCTGGACTCCGCTCTTTGTTTGGTAATACGATGGAGAGATAGATGCCCATCGTCTTCTTGTTGCGATGCGGTCGAATATGAATGGCCAGACCCCCTGGCGCGTTGTACCATCCCCAGTAGTTTGTATCGCTCTCTATACGGGGAATAGTAAAGTAAGCGATGTAGAATCCAAGAGGTTTGACACAGTCCATTGACTTGTACTCCGGGAATATCATCGATCGGGTCCTAGACGCCATTCCATCTGTCGCAACGACTACATCGAACTTTTGGGCTTCAAGCTTGCCGTTCGCGAACTTGATGGATACACCATCCACTTCCTCTTTCAATGACTCGATGCTCTCTCCATACACGGTCGTCACATCGGTTTCTGAGCCCTGTTTCGCTGCATCCGTCTCTTCCATCAAGAGCTGCACCAGCTCCCCTCTCAGCACTTCGAACTCGCTCGTAGTGAAGCTCTGTTTATCTGCATCTCCGGTCATGTCAAATTTGGCCACTGGTTTTCCTCCTTTGCCCAGAATCTTGATTCCGGTTTCTGTGGTATGCAGTGTGCGGATTTTCTCTTCGATGCCCAATTTGCGAATCACTTTCACGCCTGGACCGCGGATATCGATGGCCTGGCCAGTTGTGCGTGGAACCGGTGCTCGTTCGAGGAGAGTAACGATAGGTCTAGGGTTGATGGACGGATGACGGGCGAGCGCAAGAGCAAGGGTGGTGCCAGCGACGCCAGCGCCGGACACCAGGACTGAGAGTGGCTTCTGCGACATAGTTCTGTAGTAGATTGATGGCTTTCCGATTCTTCTTCTCACAGAGAAGAAAATACGACGGCCATATTTATTCATTGCGTCCAACAACCTGTGAAAACCCCGACTGAGCTAGTCGAAGAGGTTTGATCTCCGAGCACCCTTAAAAAGGCACATCATCTGGGCTCTGGATGTCCGCCGACCCGGTTCTGAATAAGTTGCCTCTGGGGGCCTTATCACAGGCAGCAACCTTTTGAGTAGAAGTGTTGGTGGTTTTCAGAGAATAGCGATGAGGTACTCGCATGATATCATTAGTAGACAAAAAGAGTTTAGTCGCTGCCCCTTCCACTTTCGCGCGAAACCGCGTCTGAGTCAACAATGCCTAGGCGCCACTTCAGGTGCAATGGATACATTGCAAGACTTGCTCATCTCGGTGAAAACTAGGACAGGGACACGAGGTCACATGTATGTATAATAAGCCGCTCCTGCAATATACGTTCCACAAGTTCATCTCCAGCTCTATGCACGTCCACGCTCACAGGACCTGCAAAATCATCAGCAAGATCAGGAGTTGACAATAACATATTGTTGTTAATTACAAGATTCTAACCAGTCGAGTCCAGGTGAATCAAACTACAGCACCCGAGCTGCCCGCGCCATCTTCAACGTTTGCTGGAACCCAGGCACACGGTCTGCATCTATCGTAGTATACTGCTGTCCACCCACCTCCCAAAGTCCAAGATTGCTTCGGATGAAATGGACCCAATGATTCAAGTAGTCTTCACAATATTCAAACCGATTACTCGCAACATCCATGAGCGGCTAACGGTAAAAGATGTCTGTGTATGATCCATCTCCTCTCACTTATAACTAAACAGAAGTACAAACGTGAAGCAGGCCTGCAGTCCAATCCAATACAGTCTTCGCATGCGCGACTTGATATTCGCAAGTAAATTCAAAGAGCCGAGGAACTGGACGCGGCCACCGTTGTCTTTGCTCGAAAGCAAACATTATACTGCGCCTCGTATAATGCGGATAATCATCGCGCGAAGTGATATCTGGAGCAAGGGCATCGAGGGTCATTCCGAACTTATCGAGGCGTGGCGCAAAGAAGGCAGTTTGTAAGGTGTTGAAGCGCAGGTGTAGAAAAATGAGTTTCCCTGCATCAGGCTGTTGCAGGTGGCCCCAAGGTTTTGACTAGAACACTAGTCCTAAGGTGTACTAGCGTAGGAATGAGCGTTTAGCGTTGCCTCCCCCAACCTTCCGATATCATTCACTCTACCGACATTCCCATCTCTACAGCCAACTCCTCGCTATTTTCCATCTCTTTATTTCTCCCGACAACCCGGATTCCGCGATCCTTCAATCACTTTGACCCCATCAACTGCGCTGCAAGTAGGAAGGCATAACTGCCCAGGTTTCAGGGTTCAGACTGAAATTTAGCGACATCATCCGCGATTCGAATTAGCTATCACGTTACCGGGTTTCGACCTACGATCATGTATGGTGAGACGCTACTCTTAGCCATTTCCCTCGCTACATAGTACTTACCACATTTACAAAGCCTTTGGGAAGACATTGGCCCTTGAGCCTCCTCAAGGCGAAACACCGAGCTCGGAACACAGCTCATCCTCGTCTGGGGGCATCAATATTGGGTCATCTGATCCTACACTGAAGTACTACAGGCCGACAGATACTTTACTTCAGGTGCCTGCAGCAATCTTGCCTCATATAACAAATTCCGATGCAGAATCCATTGATTCGGAAGAGGATAACGCAGAAGATAGTCCCAATGGTGAAGATGTTGCCAGAGAAGAGCCCGTGAAGCCTCCGGAGCTGACTGCCAAGCAAAAGAAAAAAAGGGCAAAAGTAAACCGCGTGCTCCAACAAGATGCCGGTGTCGTTCTCCACACCATTGAAGTGAAGGAGATACTGCCGATTCCCGTCGGTGTGACATGGACTCAAGATCCGGAGGTCTTGTGTTGTTACAACTGGAGTCGGGACGCTCGATCCAACACTATATTCGTTCCAGGCCAACCTCCAAAATGGATACTTCCAGAGCTACCACATACCTTGAAGCTGGATGCAGGGCTTAAATACAGCGACTACAACTACGTTCGCAACAATCGAAACCCATTCGAGCCAATGTTTCATGCTCTCAACGTCATGAACCCAAACGTCCAGTTTCACGATGTAGACGTCATTGCAGACCGCAATAACCTCCGCAAACTTCTTGAGTACGTGGCAGGTAAAAACAACGGTCCATGGCGGCTCGACCTCTATGTCGTGCAAAACACACTCATCATCGTCAAGAAAGACACCAGTTTTTGGAAGTTGGCAAACAACAATGGGTATGGCTCCAACTTTGAACAGGACTTCACGACCCCAGGCGAGGGTATGGAAGATGCGACAAGCCATTATCGAGCTATACGGTATTCCATGGGGCCTCTCAACGTCGTTGTGCGCTTCGAAGTAGATGCACACTACGATGGGTCCGATGAGCTCAATCCATCCGAAGCACAACATGCCAAGGGCGATCTGATGCAGAAACCGTTCTTCAACTATAGAGCTCCAATACAGGTTGTGCAGAAGGGTCACATTATACCCATGTCTCAAATGGCCGAACTAAAGTCGACGGTATACAAGCCGGACAACTACAAGGCCGTAGCGTGCATGGATCAACTTTGGTTCGGCCGCACCAAGCATCTCTTTACCGGTCTCTATGTGAGTTAACCCCAAGCGTCCACCACCAGAAGACACAGTAAGAAGAAGAAAGTTGCGTGCACAGTTAGGTGTTAGAAGCCTTGCCACAAGATACGCAGTTCGAACCTCCGAAAGAGTTGTTATATTCCAACTTTAGACCTTCCTATGTATACATTACTGACTTCATTCGATCAATACAGACCATAAAGGACAGCGATGGAGTGTTCGTACGCGTCAAGCAAGAAGACGCAACAGAAAGGGTCAAGAAATGGGAAGATACCCAACAAGAGAACTTGCGCAAACTCGCCAACTTGCTATCAATGCTAAAGGAAATTGTAAAGAAAGAGCCTCAACCCATTCGAAGCTTAGTGCTCCTACGTGAGACCAGCGCTGGCCCACTTGTTATACGGAAGCTTGGCTTCAAGCAACACATCGTCAGTAGGGACTTCTTTCAGAGGCATTGGGGGCGACGAGACACAATGCCGCAGCGAGGTGGCTCGCATGGCTCCTATGACCCTGGCCGTGGCCGTGTCCGTGGCCGCGGTCACAGTGTCTTCCATACTGCCCGGGGTTATTCCAACCATGACCATAATGGCGCAGATCCGAGGAGCAACAGCTTGGGCAGTGACCGTGGCAACTACAATAGATATCGTGGAAATGGAGGGTATCAACGCGGCCAATCAAATCGAGCTCGCGGCTACGGTGGTAGTTTTAATGGTGTCTTCAGTGCCGGCTATTCTGGACAGGGAAACGGTGGGCGCGGGCGAGGATACTCGCCGTTCGGAGATGCAGGCCGAGACAACCCTGCCGACCGGCATTGAATCGTACAATGAAGGCCGACGAAGTATCAGTCTTCAGACGAGTACTTCGATGGCTTTCAAAGTAAATATACCGTCATATATGGAACCTCTAGTAACGCGTCGTACAGTTTGCGCTCATACTTAGTGGGATCTTGCAACATCGTTGACCCGTGAATAGAAAATTTCCACTCCTACTCTTATCCAAAATAAGGCAAATTACGTATGACATATAGTTTGAGCAGGGTATCGACAATGAACAGCCACGAGACACGTGACGCCAGTCAAAACATGAAAGCCTGCGCCGTGGAAAAGCACTCCTCCCACCCATACTCTCCAGCCTCCCAGTACCTCCTCAACATCATACGCAACCTCAATGGACAGTTCGAGCCTACGAAAACAGCGACTTCCACCAATTGCCTCTCGAGCCATGTGCGCACACCTTCACCTCTGTACGCTGCTTCAACACCGGCGACGACCAACGGCCACGCTAAGAATCTCTTCACTCTATTCGTTCCGAGCGCAACCTCTAGATGCACAAGCAAACTATCAGCATGCGTGCTCAGCTCAGCATTCATGCTGGTCGATTTGGGAAAAAGGCCTAGAGATTGGCAAGCCATGATGCAGTACACTGCGAACGACGACTTGTATAAATGGCCGATGGTCAGCCACTGGTCATACCTTGACCCCGGTTGGGCCCAATCGTAAGGAGAGAAGGCTTCGATGTTGGCAAGGAGCTCACGAGCTCGTATAGCAAGGGCTGAAGTATCGCCGCCTTCTTTAAGAACTTTTGCAGTTTGGTATCGCAGGTAATTGACGCGGATTTTGTCAGTGAAAAGAGAGGGTGGGACGAGGCAGTGTGGGAACAATTCTTGGTACATGGTCTCAATGTTGGCGATGTGCTCGTCTACTGAGGCGTTTATCATGATTTGGTCGTGCGCTGGGGTACAGCAGTTCGAGAATGTGACGAGGCTACGATAACCGTAAGTCTTGCTGTGGAACATGACAAGAAGAGTTCTTACTATGTGAATATTACGATTAGTGGATGAAGATGTAATGAGGTCCGATAGATATCCATCAAACCACCGCGAAGTTCGAAAATCCGCAGGAGCCCGATAGCATGTTGACGCCAACCATTTGGATTCGTGTGCTGTAGCTCGCAGCACATCAACACCACGATACTGGCGATAGTGCTGTCGCTCGTTCGCTGCTTCCCCTGCAGCCGGGCACTGATCTCCCGAATCGTCGCCCCACGATGATGCAAAATTTTTGGTATCTGCCTGGCTGCGATCTCCTTTCCCTGTTCGGGAGGAACCGAATAGACGAAGTGACATAATGATATGACGACAATGTTATGATGGATTGCGGGCGGGAGGAGATGCAGCGCAGCTACCGGGAAGAGCATGACATGGGGATTCGGCGCCAGTTCGTCTCCCACAATCTGAGGATATATGCACATGTTGACTGTCGACATCATTAGCATCCTTCCAAGAATGCGGGGCACTTTACACCTACAATATCCAACCGCCTGTACGACCTCACAAGTCTCGCTCCGCAGCTCATAAGCTGGTACCTCATCAAGCGTCATATATTTCAACGTCTTCTCTAACTGTTCGAGCGGATCACCCTTCTTATTCGACAACTTCTTTGCCTCACAACCCAACTTTTTCATTAGAACCCACTCAATCGACCGCCGACTGGTCATTGTAAATACGTCCTCCAATCCGTTATCAGCCCGGTACTTTTGTGCCACGTTGTCGAACTCCTCGGCCAGTCGCTTAGCCCATTCATCCATGTCCTCACCACTACTACCACTGCCAGAGCTACCCATCTGTTGCGCTTTGATGTCAGCATTGAGTTGGGCGGTTGATGGTGATTCTTTATGGCGTCGCCGCGACGTCACTTTTCCCGTTGCTACCCATTGCAACGGTTTCTGCTCGCTGTAACCGGGGCACTCTTTGCCGTTCTTGGCGCACTTTCTACAGTGGGGGAGCGTGAAGTCGCATACGAGTCGCCTTTTCAAGCACTCCCAACACTGTCTACTCGCCTTCTCGCCCTTCTCTGCTGCACTGCGACGAATCATGTCGTATCCAGCAGTGGGGCGTTACCTGTTTCCCAGTCCAGCGAAGCAAAAGGTGATGGAAAAACGAGGAAGGAGTTGTTCGATGCCAAATCGGGAGAAAATGGGGTGTTTTGGGGTACCCTGTCGTGCGGGCTTCTACACCTTTATTGCCTTGGTGGCTGCAGAGATTCCGAGGCCGGCTGGTCATTCGTAGGGCTGAGTGTGTGTGGCTCTGTTCTGACAGGGATGGTGTTCCTACTCTGTTTTCTCCTATTGTGGATTAGCGTGTGGGGGCTTAGAGAGAAGAGATGGTACTACGCGAGCTCGAAACCAAGAATTTCACCAGTAAGACCTCATCATGGTGATACTATACTGTTGGTGTCTCATTTCTCAATACATGCACAGCCAAGTTTTTTGTGAGTCATTATTACGATTGGCCGTACCAAACATCGGATCGGCACGCGAACTGCGACTCGCTCTGTCAGCTAAAACCCCCCGCTCTACAATCTGCAGTTCGGCGTCATAGAGGCTGGACCGCGCTGAAGCTTGTTGAAGTGCTTATCCACAGCCTTGCCGAAGAAGGCAGGAAAAAGTCTTGGACAGTATATTTACCGCAATTAGTTAGTCGAGGTCTGTGAGGTGTATAGTGATTGGTCAATTAGCTTGCGAAGTCTTTGCGAAATTGGGTAGTTGGGGTGTTGGACATGAACACGATGTCGTGACGGAGGATAGATATAAGGGGCATAGATGCACCCCCACTTCGTGATTTCAATATCAACTCCATCTCCATCTGTTAGCTCAACAAGTATGGGATCACCAGACGGAAAACGAGGTACTTCATCATCCACCACATCAACTGTCGAATCATCGTTCATAGGCTAATGTTTTGCAGTTGAAGGGAGCGTGTACTTCTATGAGCCCTCCAAAATCGCTCCCGCAATATTCGCTTTTCTCTTTTTTGCATCCGGCGCTTTCCACATATATCAATGCCAACGGTACAAGTCATGGAAGATAACGGGGTTGCATCCCTTCTGCTGTCTCTTGTTCACCGTCGGATTTGCGCTGAGGGTATACGGAGCGTTCAACTTTAACCAGTTAACCGTCTACATTATAAGCACCCTTTGCATCTACTGCGCACCGTAAGTAATCTCCTGTCACCCTTGAATATCCTCCTGACGGTCCCTTAGCCCAATTCTCGAACTGGCGAACTACCATGTCCTAGGCCGCATCCTCTACTACGTTCCCTACTTCTCGCCGCTGCATCCAGGCCGCACTCTAACAACCTTCGGCACACTCTCGGCCTTGGTCGAAGTCCTCAACGCCCTCGGAGTTTCCCATCTCGCAAACCCAAACATTCCCCAGTCGCGCCAGAATCTTGGGCACATACTCATGAAAACTGCTTTGATCGCGCAGCTCGTCGTTCTCTTCGTCTTCAGCATCATTGTTGCGATCGTGCATCAACGATGCCATAAAGCAGGGTTCAAGAACAGAAAAGTCCAGGGCCCGATCATCACCATGTATGTCTCCACCGCCTTGATTCTCGTCCGTACGATTTTCAGAATTGTCGAGCACTTCGGCGTTTCCCGCGCCCCCGCAAACCCGGGCCCAGACTGGGATCCCATGAGCCTCTCCCCTCTCGTCCGCTACGAATGGTTCTTCTACGTCTTCGAAGCCGCAACGATGTACTGGAACTCTGTGCTCTGGAATGCGCGGAATCCGCGTCGGTACCTCCCGGAAGACTACCATGTTTATCTTGCGCAGGACGGCATGACGGAGTTGCAAGGCCCTGGATGGAAGAATGATCAGAATTGGATCATGTCTTTCTTGGATCCTTGCGGGTTGCTGGGGATGAGGAAGGGAAAGAAGGAACGGCCGTTTTGGGAGAATAATGGGGTTGCAGATCAGGTGCTGCTTGTTAAACGAAGAAATGGTCAGAGTCTTGGGGAAGAAGTATGATGATATTGATTTCGTCTGTCGTGTAATATACCAAGTTGGGTTCGTTGGGTTTCCATTTGAGCGCGGCATCATAGAAGGTTTTTGGAGTTTTGTAAGAATAGCTGATCAAGGTGTTCGTATATATTCGGGGCCATTATGATTTACTGGGACATTATCGCGCTCGTAAACATCATTACCATATGAATCTACTTCACTGGCGTCGTCCGTACTCTAAGCAAAAGTTTGTGAACCTCTAATTGCCAACCTAAATCCAAAACCACCCCTAGTAAATCACTGCAGACCGTGGTTGTGGTAGCTCAGTAGGTGTGATTTAATAATTCCATATCCTGACTTGATTTCCGAGTTCCATCCCTCCACCCGTTGATCAGCCTCCATACAGTAGGTTCCCTCCGATCTTCAACATGACTGGTCGGTGGGTACAATTCGCATGAAGCATATATAATGCGATGGACGACAAACAACAAAACAACCATTCGCCTCAGATGCGCAGGTTCAAGCCCCTACACATTTCAAAGACCCCAAGCACGACCATGACGTACAAATTTCCCAGTGGCTCATCAATCGTACAAATTTTGGATACTCGAAGCTTCCATTTTCGTCTCCTGGAGGTTATTAGACGACACGGTTTTCCATACACCTGCAACTCAAAATACCAACTATCTATATATAGCAAAGTGATTTTTTTTTCGAAATCTTCCTGGGAGGAGGACATCGGTCGCCTGCTGGTCAGGTGGCGACATGTATTTTCGGGGGTCGCCGCCCCACCTTTCGGATCCACCCGCAGGACAAGACAATCGACTAGCTCGGACATCGAGAGCTGCTTCGCAACGGGATCTCGGATATCTGGCTGGTTTTGGCGAAGGAGAAGAAGACTCGGCGTTGTAAACCTCACGAGGAGTATGAGGAAGACGGCGACGAGGACGAGGATTCGGCAGGCGATGGAAGTGTCGAAGAAAGCAACGAGGGCTCAGAAAAGCAGAACAGGCGGAGAAGACGACGGAAACCTCCTTGAGAAATTGAGGAGGCGAAGGGAAAAGTAGCAGAGAGACCTGAAGGGGAGGCAACTTCGAGGTATAGTAAGGGCACCTACCGTGCTATAATTTTGCCGGAATGAACATACTGGCGACTATTGAAGAAGCGAGTTCAATCAGTCAAAGGCATTCGAAGCTTTTCGGTCCGTAGCTGTTATCCTTCCTTCCGTCAAGCGCTCCGAATTTCCCTCCCAAGCCAGCATAGCCACGCAATACCAAAAAAAACACTTTCCCAAAACCGACATCTATCCGTGTAATCTAAAAGGCGTAAAAGAAAACCAACGTTCTATTTACGGCAGCAACCATTCCTGCATCTATGTGCTTCTATGTGCTTCTATACGGATACATAGCAAGCACACAACTGTCGTTCACCAATGTATCCGTTCATTACACCCTGCCCACACCAAGTCACCCCTCAACCAGCAGATTCCGCCTCAAGCCCTCCAGCTCCGCGTCCCCCAGCCCAACCACTTTCCTCAAATACCCCTCAGCACCACCCCACTCCTTCTCCACCAACTCCAACACCCCAATCATACTCTCCGCCTTCGCACTCATCATCCTCTGCGCCGCCTTCCGCCCCTTCTCGAGCGCCTCTTCCGGTAGCACACCCAACTCCTCCTGCTTCAAGCCCCCCTCTTCATAGACCACGTCCACGAAATCCTTACCCTCGAGCTGCTTGCCCTCGACCTGGGAGAGGGTGTAATTTTTGAAGCCAGGGGATTGCATGAGTCGGGAGACGATTTCGTCACGGATGTGCGAGAGTCCGAGCTCGGTGAGTTGGTATTCTGACGCAATGACCGCGTCGGGGACGGAGAGGTAGGAGAAGAGGATGCCGAAGAAGATGCCTGTGCGGTCTTTGCCGGCGGTGCAGTGAATGAGGGCGCCCAGAGCGGGGTCTTGCGGTGCGGAGGTGGAGGGGAGGTTGGCGAGGTATTGGTATATCGGGCGGAAGGCAGGGCCGGCGTTTATGAGGATGTCCTGGTAGGCTTGGACGAAGCCTTCTTCAGCCTCGCCCATGTACTTCTGCGCCGCTTGTAAGCATGTTGACGAGAATCCGTTTGACGGGGATGAGTGTTGGGAGGGAAATGGATGGAAGGGAAGAAGAGTGTGGAGGCTTACCATGTACCTCTCGGCCAACCTCTCGGGTGAATAATCCTTCTCCGTGAACACGGGAACCCAATACCTCTTCACACCAACACTCTTCATGGCCTCTTCCCATCCAGCCTTCACGTCCTTCGAACTGTCACCTTCGTTGGTGATCCCCTTCCATCCCTTCTCGACTTCCGGTTTACTTCGCAGATCAAACACGTGCCCGACACTATATCCTATCGTTAACATCCAATCACGCAAATACCACCTCCAGTTGGATCCAGCTCGAGCAAACCCATTGTCAGGGATGGAGGATAACGGGACAAGGGAGATTTACCCAGTCTTCTTAACAGCTTCCCACCCCTCCCGATCCAACTTGCTCACCTCCGCACTCCGAAAAAGCACCCCCGGTCTGATCCGCAGACCAGCCGACGTCTTCAGTCCGCCATTATGCAGCGCCGCGTCACGGAAGTTGTTCAAATTAGGCACCGAGAAGAAAGGCGGGCTTGGCAAGGGAGGATTTTCCGTCGAAGTCATGATGATAGCTGGTGGGGGATTGGTGATTGGCTGGTACCAAAGGGTGTCAGACGTTCGCTCGCCGGGAATGACGGTGGTGGATCAGGGCTCGCTGTCGGTAGTTCGCAATCGCACTGCCGGCAGAAACTTTGTGTAAGCCTTACCCAGCCTAGAGGTGCAATCAAACTCTCACCCTGAACCTGGTCAGCGTTGTGTAAAAGGGTAAAGCTCAATTCCCGACTCACAATATTGCATCCGTTCACCTACGCCGGCGAGGTTGTGTTTAAGTACTCGTTTTTCGGCCCGATGTTTCTGCGAATGTACTATGTAGGCACACGATGTGGAGTCTTACGCCCGATCAAGTGGCACCTGCAGACTGGAAGAACACGAGCCAGTATTCGACGGTGTAGAGAATCGACTTCGGGATGCTCTTAAAGAGAAGACCGGTGGTTGGCGGTGGAGAATTAAGGGTTCCAAACTCGCGGATTTTTTAGTGCCCCGCTATCTGTTTAGATATGGGCCGAAAGGATTTCGAGTCTATCCCTAGTGCGGCGGGGGAGCGGCACAGTCGAGTCGCATGTACGATAACAGAAGGTAGAAGTCACGGAAGCATGGCACCGGGATTGTGGAAAGGCAACTTGTGGGTGTGTAGGTGGAAGTAGAACAAAACGATTCAAAACGTTGCCAATCAATATTACTACGCCAAGAACACCTGTACTACGTATACGAAATTCCAACGACCAAATGGAGAGAGAGCAGCAGGAGAAAAAGGACCTCGAGAATCGTAAACAGAATACAGAGTTCGGAAGAAATCGGAGGAAACCCTCGAGACTAACAGAAAATATCTCAAGAGTAGATAGTGCCTCGGGATCAACCATCGTGGGAGTATACGTTGGCCGAAGCCAAAGAGATGCTCCGTGCGCACCCTGGGATGCAAAAGCCTAGGAACGACAGACGCCTTTATAAATACAAGCAAGCAATGCAAAGACAGGAAGAAATCCAGCTTTTGAAAGAAAACCTTTTTGATACACCGCGGGTAAAGGACCGTTTGCGCCATTGTGGTTGTTTTCCGTGGTGGTACAAGACTCTGCAATCGTAACGGAAGTGGAGTGTCGATAGCGACGGTCAGGGCTCGTCGAAGCGACGTCTCCAAAGGTGAAAAACTGATTGGTTGTTCGCAAGATAGTCGTCTTAGTCGGCGTCGTGCGCGGCAGCCTGCGCCGGCTTCTCCGGTATCGGCCCTGTTGCCTCGCTCACTCCTTCGTTGACCTTCTCTATCTTCGTCGCGACTTCCCCCTCGTTATCAGCGCTGATGGTATGTTTCTGGGCGCTCTTCTGCGAATGCGCTAGCGTCTCCGTCGATGCAGCATTGTCATGCCCAGCTTCAAGGTCGACGACCGTCTCTGTTGATTTCGAGCGGGCAAGATTCTTCGCTGGATGGTCCGTGACGTATTCGTCGTACGTCTTCCCAGCCTGCTTGGCTTCACGGCGAATGTGCCGGACCCGCCAGAGCCAGATGGCTTGAGAGAGGAAGATGCCGGTTTCGAGTGACATGCTGAGTGTTGCTGTCAGCGATATTCTTGCGAAGAAGAGAATGTTGGATGCAGCTTAGGAAGATGTTTTGAAACGTACCAAACGATGTACATGGTACCACCAAGCAGGTCAAATGTATGCTGAGCCACTGTGCATCGTCAGTGTGACTTCCGTCGATGCTGAACCTGAGCATGGATGCGAACATACACAAAGCCATCAACGAGAAAAAAGCGCCAGCGTAGTCGATAGTGAGAAACATAAAGTCTATGATTGTTAGTGTTATTTTTGAATTGGAGGACGAACATACTGATGCCAATAACGCGGCCGTTCCGCTTTGCCAACTCCCAAAAGGGTAACAAAAGTCCGGCGCACTGCATGGCAGATGCAATAATAGCCATCGTCATCATAGGCCATTCCACTCCATTGTAGTATGGTCGCTATGAGTAGTATCAGACGTGAGTGCCCAGTCGAGTGGAGTACGTGCTTTACGTACTCTGAGGGTGACAATGAGCACGGCTTCAGTTCCTGCGAAAGCTGATGCCATACCGATGGTGGCTGCTGTGGCGGTCCATGCTCTCCATTTACTGAACACGGTTAGCGGTGTAGTCGTAGGTGGCGATGGGATCGCTTACTTGTGATAATATAGTGTTTGTCCCCACGTTATCAGTATTAAACCGCCGAAACATTGAGGCTGGAGTTGTAGGGCGAGGCTGAAATTCTGCTGGATGTGAGAAGGCAGGATTTAGACGATACACTCCATGTACGTACCTGAACGATGGCGTATACTCCGAATGGTACGGCGCCTACCACGATCAGCTTTCTCCAGCTACCGTGGGTATTTGATCATACAGCCAGCCCATAGCATGAGCATCACTCCAGGGAGTCCATCGGTATTCTTCCGCCGCCAGTTATGCCATATTCTTCGTGGTGTTAGTGGCGAATACCAATATCGAGAAGAAGAAGCTCACTGTGGAAGTACCTGGAAAAGATTAGCTGTGCGTATTACTCGTGCAATTGAAGCCTTACTTGAACACACCAGCATCTGAAACACCTGCTGTCAGCACTGCCTTCTTTCCAGTATCGTTCTGCACATACACTGGACCTTGGTTAGCTGTGTTTATACGCGATGGGTGAAGAACTCACCGGTACCGATTGTCTGAAAACGAAGCGAATCTGTCAGTATGCATGCTTCCTTGCCATATACAGGGTAGATCGTACTCCAAGAACATCTGCTGCCTGCCCCCGAGGTTAGCTCATAGTAGTGATGGATCCAGAGAGTGAAGACGTACCGGAGGTATCGTCTCTTGAGGTCTTGTCATCGTATGGGTGTCTCGGATTTGGAAATGCAGTGGCCAGGTATGGAGGAGGGAGGAGGAGGAGGAGGAGGAAAAAGACAAACGTTAACAAGCACTAACAACGGGGGGAAAGAAGATAGTCAGGAACGCTTGACAGGTATCCCCGCGGGTGGAGCGGTGGCTTTTGAGACGCAGGAAAAGGTGGGTCCAGAGCTGTGATGTAGATGTAGTACTTGCGTTGTACCTGTACTTCACCGCGACATGGACAACGGATACTCGCGAAACACCACCGAATATGTGAAAGCAGAGAGGCGATCCAGAGCTGTGCACGAATTCACCCATTGAGCGGAGCGCACAGAGGCAGCAGCCCAACGTGGCCACCAGAGTGGTCTTGGCTTCCCGTGTGATTGACGAAAGAGTACAGGGCTAGGTCCATGACGAAGTACGGGGAACGCATTATGCTAGCGTAACCGCCGCAGTCGCGTGCCAAAGGGTGATGCGATGGAGCGATGACGCCGAGCTTGTGTGAGCAGTAGAATACTCTAGGAAAGGCGTCAGTCCCGGGGGAAAGATTCCCTGCATCCGTCGTTGACCTCAAACTATGTTGAAGTAGGAACGGCGCATCTGAGACGGTGACTGGCCAAGACGGCGAGCAAGGATGTCCTCACTTGCTAACCGATCTGCAATCCGATTGGCGAGGCTGGGAAATCTGTACTGCGTACATATGCGCTTCCTCTTTTGGATTGGTCCTGCGATTCGTCGTTTAAACGGGACTGAAGAGGAAGAAGACGTCGGCGAAGGCGATGAACTACAGACCAACAATGGCAGGCGTGTTTTGGGTGCATACTGGGTCGAGGGGGCATCCGTGTAACCTGCACACCCCGTCCAACTTTCTCCACTGCATCACCATGACTGCGAAGGTCGAGTAATGCCATCTCGAATGGGAAAGGGCGATTGGCATTCAATGAAGAACCCTGCCTTGGGATGCTGGCGCTGCAAGCGGCCTCTGTGGCGCGTCGAGGCACAGCCCCCTCCATCAGGCGTGAAAGAGGCAACATTCAGCTCGCAGATGCCTTCAACCGGCGTTAAGCATTCATGCAAAGACCATGTTGTGAAAACTCTGAAGGTACATGACCGTGGGCGCTTCACCGCATGGTTGGCTTGGTGCCCGGGTGGCTGCTCTTGTGAGACAGTAGGCACCGCCTAGGACCCCCAGAGCCGTGCCGGTGGAGTGGCCCATGGGATCGCCGCGTAGACACGGGTGATGAAAAAGGCAACGATTCGAGGAGGCTCTGTGGTTCCCCGTCCGAGCGCCCAGTGTCGCGGCAATGGGTTCATCAGGGCGTATCTTCGCGCGCTTCTGTTCTGGACATGGTGATGCTTTTGCGGACGGTGTGCCCGCCGTGCAACCGCGGATTGTTCTACGAGGGCTCCCCACAACCCAACACCAAGTGGAGAAGCTGAAGTCCCGGGTTGCAGGATCTGGAGCTACAGTTTCGCCGAGAGGTGGGTGAGGAGAATGCAAATGTGCAGCTCCGTGCGGAATCCGATAGCGACAGGTACCTAGACCATTCGCAGGCCCACTTGGTCTACAGAGCGTCGACCAGGGCACGATTTAGTCCCGATTCCCCACACTTTATCAACCGCGCAAACCGCGACTGCCTCGGACGACATCAGGAATCATTTCGAGGGGGTCAAGGTGTGCCATTGCCGACCAGCTCGGCCGGGATGCACCAATACACTTGCCGATCGACGAACTCGTGTTCGCCAGCTTACCGAAATAGGCACCCCTCGTCTTTGTGGCCGTGTTCTGACAGTGATGAGAGAGAGGTGCCGCGGTTGCCGTTGCATTGCATTCGCCTTTGCACTTGGAGTCGCACGACGATCGAACTCGCATGGCATTTCCACTCGATTCAGGGAGAATGCAGGGATGTTTTCCTGCCCCAATCTTGCGACTTGCGCTGTGCGACCAAGAAGCCGACCACAAACCTCGATCTCAACTCTGCGCATACGAGGACGATGGTAAACCTCGTCGAACATCACAGCCAAGACGGTTCTCCGCCAATCGGGGAGTGGCGCTTCTGTCCCGGGCGCTACATGTTCCTTTACAGGGCTGCATGGGGTCTGCAGTCCACACATCACAACGCCCGTTGATCAAGATAACGACGGTACCCTAAAAAAGACGAAAGCAAAAATCCTCGAGGTGCGTTGAAGGGGTTTGGGACGATAGGAACCGTTCGGCTCGTAGAATCCGGGACGGCTGACGACGGTCGGTATGCCGAACTTGCATAAAACTCATCCATTGACGGTCCGACATGGTGCATAGGGTAGGGCCATGATTCGTGTTGGGGCTGTAGGAGATGACCGATCTGGCATCCATGACGATAACCGTTGACTTTTGCCATCGAACAGGATACAGGTGGCCTGTCCGATGCGCGTTCTTACGCTGCTGACAGCATGTGTGTATCTGGTATCCGTCCAAGTCGAGAGCAAAGGCCATGTGTCCGGTATGCTCGCTCGCTAATGATATTACAAGCTATGGCCTCGTTAACGTGCTTCTCATGCAGCTACTCAGTGCTTCGACGGATCGGGGCGTCCCTTGTAAAAATAAAACTTGGAGGCGAAGGCTATCAGTGCCGGCTAATGGTTTCTTGTGCTGAAATAATGGCTTGACGCAGCAACATGTTGAAATCCAGTGTAATGATGACGAGAGTATAGCAGGGTATCATGTCATCGTTGTAAACAGCGTATAGACTGTTCGCACGTAGGGCATGTCTTTTCCCTTCGTCATCAGTTGGTTTGCGTACAATCGGTGTGCTTCCCACTGTCTTGGACCTTGATCTCATGAGCAATCAGGTTCCAGAGATGCACAGTATACAGAGCAGTGAGGGAATGCAGCTCCGAGGCCCAACGCTCACCGATCATGCATGCTGACAGGGAGATCGCTAACGACGCGACGGCCCCAGAATGCGAGTGTACACCGATGCGGGAGAAGAACCGCAGCGGCGGTGTTGTTTCTGAGGCAAAGGTCGGCGGCTACCGACTCCAGAGCGGCGCCCAATGCACCTCCACCAAGGGGGCAGTGATGTGCTACTTCTGAACGCTTGGACCGGCAATGGCGTCTGGCGAGAATTATCCGTTCCGGCATTTTGAACGAGTTTGGGGGCGTGTCAGATGGGCTGTGGCGAAGTGACGAGCGGTATCTTGCCTCCGAGCAGGCCGCTACCCTACATCGGTAAGAGCGACCCACCCCAGCCATCCGCAAAGCTGTCCGATAGCCAGCGTTCAGCCGTGACTGTATATCTGATAATAATGAAGTCATGGAATCGAGGACGACGTTGCCCCCGAAATCGTCCATCTCCGTCGAACTGTATCCGATGCGTTATTCCGTAGGCACAACATCTCTCACGAAGCTGCCTCATACATGTTCGGTCAGAACCTCTCTGGACTGTGCATACGTACCCACTGTGGGTTCAGCAGGTGCTCGTTTCGCGGCCATTATAGATTGTTCACTTCCACCCCTCCCTTGCCTCCATGCTGCTGCTGCTGTTGCTATGCCGAACTGACGTTTCCGCGACGTGAAAACGGCCCGCGGTCCAACACGGACACGTAACCGTGCATGGCTGAGGAGAAGAGGGAGAAGTGTAGGCGGCTCATTCGCATGTCGGAAGGGCTGAAGAGGGTTGGTATCCGTACAAGTGTGGGCATGGTGTGGTGCAAGGATGCCCGACGACGGCTGCCACCATGGTCCTGCCTCGACCAAGCAGAAGGGAGGAGAGGGGAGGAGAGAGGCGAGTTGGACATGCACGTCCCGCGGAAGCCGCGCTGTAACTACCGTAAGGCATGCCGAGTTGGACGGCAAGTGCCTTGCTCCGACCCGTACACCCACGTCCAGTCACTCCGTTCATCCCCGTCACGGCACACCCCACCCATCCGCCCATGCCAAATCTTAGCCACCAGGGTATTATTAGACGACTACAGTGGATTACTACTTCTTACATGTGAACTCAATAAAAGGGGGAATAGATATCGAAGGGGTAGGAAAACAAATGAGAGGAGCGTCTGCAAGCCCGAGGAAGGCCTGGACACACATACTCACAGGCAGAAGATGTGATGTCCGATGAACGAAAAAACACCCCCGGTGTAAGAAGAGAAAACACCCTCGGCTCGACTCGCCTCCAACCCCGTTCCCCTTCCCTCCAATAGTTGCGATACAAGCCAAGCCAAGCCGTACATTACCAACGCCTCGCTGCTGCAGCCCACATGTATGCCAATTGGCAATTTGGTTTTTGACCACAAGCGCGCTATCCATAAACCCAGCCATCATGGGGGCAAAGACCGACCCTCCCTCTCGTGCCGCATACTGGGGGGAAAGCCATCTATGCCTCGTCGGCCTCGTGCTCCTGCAGTTGGCTGCTCTGCTCCCTGTTCATCCGGGCCTCGATCTCCTTCAGCTGGCTCTCGCGGGCCAGGAGCTCCTGTCGCTTTTCGTTGATCTCGCGCTGGACCTTGATTTCGATCTCGCGCAGCTTCTCCTCCTCGCGGCGCAGCTGCTCCTCCTTCAGGCGGACCGATTGGCTGGCAAGGTCTTCGGGGTTCATCGACGAGTCCCTGCTTGCAGATTAGCACCGTGAACAGGCTGCGAAAAGACGGATCAAGCAAGACATACGCGGTAGCACCACCCTCGACGCTCTTGCTGAGCTTCTCGGTACGGTAGTTCTCGTACAGGAAGTCGTGAGTGATTTCCTTGAGATCGGCAAGATGGCTGTGGAGCAGGGCACTCCGCACGGCCAAGAAGTCCGAGTGACGGGGGTTGTCGACTTCCACGAGACCCCACGGGTATTGTCGAGCGCGTACTCGTCGGCCATTGACCTCGAGCACATCCTCGGAACCGACGATGGCGAAGGGCATCAGACCACGGAGCTCGGCGTTCTCCTCGACTGTGTCCTCGTCATCCTCCTCAATGTCGTACGGGAAGTTGTACACGGGGATACGGTAGTGCTCGATGTCCTCCATGACGAGCTTCTTCGACTCGGCGAGTTCGGCGGGTGTGAGCGAGTCGGCCTTGCCAATGACAGGGATGACGTTGACGCGGGGAGACAGGCGCTTCATAAGCTCGATGTCCAGTTCACGCAGACTGCACGGGTGGGTCAGCGAAGGCAACGCGAGCGACGGGGGTCAACAAACCCGTGGCCGGTCGGCGTGATGAAGTACAGCAGAACGTGCACACGATTGTCACGGATGCTGGGGTTACGCTTGATACGCGACTCCTCGGCGAGGATGGAGTCGTACTGCCTCTCGAGGTAGCCGACGATCTCTCCGAAACTGCGGTGTGTGAGCTGGAGAACGACGACGACACGGAGCGTGCGTACCTGGCCTCGTTGTCGATCTGGTCACCAAACCCGGGCGTGTCGACGATGGTGAGGGAGATACGGGCGCCTTCCTCGTCGAGTTCTGTCGTGGTCAGCGAACACGTCTCCATGCATCATCAACGCAGCGAGGTAGCATACCGACGGTCACGGGCTGAATCTTGACGCCCTCCTCGATGTGGGCCGAGTTGGGGTCGTCGCTGTCCTTGCCCGAGAGCACCTTCTTGCCGCAGAGCGTGTTCACGAATGTGGTACGGCCGGTGCCTGAGGCGCCGCACACCATCAGGCAAAACTGGATTCCCTTCTTGACATTCTTCTTCCTGCGCGTCTTGAGTATCTGGGCAAGTGTTAGCGCACGCGCTCCATGCTCGGGAGCTGGCCAGGCGGGTTGCGGAGGCGCCGTGGGCTGGATGGATGGGGATATGTTTCGGGGGGGGGGGGGGGGTTGTACCGAAGACATGGTGGACAGCGGTCGGTGAGTGTGTGCTTTCGGTGCAAAAAGGGACCCCGCAGGCTGTACAGACGACGGCGGGATAGAATTGGCGTCGATGATATGTCGGTGGACTGTTTGTGGTGATGTCGAGGTGTCGTCGAGGAAATTTAGGACGTTGGCAGCAGCTCCCGCAATGCAAAGGGGCTCGCTAAGGCGGCTCCCCCCCTGTCGGTGGTCGGTGGTCGGTGGTCACTGCTCCCCCATCTTAGCGGCCACCTGGCGCGCATGCTGCTCCTGCTCCTGCTGCGAACCCACTCAGAGGTAGAGATGAGGTCTGCTGCGGTTTGCCTTCTTTGTTTACTTGGATACGATATCTATCGATGTACATGGCAACAGTACAGCGAGTAACCGCAAAGTAAACCCCACCCGGACAAGCGAGGGGATTCGGAGCAGGACTGATCGTGCTAACGGATGGGCCGTTGTTGATTCATGTGATGGTTGCTCGAAACAATCCCCAGAGATGTGACGAATCGCCACAGGATGGAGATGGTGGCCTTTCCATCCAGCGTCGAGTTGCATGGAGATCACGTGCCCGACATCTCAAAAGCGGCTAGACCCCGATACTCGAGCTCTGGGGCGGATGACATACCCAGGTATCTACATGATGGTGCTGTTCGCCTTCACTCCCACCGCACCACCTACCCTTTCTTCGTCGGGGCATGAGCTTAGCATGAAGCCTCATCGTGAGCCTTCGTTGCCCACCTCACAAAGGGCGTCCTCTGCCCACGTCCTCGGTGATCGCACAACCCTGACTCGTGGATTTCTGCTGCCTCTTCCCCTCCACGGCGAACACCAAGCTTTGCCATGAACACCCGTCCCATCCTCGACTCGTACGCGGGGCCGTATGCGCTCTCCGCCTCCTTCAACGCGGACAGCTCGTGCTTCTCCGTAGCACTGGAATCAGGCTTCCGCGGTATGCCGCCCGTGCCGGAGCGACAGACATGCGCTGATCCCCACAGTCTTCACCTCCAGCAACGGCGAGACGAAACTCACACGAGGTACACCCTGCATCCATGTTCCAGAACATGGCAGCGCGCTCACACCAAGTAGAAGTCGGCGGCGGCATCGGCTGCGCAGAAATCCTCGGCACCACCAAGTACGTCGCGCTGGTCGGAGGAGGGAAGCAACCCAAGTTCCCCCAAAACAAGGTCCGTCCCAAGGACTCCGACTGGGTTCACATTGCCACTGACACATACGAGGTCCAAATCTACGACGATGCCAACGCCAAGGTGACGACATCTCTGGAGTTCAAGACGCCGGTGCAGAGGGTCAGGATCACGAAATCGCACTTGGTCGTCGTGCTTTTGAACACGGTCTGGATCTACAAGATGAAGATTCCGCCGGTCAAGGTCAAGGACTATCCCACGGAGAACAACCCGTTCGGGTTGTGTGCTTTGGGCAAGGGTGTGGTCATCTTTCCGGGGAGAACACCGGGCCAGCTCAACCTCTTCCACTTTTTGTCCGAGCAGATCTCCATCGTAAACGCCCACTCTGCCCCTCTACGCGCGTTGGCCGTCAGCAACAACGGCGACATGGTGGCCACGGCCAGCGAGAAGGGCACGTTGATCAGAGTCTGGTCGTATCCGAGCTGCACGAAGGTGGCCGAATTTCGAAGAGGCGTCGATGATGCCGCCATCTTCTCCCTCGCATTCTCTCCAGACGGCTCCACTCTCGCCGTGACCTCGGACAAGTCGACTCTCCACCTCTTCGACATCGCGGCGTCTGCCTCCCAGACGAAACCCGACCCCGCAAAACACAAGTGGGGCTCCCTCTCGCTGGCAGGTCCCCTGCTGCCACGTCAGTTCTCCGATACCTATTCGTTCACCTCGGCGAAATTCGAGATGGGCGAAGAACCACTGGGCTGGGGCCCACATTCCAAGTCGGCAACCTTGAACGCCGGCATCCCAGGCGTACCCGGTGGGCGACCCACGAAAGGTCTCATCGGATGGCTGGACGACCAGACGCTCGCTGTCGTTGGCGCCGGCCAAGATGCGCGGTGGGAGAAGTTCATGATTGGCGTCGATCAGACTGGAAAGCGAGTCGTCTATCGGGAAGGCTGGAGGCACTACCTCGACCTGTGACCATGTCGTCCAACATCACCAGATGCCAGAACGATTCTACGACGTCGATGAAATTCCGGAAGGCATATACCGTACTTGTTCTTTCGAGGTTCCACTTGCACGATGACAACGATCAAGAAACAGACTGTACCTAGGCACCAGCCAACAAATAGCATGCATATTCATCACAAACATGGCATAGTCTCTTCCCATCATGAACCAAGAGAAAAAAAAACCTTGATTCCAAATCTTGTTGTCATCCGTAGGCGTAGGCATGTATGTATGTATGTATGTATGTATGTATGTATGTATGTATGCATGGATCATGTACGCATGCACGTGCAATATCGTGTAGATACCGAAAGGAAAACGTGGGATTCGTCTCGGTCTATTGTTCTCTAGGGTATGCACGGTATTAAGAATCCAGGGAGACAAGGAAAAGAAAAGTGCCTCTTTCCATCTCTCGCGGCTTACATCGAATCGCTCGCCTCGTGCAGCCCGTGCAGCCCAGCCAGTTCAGCCGCGGGTAATAGCCAGACCAGACCAAACCCGACCCTACTGGACAAACACGAGCTCGAAAACGCGCTACCACCGACAAACTTTTCTACATGGCCCCGCCCACATGGCGGGGAGGGGTGAAAGAAAAAAGAGGAAAAGCAGGAACGAAAGAAGCAAGGGATGGACCGTTCAAGCCGGTTTATCACATCCGATCCGCCCCAGCAATTCCTTTCGGTCCCCATGCCCGGGGATACTAATCCCGCTCGCGCGTCCCGAGGAACTTCTCTGAGCCCTCTCCCTCCGTTTCGTGAAAGTGAGGGCCTCGACACCGACTTCGTGCTCCACCAGCGAGCCAGGGCCTGTCCACTCGGTGCCTCCCTTGACCGCATTGATCGGTCCGTTGATCCTCTCCCGCTCAACCGCGTCCTGGTCCTCTTCTTCACCATCCCCCTCGTCGTCCGACCGTACATCATCCGCATTCTGCCCCCTGACAACCTTGTACACCACCTTCACAATCATGACGAACCACAGCAGGATGATGGCTTGCAGCGCGAGAAGGAGTGCGAGGAAAGAGTAGCGGTTCGATGGGTTCCAGCACACGGCGCCGTCGCGGTTGTTGTATGCGTTGATGAGATTCGGCCAGAGGTTGTTGCCGCCCAGGGCTTCGTATTCGACGGTTCGGGAAGCGGGGACGAAGTCGCCGTTGGGGAAGTAGCAGCCAGGGGCCATGTCGGTGGGGGAATGTTTGTAAATGGACCAGCAGACCATGGGGTAGAAGATTTGGCGGGTCACTAGCCAGGCGAGGACGAAAAGGCCGAAGAAGACGTCGCAGGCGTTGGAGTAGCCCGTGTATTTGAGGAGCTTGGCCGTCTGCAGATGTTAGAGCGATGCCATTGGGTCGGCACTGCGGAGAAGCTTACCGGCAGCACGATATCAACCAGATCCATGATGCAGAGGATGACGATTCCCACCCGTGTGTGGTACATGCCGTACGAAAGGAACAAAAGCGCCGAGGTGAAGATGTGGTGGGTGAACATCTCCCAGTAATCCTTGCGCTTCTCCTCGATGTTGACCACGAGGAGCTGCTGCAGCCAGAAGCCCCACTGGATGAGGTAGTACAGCTTGGACAGCTCGCCGATCTCGCGGTGCGGCCATCCTACCCACAAATTGTGAAGGTTGAACCAGTATTCCGAATTGTAGATGATGTACTGCCTCCCGTCAGCACCCCCACTCTCCCGTACCTTGTCCATGTACGTACCATGCCGAGCGACCAGGAGCAAACGCAGTAACAGACCAGCCATGACTGCTCCTTGAACCTCTCCAGCCCCTTCTTTGTCTTGATGCCGCTTCGCCTGGCCAGAGGGTCGAGAACGTACTCCATCACGGCGACCCTGAGGCCGGTGAAAACAACCGACCATAGCGCGACGTAGTGGAGATCGTCGGCGCCGCACCCGTACTTTCCAGAGTCGGGATTGAAGTAGGAGAGGTGGAAGAAGCGCGCGGTGCGCCGCCGTGCGCGGGGGAAGAAGATGTGGGTGAGGAAAAGGAGGAGCACGAGATTCACGGCAATGCCTGGACATGGGGATCAGTTCACATGGACCTATTTGGACATTTCCCCCATGCCTCCGGAAACATACCGAGTTGGTGGTTGCAGACTTGGGCGCACAGATAGCCGAGAAGACTGTCCTCGGCCGGTTTCGTCTTGGTTTTCCTGTTCCCGTCCTGCGCGCCTGCCACGCCGCCATTGGCGTGCTTTTGCTGCAATCCAGACCCATTGGCAAGAGGAGGGCCGTGGGAGCCCCGGCAGGGTGTTGATATCTTGGTCGCCATGCTATCGCGGGGGCATGCAGGAGAGTGGGTTAAGCGATTGAAGCTAGGCCGGCAATCGCAGCCTCTGCAGTGGTGGTTCGAGGGGCAGCGAGCGTGCTGTGTGGGTGGGGAAGACTTATGAATAGGCGGCGGTCATGGGCGCCGTCGGTGGGAAGAGGCCAGAATAGGCCAGAATAGGCCAGAGGAAGCGCCGGTGGTGTCAGCGTCGCGACGCCTGCTACGATGTGTGTGTTTCTGCGGGGAGGCCTGTTTCGAACGACTGACGGCTGGCGGCGGTGTGGGTGCGTGGGTATGTTTGGCCCTCTCCGTCCAGAAAGCGCCGTTCGCTCGCTCCTCCTCAATTGGCCACCGCGTTCACTCCTACGACGCACGGCAGGAGCGACTAGCCCGTTGCTTCTTCGGCCAACGCAGGCAGGTGCAGGCAGGTGCAGGCAGGTGCGGTTCGGGTCGCGTACCTGACGGTTAGCTTCGACGGTGGGAATGGCACGCAGCAGGCGGTGGAAGAAGAAAAAAGGGAACGACAGGAGAGCGTCCCTTTTGGCACTTGCTTCACGGAGGTTTCGTTTTGGGCCTCGCTCCCCGATTGTCGCTGGTCTGGGCGCAAACCTCTAGTTTCGCCTTCTCCCCTCTCCTTCTCCTGTCGCTCCCAATGCCAAGCCATCTTTTGCCCTCAAGGGTTGGTGGGCGTTGCAGCCAATCACCGTGCCCACCTGTCCAACGCGCGTCGTGCCCGCACGCGCCTAATGCTCCGCCCGGGAGGAAATAAGATGACCCGAGGGGGAGGGTGGTGGCAACATGCAAAGTGGGAGTCAATCGACATGTAATAATACTACAGCACACGCTCCAATTACATAGACAGTAGTAGGTACTTCGGCCGAGCCTCGACACGGAATCGCCTTCAAAACCGCCCCACGCCGTGATACGACAGGTAGCCCAAGCAAAACGAACCCCCAAACAATCCACAATCCACAATCCACAATCCCCTCCATCCGCCCCGCCAATCCGCTCAATTGTTGTTCTGCGAGTTGAGGATCCTCAAAATGGCCAAGAACAGGTTGATGACGTCGAGGTACAGGGAGATGGCAGCCGCGATCTCCTCCTCGACATGATAGTGACGCATGATCAGCTGCGTGTCCACCAGGATGTAGCCCGAGAAGATCAGAGCGCTGATGATGCCGTAGCCAAGCTCGACCCTGCTGCTCGCCGGCATGAACATGGTCATGAAGCCGAACAGGATCAGCACCCAGAGCGCGCCGCCCAGGTATGGTATCCAGCTGGTGAAGTCGTACTTGCTCTGGCAGGCAAACGCCGTCAGCGCAACGAAGATGCCGAATGTGAAAAGCACCGCCTGCAGCACGATCCGCGAGTCGGTGAACGACACGACGACCGAGATGGTGTATGCTTCCATGGCCGTGAATCCGCCCAGGAAGAGCAGGTTGGTGGGGTACGACTTGCGCTTCCAGAACGTGAGGCCGAGGAAGATGAAGGTGCCGAACAGAGACACCCACAGCGGCCACCGGTGCGTCTGGATCCATGTCTTGTACGATTCCGAGGCGAAGGAGACGCCGCTGAGAGCTGCGGTTGCGAGGAGTTGGACGGTGCTGGGGGTGCAGGTTAGCTGTGCGCCTCTTGCGATGGCGTGTGGCGTCATCCGCGGGCATACTCACAGAATCGCGTACACCTTGCGAACAAAGGCCATGCGTATATCCAGCGTCGCCTCCGCAACAACCCCGCCAAACTTGAAGTCGTCCGGCACGTTATCGTTCTCGCCTCGAGGCGCATCTGTGATCAAGGCCTCGCGGACAGGGTCCTGCTCTTGATAGCTTGGTGGCGCCTGCGAGTACGATGCATCCTCGATCGAGTCCCGCTGCGGGACGTTCTGGTATTTTGGTCCGGCCATGGTGGTGATGCGAGATGGTGCGACGGTACTTGGATGGGCGTGCCTGGGTTTTGGTGACGAGGGCGCAGGTGGAGGAGGAGCGCGATGGTGGGCTGTGTCCGTATTGAATACGTGAGGCAACCGTCATGTGAACCCCGGGCTATGACATAATCGATGGCTTGGTCATCACCGTCCCGAGATATGATATGCACGAACTGTTCACCCACAACTCGCTGGACGAGATACTCATCACGCGCATTCTTTGGTAATGTACCTCCTCTCTACCCCTGAGCAGGTCGAACACTGCTATCTGCCATCTCAACAGGCTCCTTGTCCGTCGGAGCAGGCAGCTCGGATATACATCGCCTAGCCAAACGCTCATTGCCCAAGCCGTGCTCGGGAAGCTTCTCGGGAAGATCATGAAATGCCGAATAGCCTGTTGCCGGCGCCAGTGAATCCATACCATCGCTCTTCACAGAGCCTCTGCGCCGCCAAAAGAATGCTAGGATACTCAGCAAAGCCAGAACCCCAATCGCAGCACCAGCACCTATGCCAGCCTTCGCTGCCTTGGAAAGACTGTCTGGATGCGCGTCCGGGGGAGGCTGGCTTCCATTGTCAGACGTTTGCACGCTCTGGATGACCGACCAATGCCCTGCCCAGCTATCGTTGAACATGTTTGGACCGTTAAACCCCTCGATCATCACCGCATCTTCGGCTATGTCCGTGCGAACATCGCCGAGTCCCTTCGCTGTTGGTCCCAGGCCTGGGCCGGGTGCTTGAGCTAACCAGCTTGTTTCCCTTTTCCAATTTCTGCCCACAAAGGCTGCTTGGAGGAAGGCACGACCAAGAACTATGCTCCCTTTGTATGGCATGCATGGAAAGTATTGCTTAGGCGTCTCGGTGATCGGGCGGTCCAGGGTGAGGTTGAGAAGTGCAAAGGGCACTTTGATAGCTACACTGTCCTTGGTGCCAGGGGCCGGGGGAAAGGTGAATCCAAGGTATGCCGGAGAGGACACGATTTTTGCAAAAGACGGATCGTCGGTATTCCAGAGGTAATAATGCAGGGCCGTGTCATAGGTCACCGGCAGTAGGCTGGCCAGAGTATCGCAGGTCTCGCGGGGAAGATACATGTACGGTGAAGTGGGGTCTGGCCTGGCTGTTGTCTGCCCCGTCGACAGCAACTTCTCCTTGTTGGTGAAGGGGAAGGGCGACGCTCCAAATTCGACTCCGATACTGATATCCAGAAGATCGACGGCGTTCTGGTTTTTGAAAGAAGTCAACGGTCCTATGACTCTTCCTTTGTTGTAGCCTCCGAAAACCAACGAGCCGGGATAATTAAACACCGCGGAACCAATATGGAGACCATACGAGTAGGACGGCGTCAGTCCGTCCAAGTACAGCTGCGCTGGGAAGATGGATGCATTGATGGCGCCAGCTGTTATATCCTCGTCGGAATTGCTGAATTCATGGAACATGCGGGCCGCCCCGAGTGCCAGCCGCCCGAGTGGCACGCCGCCGAGTTTTCCGTTCGGATAGCTAACGTTTCCAGAGATGACACTCGCCAAGCTGGAATTCCATACCGTCCTCTCGCCAATGGTGAGCCCGAGACTGAGCCGTTTCGAACTGCTTACGCAAATGCCAGACACGTTGTCGTAGAAGTCTGCTGGAAATGCAATGTTCAGTCGTTGGTTCAGATCAGGATCCCATGTCCCTCCCGCAGCACAGAGAGAGTCGGGGTAGTCTACGCACGCCGATTTTCTGTACGTGTAGCTCTCCCACTCTCCTCCTGGATAGACGAACACTTCAGTCACGCCCTGGGCGTTGATGTACCGAGAGCGATCATCTCCTCCCACGGTGACGCGCACAGCTTGCCATGGTCCATCAGGGCCAAACTTCTTGTCGCTCCAAGGTACTTCGAAGTTCCCCACGGCAACGACGGCGCGTAGTGAGGCAAATGGGGCACAAAAAAGCAACAGAAGTACCACGATCGGGTTCATTCTGCTAACAAAGCACGAAGAACGTACAGAGAAATCAGTACAGGGTGAGGTTTAGCAAAGGCAGAAAGGAGGTTACACAAAGGTATTTAGTGCGAATGGGAAAACGAGAGAAGTCGGCCAGTTAGCGGCTGCCATGGAAAAAGGTAATGGAAGTGTTGTTGCGGCACAGCTATCCTCTAATTTCCGGTACTCGTATACGGCGCGTGCAGGCACCTACAACAACAGCAACGTCGGATTACATGCCAATGGATTTTTCCACACAAGGAATCACTTGCATACGGGGGCCGACTGTGCCGTATCACAAGATCGAGCTCCCGCCACCGAAGTCTTGGAGGATTGCTGTGCCGCAGGGAAAGGGGAATCGCAACGACAAGTCCATGTTCACTGTCTATAAATTGCTTTCTTCTTATGCAACCTTGGACAACATACCCACAGGCATACATATGGGACGGTTAGTCTAGCCGTAAGACGCCCATGCGCGTCCTCCCTGCAAACTGAAACTGAACTCTCCGCTCCTCTATCGATCTCACCATCGAACTCTCCAGTATCCTACTTACTCTTTTTCATTGGAAATACCCTGCCACGGGTTATTCCATTCCAAAGCTACACGCTCTTAGGCTCCCCCGAAGATCCCAAAGTCACCGAAATGGCATACAAGTGTTGCACGGATTACTTTTCTCATCGACGCTTCCGCCCTGCCCTTGCCATAGGGATCCTGTTGATTATCGTCTTTTCTCTAACCCACTTCATCGAACTCCCCACCACACTGGCCCAGGTCCCACACACCACGACCGAACCACCATCACAAACAGACCAAGTGAACTGGAGCGATTTCGCATACGTGCAATACGTCACCAACGCAAACTACCTGTGCAACTCGCTCATGATACTAGAGGCCCTCCATCGTTCCGGCGCAAAGGCGGATCGAATCATGATGTTCCCAGAGACCTGGCAGGTAGCACCTGAAGACGACGCGATCGACGCCTCCACGGAGAGCCATCTCCTCCGCCAAGCCAGAGAGAAGTACCAGGCCAAACTCGTGCCGATCAAAGTGCATTCCTCCCCCCACGGCGACCCGACATGGCAGGACAGCCACACCAAACTCCTAGCCTTCAACCAAACGCAGTACAAGCGCGTCCTCTCCCTCGACTCGGACGCAACGCTAAGGAACGTAGGTGCATTTCCTCCAACCAAACCCTCCCACCGCCGCCCATGTCCCCATGCCGAGAATTGACGCGAGCAGCACATGGACGAGTTGTTCCTGCTCCCTTCGGCACCCGTGGCCATGCCGCGAGCCTACTGGCTCGACCAGCCCTTCCTCTCCAGCCAGCTCGTCCTCATCCAGCCCTCGCCGTCCGCGTGGCAGCACCTCCAACAGCTCATGTCGCGCGAGGACGCCGGCTTCGACATGGACATCCTCAACACGCTGTACAGGGATTCCGCCATGGTGCTGCCTCATCGGCGGTACAATGTGCTGAGCGCCGAGTTCCGGGCGGAAGATCACTCGAGGTATCTCGGCGAGGGCGACGGGGAGTGGAACGGCACGCGTGTCCTCGAGCAGGCCAAGTTTGTTCATTTTTCGGATTGGCCCGTGTCGAAACCGTGGGTGGAGGCGTCGAGGGTCGAGGTGGGGGATGCGCGGCCCGAGTGTAGGGGTGGGATGGATTGCGTGGACCGTGATATATGGATTCGGCTGTATGCCGATTTTTCCGAGCGTCGATTGGTAATGCTGTATGCGTATCCCGTGGAGTGAGTCGCTGACGGATTTCTATAGAGAATTTGCGGTCGCAGCTATGCTGAGCAATGAAGGTGGTGGCATGTTGAGCAATGAAGGTGGTGGCATGTTGAGACATGTCTTCTTCTACCCAACTCCTACCTACCTACCCGCCCGCACCGGAGACGTGCGGCAGGATCGGGAAGAGTACAGAGACTTGGAAGAGGGACAATCGTTCTGGCAAGGACATGGAAAACGGCAGGTGGGTAGGTAGGGAGGGAAGGAGGGGAGGGTGAAAGGGAATCTAGTACACGAGGCTGAACATGGTCGGTCCCATATCGATCAGTTTCACACTCATGCTCGTACTTCATCCATGGTACAGTCAGTCAGTCAGTCAGTCCGTCAGGCATTCTTTTGAACATGTATACTCGACTCGAATTATGCACTGCTGAACACACCATCACTGTCGCTCTACACACCAACCAACCACCACCACCACCACCACCACCACATATACCCCCTCCCACTTCATATCCACACCACAACTCACCCACCCCCCAACACGCCAGGAAAAAGACACACCCCACAACAATCCAAGACCCGCAAAAGAACGCCCAAGACACCCCACCGTGCCATTTCTCGCACGCTCTCCCACGCCAAAAGAAAACCAGACGACAACACAAGCGGCCCAAAGAAAACAAAAAAGGACGGCTCCCTCCACCACCATATCCTACAGATACAGAGGCAAACAGGAAACGAAATGACGAGGACGGGTAAAACGAAAAAAAAGTAGAGGATATTGTCGATAGACAGACAGACCATAGGGAGGAAAAGGGAACAAGAAGGTAAGACGAGGTTAAAATTATATAAAAGACAATAAAAAAAAGGAAGGGGGGGAGGGGGGGCCGTTGACAAGGATGACGGACAGGATAAAACAAAACAAAGCAAAGCAAATGCAAGGTCTTGTCTGGGTATCGTGCTTCGACAGTTTTCTCTGTCTCTCTCTCTCTCTCTCCACAACGTACATGCACATCCATCCAATCCAACTCACCCACCTGTGATATTTTTCAACCACTTCCACTAAATCTCCAATCCCTCTTTTCAATGCAAATGCCGCCGTCCCAGAAAGAAAAAATGAAGGTAGGTGCTATCCATCGGACCGTGCCGCCGCAGCAAGTATAGGCGTGCAGGCAGGTCCAATCCACCAAGTAATGGTTTCGAATCGAAGACAACGAAGAGAGAGTCATGCAGTTCGTGACGGGTGTAGCGAGCAAAGTAAACTCGCAGCAAGAGGATCCGGCCCTCCCACTACAGCAAGATCAGGTAATTGCTCGGTGCAATGCCCGTCTCCCCATTCGGCTTCTTCGCCTGCCACCACCGCCCACTGACATCGGACACCTCGAGGATATCGTGTTTCTGGAAGGAAATCTCGTTGGCATCGTCGGGATTCGCTTCGTAGCTGTAAATCGCCTTGGCGCGGTACGGGTACTCCATGTTGGCGTCCGGGTTCGGCTCGTCGCTGGCAGGCGCCTGGGTCAGGCCGGCGCCGAAGCGCGGGGCCGAGGAGCCGCGTGTGTCGTTGCCACCGCCAACGGGGCCGCCGGGGTATCCGGACACGGGCGAGGAGGTTTCGAAACCGTTCAGCTGGGCGGATGTGTACATTTGGGGCTGGGGCTGCGCGGCGACCGAGGCTTGCGGTGCGCCGTAGTTGTTGGACATTTGGCGGGAGACGTTGGAGCCGGGGCGCTCCTTGTGCATGGCGTAGGAGTCGACGAAGGCGCGGTGGCTGGCTTGCGGTTGCGATCCGTAGTAGAAGATCCAGACAATCTGGCGAGATTAGCCAACGTACATGCAGATTGCGGATTCGGAGCGATGCTGGGGAGGACGCACCGAGACCATGGAGAGCAGGATGAAGCCGGCAGCCGAAGCCTCGAAGGCGGCCTTGGGCGAGTAGACGAGGAAGTTGACGGAAGACGTGGTATTCACCAGACCCACGGCGAGGAAACCGACAATCTAGCCCAGGTCAGCTGCAGCGCACGCAAGAAAAGGACGTCGCCGGCACTTACCGCGACATGGTAGGTGTGTTCCGAATCGGAGGCGACGGTCACGAAGACGCCGACGATGCAGAACAGATGGAAGACCAGCGCCCACCAGGAAAAGTTGGGGAAATCGCTTTTGGGGGGGATGGCGGCGATGATGGAGCTGATGAAGGTGATGATCCACGCAAGCTGTCCCGCCGTCAGTCCGAGTCAACCCCACGATGCACAGCACGCCGCAGGACACAACTCACGAATCCGATCGAGATGGTCGCCAGAGCGAACGGGTCGCCGATGACGCGGCCGATGGCGAACCCAGCGCCTCCCCGGCCGCTGTGTCCGTATCCGTTTTCCATTTTGCGAAGAGACGGCGAGCCCAGGGAGCCGTAGCCGGGCATAAGAAGGCGGCGGAGGCGGAGGCGGCGCAGGCGCGAGGGCGAGGTGGAAGTGGAAGTGGAAGGCGGAGGAGATGGGATGGGACGGGATGGGGATGGCGCAGCTGCGGGAAGGGTTCGAGGTTGTCGCGCGGCGGCGGATGGGCGGCGGACGGGCAGGGGATTGATATGCGGCGGGTACCGGCGGGTCACCGAGCAGCGGCGGACCACAGATGGCGGCGGACAGGCGGGCGGGCGCGGCGACAACGAGGTCGGTGAATCGAATTGAATGAGTGGAGGCGCACAGGCAGGAGGAGAGGCCTTCGGAGGCGCGCGGTGGGTTTCACTATGCCCGACACGGCGCGAACGATTGGCCTGCAGGACCGGGATGCGCTCTCTTGCCTGGCAGCGTCGCGGCACGTCAGCGGTCGAAGCATGTCCGTTGCAGACAAAGACGGCGCTATTGGGATCCAACGACGTCGACCGTGGATGGGATTCGTCGTCTGGCTAATTACCACCTCCCATGCAGCCTCATTTGCGGCGGCCACCTCACTCGGCAGCATCTACATGGTACTACTGCCCATGTTCGCCTTCAGACCGACCGAGGCGGGGGAGGTACAAGGTATTCTTATTGATTGCCATGCTATGTAGTGCACAGGCTGGCCGACATCGTCCACACGACTGCAATGAGACGGCGATGAAACGGGCCTCTCACACCTGGGATCCATGTCCTCGGCAACTTCGCATCGTCACGTTTTCGTCACCCATTGCACACATGTTGATCCGTCACTTCATGGTCGCGCACACGCTGATGGAACAAACACTTCATAGGCTAGGCCTGCGAGAGAACCGGCCATCCTGAAGACGTGCTGGCAGCGAGTGCTTCATCCAAACCTCCTCGCCTTGGTGTGTCCCAAAGTTAAAGCTGCTCCGGCCAGCATGAAGCTGAGACTTCCAAATCTTCCCCATGCCGCTCCGCTCGCGGAATGAAGTTAGAGTGCCGATACCCCGCTGGCGGACCTGTCATGTCGACCACGGTGCCCCTCCGTGCCTCCATGGATATCTCGGAACCAGCCGGTCGGGAGGGGCCTGATGCATTGCAGTGTGAAGCAGCTGGCAGCTGTCAACCAAGCAGCTCGCTCCACCGTGACGAGAGGTGACGCCCCTGCTGCGCAATCGCCTCGGATGCACCGTTCCCGTCCTCTTCCAACCTCCCTTTATCCATACCATGCTGCCTTGATCATCCCCGTGTCGAGGGCGGGGGCGAGCTCGCCGAAGGAAACGTCCGACAGGCTCCAACGATAAACTTGACCTGCATGGCGTCAGATTCCCTCTTCCCCCTCTTGCTTGTGTCTGAACTCGACGCGCGCCACCGTGCGCTGCGCCGTCTGCAGCCGCTTGTCCCATTCCAGCCAGCAACGGTTCGGTCCGAGCAGCTGGACATGTTTGGCCCGTTGCACCAGGAGTCCGCTCTTCTTCCTCAGGGACGATATCTCGAGGGCCTGCTGGAGATGGCGGCGCTCGGCCTCGGCGAGGCGCGGTGCGAGCTTGGCCAGCTGGACGAAGCCGTCCGTCTGCGGGATCGGCTGGTCGTCGAGGGCTTTGAGCTGCGAGGCCGTGGATGCGAAGCCAGGGGCGCGGTCCACCACCACAACGGCCTTTTGCGGGCCATCGAGGCCGGCCTCGTCTGGGCCGTCTTCTGGCTGGAGGATGTCCTTGTGCTTGTGCACTGCGAATCATGTCAGCCTCCCATGGCCAGTCTGCCCGTCAGGTGACAGCCTACACAGCTCCCGCGCATCGCCCAGCAGCGCCGTCTTCCCGGACAGCTCCTGCAGCGCCTTTTCCATCTTCCGGATGCGCTCCGGCACCGTCCTCGCCTTCTTCTCGTCGGCGGGGGACCCCCCGAGAATGTGCTCCAGCCGGCCGAGCCGCGACTCGAGCAGGGCAATCGTGAGCAGCACAGCCTCCTCGTACTCGTCCATGCTCAGGTCGGGACGGGCGGCGGTCAGAAGATGTTTTGCGGTCAACCGACGCGTGCGCGTGCCTTTCTTGTATACACGGTAGACTAAGCCGAAGCCGGGGTTTTGGGGGGCTTGGCATCTCCGGCCTCCCACCCAACGTCGGCGCTCAACCTCCACAGCACATCTACACCTCTGTCCTTGGTCCGGATTCCAGACCCCTTGCACCGCTGCCCTTTTCCATCCCCGACGAGCAGCCATCCGCTTCTGCTCTCGACGCCGCATGGTTGCGCGATAACCCCGGACCGTCCAGTTCGCCGCGCGGACAGCATGGCCAGCTATTCTGCCATCAGCGCCGAGCCGAGCGAGACCGATCCCATGGCCTCGAGCACCGGCTCGCTGAGAGGGAGGAGGTGCGTTGCTCATGCTGGGACGCTGTCGTGTGCTTGCTGACGGGGCGTAGGCGCGGGCGAGGCAAGAAGGATGCCGGATTCCATGGCCAGGCAAGCTGGATCTCGAGCGTGATCAACCTGGTCAATACCAGTACGAGGAAGGAACCCGCTGGTTGTGGAACGAAGCTGAACTACGGACAGTCCTCGGAGCTGGCTTGCTCGCCATGCCCTCGGCGCTCTCGAAAATGGGCATCTTCCTCGGAATCTTCGTCATCGCGTGGGCCGGCTTGACCGCTGGCTTCGGACTGTACCTCCAGACCCGATGCGCCAGATATGTGGATCGCGGACATGTCTCGTTCGCCGCGCTGTCGCAACTCACCTACCCAAACCTCTCCATCCTGTTCGACGCCGCCATCGCCATCAAATGCTTCGGAGTGGCCGTCAGCTACCTCATCATCATCGGAGACTTGATGCCGGGAGTCGTGGTAGGCTTTGCGCCAGGCGCCGGAGAAATAGGCTTCCTCGTGGACCGCCAGTTCTGGGTCACTGCATTCATGTACGTCTGTTCAACAACGGTGCGACGTGCGAGCTGACATTGGCAGGCTCATTGTCATTCCCCTGTCGTTCCTGCGCCGACTCGACTCGTTGAAATACACCAGCGTCGTTGCTCTATGCTCCATTGCGTACCTTGTCGTGCTCGTCGTGGCTCACTTCATCAAGGGCGACACTCTTTCGGATCGTGGACAAGTGCGCGTCTTCCGGTGGGCTGGCCCGGTCTCCGCAATGGCCGCCTTCCCGGTCATCGTGTTTGCGTATACGTGCCATCAGAATGTAGGTATTCCTCTTTCGAGTGTCCCATCGACCCCCGAAACAGATGCTGCCCTGATTCTATGCGACTCACCTGCTGACCATGCCAGATGTTCTCCATCCTGAACGAGATATCCGACAGTTCGCACTTCCGCACCACCTCGGTAATCTTCGCCTCCATCGGCGGCGCCTGTGCTCTCTACATCCTCACGGGAATAACCGGCTACCTCTCTTACGGCGACAACATCAAGGGCAACATCGTCTCCATGTACCCGACGGCCGCTGCGTCCACTATCGGCCGTCTCGCCATCGTAATCCTGGTCATGTTCTCCTACCCACTTCAGATTCACCCTTGCCGCGCCAGCGTCGACGCGTGCCTGAAATGGCAGCCAAAGAGGAGATCGCAGGGCGAAGATAACCCTTCACGAGGAAGTTTGTTGAACCAGCAAACGGTGGTGAAGAAGGAGATGAGCGATCTTCGCTTCGCCGTCATCTCCACGGTCCTCATCGTTCTGTCCTTCGTCACCGCCATGACGGTTTCTTCCCTCGAGAAAGTCCTCGCGTACGTCGGATCCACCGGCTCAACAACAATTTCCTTCATCCTCCCCGGACTTTTCTACTACAAGATCAGCGACCCGGATAGCCCGCATCATCAACGACTTATCAAGGATGAAGACGATGACGATGAGTTTGATTCGGCGGATGCCGAGGGCTATGTCATGAGCGATGCGCACCAGAGTCGGAATTGGAGAAGGGGGTTGCTGAGGACGTTGAGCATGGCGCTTGCCATCTATGGGGCCTGTGTTATGATTACCTGTTTGATTACGAACATTTTCTTGGTGGCGGCACATTGAGGGTGAGGGGGAGAGGAGAGGAGAGGAGAGGAGCGGAGCGGATCGTTTTGCGATCGGACGCGTTGAGCATTTGCAGGCGTTTTCCTGGGTTAGAGCACCCAAGCTCGGTCGGGGGTTGGGTCGGATAGGTGTGTGTGGTTCGGGTTCGTTCTCTTTCTGGAGTCCATGTTGGTGGGAAGATGGATCGACAAACATGTCGAGGTACAATACATGGATTAACGGCCGTGAAATCATCTCCGTCAGAATTACGTGCAGGCCTGTGATCTCAGCGTTTTGTACGTATTTACTAGTTACATAACATATGATACACTTTCTACTACACTCCCGCCCATTCGACGGAAGACGTGCCCAAACGCCTGGTAATGCCCCATCTCACAATTGCTGCATCGCCCGCCCTTCTCTCTTTCTTGGATGATCCGGATGCGCTCATGCGGTTTCTTCTGCTGTGGCGGAAGCAGGTGCAGATGCAGGTGGAATGATGGATTTTGCAGCCGAATCAGCCCTTAAGACCCTTCCCTGAATTTGCGAGATGCGGTATTGGGGTTCGAGAATGCCGACCTGTTTCCCCAGTCAGCAAACCCAAACGCTGCGGGTAAAGGCAAACGTACCATGCTCAACAGCCGCCACGCGGTATCGCTGGGCTGCGCTCCCACACCGACCCAGTACCTCGCGCGCGACACATCCAGCTTGATGTCCTTCCATGGCCGGCCGTACGTGTCGCCCGGTCGTGGCGGCTTGGGGATCGGGTCGTAGGTGCCGAGGACCTCGAGGGGTCGCGAGTTACGCGCTGTCCTGCAGTTCGTCAGCTTCGCGCTTCCTCTCCGTGCCCTTGTACGCCTGCGTCGCATTGGCTGCGGGAAGAGGTCGAAGCATCGGGGTCGGGGAAGGGGGTGCGGAGGGGATGGATTGATGGGTTGGGATGGGGGAGGCGGTTCGAGGGTGCGTACCGTGCGTGCGAGACGACGATGTTGTAGAAGGGGGAGTGCTTCTTGCCGAAGCGGGCGAGCCGTATGCGGAGGACCATTGCTGTGGTGGTGTGCTGCTGGATTGGATGCGAGGTTCGCGGTCGGGAAGACGAGGGTCTGAGAAATTCAGGCCGAGGATTCGCCGCCGGCTGCACGTGACTGGTTGGTCTTGGGCGTTATCGGCTCGAAAGCATTTTGATGGACTGTCTTGAGGGTCTCTGTGTTGCTTCGGAGCTTACGTGAGAGCGTTACAAGTGTGGTGTTGCTGGTCAGGTGCAGCTTCTATTGCTAACGTTGACTATCTACTCGGATGTTGTGATGTAATTGCGTCACCTCCCTCACCTTACTTGAAGCTCTTCATTTCAACACCACGCACTTCCTGTTCGGTCGAAGAGTCAAGATCGCCAAGCTGACGCAAGATGGCCCTCAGAATACGTTGGACCCGGAGCTCTCGCAGAACATGTATACTGATGTTGAATAGACACTCTCAGCGAAGAACGCTGCCGCGCTGGACCAAGAGCTCATGTCCGCGGGTGCCTTTTCCATCGACCAGTTGATGGAGCTAGCCGGTCTTTCCGTCTCACAAGCCGGTATGGAATTTCTTTTCTACCTTATTCCAGGCTCGCATCGACTTCGGATTGGAACCTCCGACTAACTCACCGTCCAGTCTTCAAGCTTCAGCCTCTCAACAAGGGCAGACGAATCCTCGTAGCCTGCGGCCCAGGTAACAATGGCGGAGATGGTTTGGTAGCAGCCCGTCACCTCCGTCACTACGGATACCAGCCCACCGTTTACTACCCCAAGCAGAGCAAGAACGAGCTATATCAGGTGACCACGCACCACGGCCCAGATGCCATGTCGATGTAGATACTGATGCAGATAGCGGCTGAGAAAACAACTCGAGGACCTGAAAGTCCCCTTCACAACCGACTTCTCCGGCGCTCTCCAACAAACAGACCACATCGTCGACGCCATCTTCGGCTTCTCCTTCTCCGGCGAAGTCCGCGAGCCCTTCCCCTCGGTCATAGAAGCTCTCCGTGACACCAAGATTCCCGTCTTGGCAGTCGATGCCCCTTCGTCTTGGAACATCGAGAATGGTCCGCCAGACGAGGGGCCGGGGAAGGTTTTTATGCCTGAGGCGCTGATTTCATTGACGGCGCCGAAACCGCTGGTGAGGTGGTTCAAGGGTAGGCACTTTTTGGGAGGCAGGTTCTTGAGCGAGGAGGTGGCGCAGAAGTACGGGTTGGATGTGCCGCAGTATGAGGGCTTGGATCAGGTGGTGGAGGTGCCTGTGGAAGGTGGGAAGCTCTGAGAGAATGGGCAGGTGTGAACGAACATGAAGGGGCTAGTTCCGGGCTTGGGAGGATGGGCGTGATATCATTGACCTTAGGCCTGCTGGAGTGGTTCCGATGGTTGGTTTGCTGACAATACCAATAAATGCACTGCATTTCAGTAACCACGTAATGCGCTATTGGAGCACCGATAAACTTCTCAGCCGGTATATAGAGTAACTACGGAGCTGGGAGATCTGGAAAGCGACGGTAGCCGCCTCTCTGTTTGGACTAGTGTACTTCCCCACAGCCGCGGCTCTCCAGGTATCGGCTATCGGTGGCACAACCTGGGCGGTTCTGACGTTTCCTCACCTGCCCTTACATTACAAAATTTCGGGCGCATCTCTCACTGCACTCTGATGGCGTAGGCGGGACTTTCGCGGTCACCTTTCGTCTAATCCCCCACGACGTTGAAAGCTTACTGCTTGGTCTGTGAAGAAAGCTGCAGAGTTGCAGCTTGTCACCTGCCCTTGCAATAACCCACCCTTCGTAAACAACAACAATACCAAGGGTGAAGTGCGGAGAGCCGAGACTCACAAGCTGTTGAAGGAGATAGACTGGCAACATGACACCAAAAGCGCCCTCTCGCGAAGCCTTGACGCTTCTCAGGCACTCGATACGATCCTCCAACACCCTTCGTTCACGAACACAATGGCGCCTCGCAAGCTCCGTAGTCCACCCTTCGACACGACCACCATTCCGCTCGCTACTCCGGCCATCGTTCTCCCGCAGCGCCGCAACATATACCCACTCGCACCATGCCGAAGCCGTATCCATCATCCCTACTGCGGTCGACACAAACTCCGAAGACTTCAAAGAGAACAGGAGACAGATGGACGAGGCGACTGAGAGCCTTGCCGAGTTGCATGCGAAGATTGCGCAAGGCGGGCCGCAGAAAGCGAGAGACAAGCATATACAGCGAGGGAAGATGCTGGTGCGGGATCGCATCACCGCATTGATTGATCCTGGAACGCCGTTCATAGAGCTCAGTCAGATGGCAGGATATGGTGTCTATGAGGGAGAAGATGTTCCCGCTGGCGGCATCATCACTGGAATTGGAACCGTGAGTGGCGTGCAGTGCATGGTTGTCGCGAACGATTCAACCGTGAAAGGAGGGACGTACTATCCGATCACGGTCAAGAAGCACCTGCGAGCCCAATCGATTGCGGAAGAGAACCGACTTCCATGCATATATCTCGTGGACTCTGGAGGCGCCAATCTTCCCCATCAAGCCGATGTGTTCCCGGACGTCAACCATTTCGGGCGCATCTTCTACAACCAAGCCAGGATGTCTGGAAAGGGCATCCCCCAGATCAGCGTGGTTATGGGACCATGTACCGCAGGGGGTGCTTACGTTCCTTCCATGAGCGATGAGAGCATCATTGTGGAGAACCAGGGCCACATCTTCCTCGCCGGACCACCGCTCGTCAAGGCTGCGACGGGCGAAGTTGTGTCGGCCGAAGACCTTGGAGGTGGAAGGCTCCATAGTGAAATTTCCGGTGTCACCGACTATCTTGCCGTCGATGATGCGCACGCTCTTGTCCTCGCTCGGCGAAGCATCGGCAATTTGAACTGGCATCGAAACCAACCCGTCTCTACCACGCAGCCGACGTACAAAGAACCCATTCACGACCCATCCGAACTCTCCGGTATTGTAGGCACAAACCTTCGTCGCCAAATCCCCATCCACGAGATCATCGCTCGCATCGTCGATGGCTCCGTCTTCTCCGAATTCAAACCCGGCTATGGTTCCACCCTGGTCACAGGCTTCGCGAAAATATACGGCCACCCCGTCGGAATCGTCGCAAACAACGGCATTCTGTTCTCCGAATCCTCGCTCAAGGGCGCGCATTTTGTACAGCTGTGTGGCAAACGACAGATACCGTTGATCTTTTTGCAGAACATTAGTGGATTCATGGTCGGTCAGGATGCCGAGAAGGGAGGTATCGCAAAGAATGGGGCGAAACTCGTGACAGCTGTGAGCTGCGTCGATGTGCCCAAGTTCACTGTCGTTGTGGGCAGTTCGGCAGGTGCAGGAAATTATGGCATGTGGTACGTCTCCCTCCCCCCTCCCTTCTCTCCCCCGGTTTACTTCCCTTTTCTCGCACGCCCATCCATCAAGTACTGACCCAAGCACGCAGTGGACGTGCCTACTCCCCTCGACTCCTCTTCACCTGGCCCAATGCCAAAACCTCTGTCATGGGTGCTGAACAACTCTCCTCCGTCATGGAAGCAGTAGGCAAGAAAGTGGATCCGGAGCTCAAGGCTCGCATTGAAAGGGAGAGCGAGGCGACGTTTGGATCGGCGAGGCTGTGGGATGATGGTATCATTCCACCGGAACATACGAGGAGAGTGTTGGGCATGGGGCTGCAGATGGCTTGTGGAGGACAGAATACCGGGGTGGAAAGGGAGAGCCGGTGGGGTGTGTTTAGGATGTAGAGAATGGATTGATAACGTGTCTCGTAGACAAGTAATTGAAGAAAAAGGTTACATAGTACAAATGGTTCGGATTCCAGGTCGACAATTGTCCTGGGAATAATAACTGGAGGTAATAGCCAACATCCCCTCGACAAATGTCACGGCTACATACTTACTATATCTATGATATTCAGACTGGGTATCGTGTGTTCACATTTTGCCCGGTCTGGATCCTTCACAGCAAAGATGGTGCCGGCAAACAGACGTTTGTCAATTTTTCCAAATTTATGGCCTCGAGCAACAAAAACCATGTTGACAGGGTACGTTGGGTAGGAGGATTGGAATAGTCGTGGTATAGGTCACGGAAAGGGGAAACATCAAGGGAGTATTCGGATTTCGCGTAATTAGTGTGCAGGTCGTGGCACCCCAGGCATGGAGTAAAGTGCCGCAATATAAACGGCGTAATGTACTACCGGAACCTCAATCCTTCATCACCGCGGCACCACGGGTTGCTGCATCTCTAAAGGCGGGTATGCCATTTCCAAGCCTTAAAACAATCTATCGTTACTTGATACGAAACGGACGCTGTCAGTCCGCATGGTCACGCATCCAAGGCCATGGATTTCTTGATTCCACCCGTCAGAGCCTCAGCATACTCCAACCGCCGTAGTTCTTCTTACGTATTTGATCGACAAGACTGCCCTACCTAATTCAAAATATCAGAGATCATCAGGAACAACCGATAATCACCATGAAAGGTGTTCTCATAGCAGTCGCCGCCTTTGCCGCCACGGCTTTCGCCCATGGTTTCGTGAACAACTTCACCACCGACGGGAAGGTCAACCAGGGTTTCTTGTGTAAGATGTTTTCTTCCCATAGCTTACAAATTACCGGGAGCTGACCTCTTTAGTGGACTACTACTACCAAAAAGTGAACACTGGCTCCTTCCCCGACATCGCTGCTTGGTACATACTTCTCTCCTTCCTCACGCTTTTTTCTGTACTCATGCGACTTACAGGTACGCCGAAAATCTCGATTCAGGTTTCGTGGAGCCCAATGCCTACGGAACCGATGCCATAAACTGCCACAAGAATTCTTCCCCGGGTGCGATCACTGCGTCCGTTAAAGCGGGCGGCACGTTGCAGTTCTGGTGGGGACCCAATGCGTGGCCGCACCCGTACGGTCCCATCCTCACATACGTTGCCTCATGCAACGGCGACTGCACCAAGGTCAGCAAGACCAGCCTGCAGTGGGTCAAGTTCCAAGCAACAGGCATCGACACAAGCACTCAGGTATGGGCAAGCCAAACGTTGATCAACCAAAGCGGTAAATGGACCGTTACCGTACCGGCGAGTTTGAAGGCAGGGAACTATATATTCAGACATGAGATCATCGCGTAAGTCCCTCCTCCCCCCCCCCCACTTTGTACAGAATTTGGCTCTCTATCATGACATGGGCTGATGTTTTTCCAGTCTGCACGGCGCAAATAGCGCCAATGGTGCACAGAACTATCCTCAGTGCTACAACATTGAAGTCACCGGATCTGGCACAAAGACTCTTCCGGCTGGTACACTTGGCACGGCATTGTACAAGTCCAACGATCCGGGAATCCTGCTGAACCCTTACACAACGATCACGAGCTATGCTATGCCTGGCCCGACTCTGTGGACTGGTTAACTATCGGTGATGTTCTTCATTAGGGTCCATGGGAGGTACAAGGGGCGAATCAGTGCTATCGTAGTTTCCGTTTCGGTTCCCAACTTCAATCGCGGCACATTTTCTTGCTGCTCTGTTCTTCATTTAGTGGTACCTAAAGCTGATGAGATCCGACAATGAGCGACCGAATGCACTTTAGCATATTAGATGTTCAATACAGTATCTTCTTCGCCCATACGTTTTACGGATAATCTGGGGTGAATTTCTGGTGGCACGTAGGGGAAAGTTGATGGACCAATCACCATCAACTGTTCCATCTTTGCCTGATTGCGTGTCTAATTGGGTTTTGTCACGATGAAACGCACTGCCACAGCGGTGAAACCTCAGAAGTGAGCCCAGGCGTACTGTGGGTAAAAAGAAGCAACCTAGAAGTTCGAGGCATTCCTGGTTTATGGCTACAAGTTCTAGGAGAATCAACAAGCAGGATCGGTGATGAATCTTTACAGTAGGTAACTTGGCAAGTTACGCGGTAGGTATCGTGATGGATATCTCGACAGATATCGTAGTAGGTAATGTCTCAACAGATTGGATAGAAATCGATTTGAGTAATCTGATGGTATACAATACACCCTGCTTCGCCTTTCTCCTCTGTAAAACAATACCATCATCTCTGCGCTGAACCTACAAAATATGTCCAAATTTTCACACCTACCAACAATCTATCTCAGTCGTCTACTACATGCCAGTTCCTCAAAACCGCAGCTACATTTCTAGCATCTCACAAAGCTGAGTCTTTCATTTTTGTTGGCGCAAGTGAACTTGGACCATTTTGTGCTGTTTGATTTCTCAGGTGCAATTAATGAAATAAGACATGCGAACGGATGGTTTTGGAGTGATACCTAGAAACGCCGACGCCAAGAGTGCTCGGTGGGTCTCACACTTGGACAATGCGCAAGATTAATTATGCCGAAGGTAGAGCTTCGATGAACAAATCGATTGGTAGAAAAGACTTGCTTGCATCAGCCTGTGTTGAGCGGGAAGCTCCATGGCCGTTTTGCGGCGATGATCCAAAGGGTCATTGTTGAGTTAGTTCAAAGATCTAGAAGGGCGGATGGGCGCGAAGGATCTCGGAGAGTGGAGGGTAAATTGATGTTGGTACATTGCTTGCAAGGATTACTCGATGTTGTTTAGTGTACTCGTTGTATACATTATGTCGATAAGCCACCTCAGCTTCTGGGGAGGCATAACCTAGATACGTCAGAGTTTACACCGCTGAACGGTCGACTAGGATGTTTGTTGATAGGATAGACTCAACTCAGTGTAAATCGATCTTGTGTATAGCGGGGAGTCGCTTCACGTTTCAAGACTATTTTGGGTCGCTCTAGATCTGCGTTGAAGCATGGCTGAGAAGGGTAGATACGCGTCTTGGGTGAGATATACCGTCGGTTGCGCTAGGCGTATTCGGTCTCGGTCTCGTATAAATGGTACGAGAGCGAATCCGACACCTCGAACCTTGGGTTGTCGCAATCAACACCAGTGTACCCAGCCCAAATCGTCTTTCTGTCGACCTGAAAAGATGTATTTATCCATCACATCCCAAAATGTACACGATACTAATCCAACAACATCTACATTCGCCACTCTTCTCTTCAATCAACGATCTTCTTTTTCAACGATTAACGGCATCGGCCCGACTAGCACTGCAATCCACACTAAACAGTATGCTCGACAAAATGGAAAGAATGGCTATTTTCAATAGTCGTCACAAGTTCGCCGCACATATTATTACTCTCCTACTCATCATAGGCGCGATGGTTGTTACGGGTGTCCGCGTATTGGTCAAAACCGGACCCACGACTCGAAGTGATACAATGGCTCTTGCTATGGTCGGTAGCCTGCTTTGTTTGAAGTGAACCCCAAGCTGACCGATAACACAGGGAGCCAAGTCTTTGATCATCATTGCGTACCAATTACTCTCCGAACATACTCAGCGCTTCCGGAAATGGGCGTCCCTCAAAGCGAATGCCATCCTGAACGGGCTGGAGATTATTTTCTGGTCCGCAGTATGCTTCCTGAGTTTTCAAGGCTTGATGAGAAAGGGTGGGTGCACCGGTACGGCATGCCCGCTTGGTTGGGCTGTGCTGGTGTTGGCCATTATCATTATGTAGGTTTCTTCCCAGTCCACTTTATCGAAATAATCGAAGCTGATTGAGTGGAATAGTAAATTGGAAGGGTATATTTTTATGATCTCGTATCTTGACTTTCGATTCTTCAAGAAAAACGGGAAATGCAGAGGTGAAAGCATGGAGAGGATCTTAGAGACCTATGCAGTGTGAACTCAAGGGATTTTGATATCAGGAAACCAAAGAAGCCCTGGCTTATGACACACCTGAAGGACTTAGATTGTGTTAAATCAAACCGAGCAAAATCTGAACACATAATACTCAGTCAGAATATCATATATGTAGTACGTATTTTGATCTGACAGATTGCGTGCAATGCTTAGAATCGAGGAGACATCCGACGGATATGATCGTGGGTCCGGTTTCAGCATTATGATCATTGTATCGCTTTTGGTTGAGGGGGATTGAACAAAAGAACGGAATTGATCAAGAAATTCAGGATTGAGGGATGCCATACTGTACGTTTAGAGACAATGCAGTATACTACGAAGAAAGAAAGTCCTCCTATGACGAAGCCAATCGACCCCGGATTTCTGTTGTCGCTCTGATCCGGATTCGGCCTAGCTCAAACCATTGATTAGCTTCTTATCCGACGGGATCGCACGTGGAAACGCGACTGACGAACTACAAACACCGTCATATATCGCTTTGCGACTGAATGGGCGAGGAACTCTACGGTGACTGTGACACATTCTTCATAAAGCGCACGCTTGTTTTCCTTTCGTTTTATGATGAATGTCCCGCTAGTGCCGACGGAGTCGCTCCACGCACTGCCAATTCCGTGGCGCCCGTCGCAGCATCACCAAATTATGGCTGAAATCATATCACGTCCTACTCTACGGCGAATTAAAGCTTGGGGACTGCTTATGGTATAGTGAAGGGCTCTAGGACTATAGGTCTGGAGTCTTTCTACATATCTTCCCTACCGCATCTGTGACACCAAGCCGTTTCCGTTTGCATTCCTCCAACGTCAAGTTTCCTATTCAATCACGATCCTTCCAGCAAATCAGCTTCACTTCTCGTTTGAAATTTTGCGTCCTCCACGCAATCCGGTGGTGTCGCTCTGGATTGCATCCCCCCCACTTCTACACACTCGGACACGCACACATACACATGACCATTTTCTCGCGCCCTAACACGTCCATACTGACATGATGTTTTTTCGATCCAGACCAGTGCTGAGCACACTTGCACTACTATCGACCAATTTCTTCAAATCAACATCTGCGATCGACCTCGACCCCACACAACCTGATCAGGTCCGCAGCGCGGCACAGAATGTTGCCGAAGTACTTGTATCGATGTACGCGAATCCACAAACCGGCGTCATCCTATCCGGGATACCAGGACTTCTGAAATATCCTCCGTACTATTGGTGGGAGGCTGGTGCTATGTTTGGACAGCTTATCGATTATTGGTACTATACGGGGGACTCACGATGGAATGACATGATAAGAGACGGTATTGCACACCAAATTGGAGAGGATAGAAACTTTGTAAGTCGGTGCATTCATGTGAACGAGTGATATGGTACGTTCGACTGACATGAAAATTACAGATGCCAGCAAATCAGTCGAAGGATGAAGGAAACGACGATCAACTCTTCTGGGCTTTCACAGCCATGTCAGCAGCCGAGTACAACTTCCCCAACCCGCCAAATAATGTCCTAGGCTGGCTTGCCCTCGCCCAATCCATCTTCAACCAACTCTCTTATCGCTGGGAGACCAAATTGTGCGGTGGAGGACTACGATGGCAGATCTTCCAATGGCTTCCGGGATGGAATTACAAGAACCTTGCCTCGAATGGTGGCTTTTTTCAGCTAAGTGCGAGGCTGGCACTGTATACTGGCAACGATACCTACGCGCAGAAGGCGATAGAGATTTATGACTGGATGGCGAACACGTCCCCTCTGATCACGGCGGACTATCAAGTTTTTGATGGCTCAGATGCTCTCAAGAATTGCTCGGAACCTGATCGATCGCAATGGACATACAATTATGGGATTATGATTGGAGGTGCTGCCTATGTAAGCCCGAAATTTGTTGTACTGGGATGATTGAACTCTAATGGCACATAGATGTACAACTATACGAATGGATCCCAGCTATGGGCTGACCGTCTGCAAGGCTTTCTCAACCGAACCTCTTACTTCTTCCCCGAAGGTTACGACTTCATCATGCTTGACGCCTGTGAAATCCCTCAAAAATGCAACATCGATCAAGTGTCATTCAAAGCCTACCTAGTCCGATGGTTCGCCGTCAGTGCACAGCTTGCGCCTTTCACCGCCCCGCAAATCATGCCGCATCTTCGACGTTCTGGGAAGGCTGCAGCGCAAACATGTGTTTCCTCAGAAGGCGTAGCTATCCCCTACAAGTGCGGAAATCGCTGGTATTGGCAAGGCTACGACGGTAATGGTGGTGTTGGCCAGCAATTAGCCGCGTTGAGTGTCATCAGTTCGAATTTGATCACGATCGCAGAGCCGCCGAAGAATACAAATACGGGAGGAGACAGCAAGGGTGATCCGGGGTTAGGGACAGGCAGGTCAAATGAACTGCCGACGACTCCTCTTCCTAACATCACGATGGGGGGTAGGGTTGGTGCCTCAATCCTCACAATATTGATGTTAGCCGCGAGCACCGGAGGAGGTTGGTGGCTGATGCATTGAGAATAGATATTATCCCAAGTACCATTGAATACATGTAGATGCTAATTTTTCTACACCAACTAATATTCTGAAGCACTTCCAATAATCTCGCTTCCCGTATGAGAGACGTATTGTTCATGCTCGTTTTCCACCATTTATTCCTTCACATCCTTTGCACATTTACCTCCCCCGTTCGTCCCCACCCTCGGCACCCAACACTTAACACTGACAACAAAGCCCTTACTCCCTTTTTCTGCCGCGGTCCCACTCCCTGTGCTAATCCTCCACCCCCTCTCTCCCACCGTCACATCACCGATTCCCTCCCCAACTGCCAGCGCTTGCCTTTCCATCCTTTTTCCCACGACACCGTTCTCGTGTCTACAATCCGAAAAAGGGTAGACTATGCAGAGGAAATCGCCCTCTGGACGCGCAGATTGGGCATTCGGGATTCCGGCGACGATGTTCTGGCACGCGTACGAGGGCTGAGAGAAAGTGAAACAGCGACCACTGTACGAGGGTTTTTCGCAGATTTGGATATTAACCGGGGCGTGGTTGTTGATGATTGGAGAAATTAGGATTGACTCCTGGTATTGGAATAGGTAGATTGGGTATAGGTAGCTTTGGTAGACTAATGCGCTGGAAAATGTTCTGATGCAGTTGGGGTGCTGGCGTGATAGCCGTCGCCAGGATCATGAACATGTTGAGAGTGAGGAGGTACATGGTTAGAGCTTCAGAAGTTTAGGAGATGGGGATTGAAAGAGGACTCAAAGATGTGGAAGAGCCGAGATGTCGCGGGTGGGTATTAATACACAGCCAGCAGCAAAGAGTCACTGTTGAAAAAATTCAGTAAGGAGATGTGCCACATTTTCATTAGTTCAACAGTCTTTGCCGTTTGCCACAACATGCAGAGATGCCAATGATTGCATTTTTTTTCCTGATGTGAATGAGCACGGTTCATGGTTGGGAGTCAATCAACGTAGACGTTTCCCAATCATCGCCATCAGGTTTACTCTACAAAGAGTATCTGAACTCCCGATTCTCCAGATCTGTTTTATCCAAGAACTCATGATTCTTTTCGACCACCCATTCATCCCCTTTGCTCTCTTTCTCCGCATCCCTAAGTCTATTTCTCCTCACAAAAACCCATCGCATGATGAACAAATCGACTGTGATCAAGAAGTATAGAATCACGATCGATATCTTTGCAGGAAGATACCTTGGAGCGTCTTTAGCCTGGAATGTTTGTGGTGATATGATGTTGCCGACCGTGTACGCTATGGTGCCGATGATAGAAACGGTAATCTTCTTTGTCGATCCAGCTACGTTGGATGCTTGAAGCCCTAATATCGTAGTCCATCCAATTGGAATGCCGCCAGAGAGATAGTATCCGATCAGCGCTGGAGCTTTGTTCGTGGTCGCCATGAGAATTGCGCCAATAATCGCAGGAATATGACCCGCGATGCAAGCGTAAAGCCGCTGTTCCTTCTTCATCGCAATCCATGTCAAGCCTACCAAGGCCACAATCTCGTACGCTCCAAGCGGTGTGACCAGAAGCAAAGATTCTCGTGAAGTGTAGCCCATGCCTTTGACCAGTATGTTGCCGAAGGACGTCGCAATTGAGTTTGGGATGTTGGCGGCAAAAATCCAGAAAGCGTACAACCATGTCATCGGATCTCTCAGCGCCTCAAAGAATTGATCCCATTTGAAAGTCCGACTCCCGATACCTTGCTCATTGCCACGGATCCGTTCGATATGGGCGGCCTTCTCCTCAGCTGACAAGAAACCCGCAAATTCCGGCGAGTCAGGCATGATGAACCAGAAGCTAATTCCAACGAGCGAAGTCAGTAAGCCAAGGAAGAGGAAGATAATCTGCCACCCTCTAAGAGCGGCATTCGGATCTCTCCCGATATGAGTGGCGATTCCATACGCGAAGTAGCCTCCGAACATCTGCGCAGCGCCGCATACACTGAACCATATACCGACACGGAAGGCTTGCTCGTTCTTGGTGTACCATTGCGAGGTAAAAATAACCCAGGCAGGAATGACCGCTGCTTCAGCAGCACCAAGAAGAAAACGGCATGCAAGCAGCGAAGCATAGGATTTACAAGCTGCTAGCGAGGCGAGAACAGCTCCCCAGATGGTGACGTTGACGGCGACGTATTTAGCCAGGGGAAACAGCTGAATCAGTCGGATTGTTGGGAATTCAAATGCAAGTTGGCTGTGTTTAACGTCAGTGACCACTGCTGCGTCGGCTGAAAGATTTGTAGACCCTTGCTTACGTACCCAAAGAAGAAGATAGAAGCAACCCAGTTGAACTGGTTACCATGCAGATGCGTGCTCTCCAGGATGCCAGTAACACTAGCATATGAAATGGCCGTCTTATCGATATACTGTAGAAAGTACACGATGCAGATCAACGGCATCACATGCAGATCTACCTTTCTCAAAAGCCTCTTGTTTGCTTCGGCATCAATCGGTTGGTGAACACCTCCGATATTCTTGAGCAAATTGAGTGCTGCATCTGCACCAGCCTTCGGATCGTTCTTTGGCGCGTGCTGGCTTGCTGTTGTTTCCGGTTGCTTGACCTCGTCTGAAGATGTCTTCGCGGCTTCGACAGGTGAGGGTGAAGGGCTCGCCATTCCGGTGTCGCTATTCGTAGGAGATGTTACAGTTCCACAAAGCTCTGCAACAGTGAGATTTACATCTTCTCGAAGGCTTGGTACGTTATGCGTACAATCCCTGTCATGACGCGATATCAGGATTTGCCAAAGCGACCTTACAATGCAACATAAAACAAAGCTCAGCAATCGACATAGTCAACTGTACGCTTGCTTAAGAGCTGTGGCAGACAGAGCGCGATGGTCTTTTGAGATTGCATGTTATTGCCACATTTTCGTCTGGGATTGGGTCGACCCAACAGGCGATATGATAGCAGCTGCAGAGGGTCTTCAACTGTCTGCAGCTGGTACTCATGCCGACCGAAAACGCCATCAACTTGTGACAGCGAGAAAATAATACCTATCACAATAATCATATCCATGATTCGCAAGTGTTTTGGTAGGCCGTGAGCACGTCATTCAACAATGATCTTTGGTAATCGAGCTATTTCCTTTTCGGGTTAGCGGTTTGGCGGACATGGTGTGGGTTCTTCTCGATTTGAGCTGTCGTGTTGCAGTATTACAACATCTGAGCCTAGCTCGATTCCCTTTTAGAAAGCATACACACAATAATGTGCATTCGTATGGTCATAAGTTGATCATTGAAGCTGAGACGTTTCGGACTGATTGGGTCATTGGATGTTCACGTGACCCAAGCTTCCAGACGTAGCTATATCCGTTTTGACACCACCATTAGATGGAATTTTCTCGAAAATATAGATATGGTGTAGCTAACTTCGATCTTAGTCAATCTGGTGTCAAGGACTATGTGTCTAAGTGACCGCTGGACGACGCTTACTGATTGCGTCTGTCTTGTGATATTGCAATTAAAAGCTCAGCCTTGTCGCTGCTGCCTGCTGCGCCATCCAAATGCTATATTCTATATTACTTCTAAGCTATATGGTTGTGAAGCTTCATTCTTCTACTCATAAACATTTCGTGGACGTTTATCTGAATACGTTTAGCTACGGTATTTTGGCGACATCTCTTTCTCATGCGTTTGTTGCAGCTCAAAGCCGACGGTGAATTCAGCTTGATCGAGCACTTCGGTAAAGACATTCCGCCATATGCGATCCTTTCGCATACTTGGGGACCAGATGGTGATGAAGTAACATTCAAAGATCTAGCCGAAGGTAAAGGCAAGGGTAAGGCAGGTTATCGTAAGCTTACTTTCTGCGGAAAGCAAGCTGCAAAAGACAATCTCTATTGGTTCTGGGTTGATACATGCTGCATCGACAAGTCAAGCAGCGCAGAGGTTTCAGAAGCTATCATCTCTGTTTCGCTGGTATCAGAACGCGACGAGATGCTACGTGTATCTATCGGATGTCTCAGTCAGCAGTTCTGATAGAGAATCTTCCCAGGGATGGATACCGGCGCTGAAGAAGAGCAGATGGTTTACTCGTGGCTGGACGCTCCAGGAACTTATTGCTCCAAAATCCGTTGAGTTCTTCTCTGAACAGGGAACGCGACTCGGCAATAAGAAAACACTTGAACAAGCTCTCTATGAAATAACAGGAATCTCCATCTCAGCGCTTCAAGGACGCTCTATGTCTAAATTCAGCATCGACCAACGCATATTATGGGCAGACAAACGCCAAACCAAGCGCGAAGAAGACGCAGCATATTGTTTACTGGGTATTTTTGGCACTTGCATGCCGCCCATGTACGGGGAAGGACAACAAAATGCCTTCGAACGACTTCGAGAGTTGATCGAAAAGCCTTTAAAAAAGGCCATACAGCAAATGCACCAGCAAACCCAGGAACAGCACAATTTGAACATTAAATTCCAACTGGTACTCCGTCAGATGGGTACCATGCCTAAGGAGCTTGGATTTCCGTGGGAGACTGATGTTCCGGAAAACAGCCTCAAGATCGATGACGGATTAGGGGCAGAGTATCTCCTACCAGTAAAATTCTGCGAGACTCCAGAGGTAATAGTTTCCCTATTGTTGAGGTCTTTGACTGGATACAAAGATACGCCCATCTCCCAACTCAAGGTTAACACGTTCAGACTTTCTTCGACTTAATGAAATTCAAATTCGAATCCCGAAAGCTCCCTGGATTGCTGCAAATTCAGAAGGGTCACATTTTGCTCTGGGAGTGGAATGAACGACACTTGGTATCTCGTGAGAATTGGCTGCGCGTTGTTAAAGGCGATCGAGCAATCAAGATGTCCTTTGTTATGGGCGCCTGGCAAGGTCCGCCTCGCGATCGGTGTATGCGATGCTTCAAACCCAGGGACAGCAGAAATTCTGGATCATCTTTCAAACATTGGTAAGAACTCCGCCGCTTCATCAGTTGTGGTCAATTAACAAGAGCATTATCAGTCACTCCTGTAAGCTGGTTGTCCGCTGGGTAGAGCCTGACTTCCTTCCGTTTGAACCACAAGACACCGTAATTTTTGACCGAGATACTTACCGTGACTACAAAGTTGCGTCACGACGGCCTAAGTTACGGGACCAATCTGATAACCTGGATGCGTTCACTACGACGTTGATTGACGATTGTTTTAAGGATCCGCCCAGTGTCGATTTGGTTTCCCATCGACTCACGATGAAATGGGAGCCTATCTTTAATATGGTTTTCCGATATCTGTTCTGCCGCTGTGTTATTCGACTTTCTACTCCTTCGCGTCTGATCGACGAAACGACTTTTCTGATGTGCTCTGATTGCCCAAGGCACAACACCAGAGGGATTACCTTTCGAGACTATAGCGAACTGACCTTGCCCTGCTATAAAGATCCTTGCTTCGACCAGTTCGGCGGCTACTATGCTTTCTGGGCGCTTCTTTACCGTTTTCGACCACGATTTTATGATAGCCTTGGTGGCCCACAGGCAATTACCAGTAATCAACTCGATGGCGGATGTGCGGATCTAGACCAAATTGAAAGGCGTGACAAGAACGCAGTTCAGCGAATTTGGAAAGACTACTGGTTCGATATAACGAAACGTCTAGTGGCCCTCGGAGCGGAGTTGCCTCCAGACGAAGCATCAAAATTTGCTGAAGAGAAGGGTGCAAGGAAGGAAGTGGCTGAGGGGGGTATTGATTTTCCTGAAGAGCTGAAAATTGAACTAAGGGAAATTGTATCAGGAAAATGGGATGGCATCCCACACTGGAGGGTTATTGAAGACTAACGTAAATCGCTATTGATTCTATTATACAAATACTCGAATTCACACTACAACTCTACGAAACACTAAGCTTTAGCTTTGAAGAGGCGCCACAGCACCGCCCCGCTGTCCCCAAACCAAAGCCGCCATGCATACGTCACCACTCGGCCGCAAGCACTACTCGCATCGGCAAAACACCATTCCTCAAACAACTGGCCACCATTCCGCGACGATATCCCCACGATCGATCTCGAGACGATTGGCTGAGTGCGAAAGCTTTAGGCGCACATTTGAACCATGCCTTACCTAGGTTCTTTACAACCATGATGGAGGTGAAGCAAAAGTAGGCGAATGCGAACAGCTTAAAGTATATAAGAACGTGTCTACAGGCTCTTTGCCTCACAATCCAACCCGTCTCAGAACACTACTATATTTCCAAAAACATTTCGAATAATAGGCCTCGCACCTCGTACTTCGCACCTCGCACTTCGCACCGTGCAATTCCAAATTCCAACCACACTCAGCCCTCAACCCGCGCTATACCTATTCAAGCATCGTCTCTCCGGTCCACCTTCATCTTTCAAAACACATATATTGAGCATGCGCCGTAGACACACCCAACCATCACAATCTCTACTATCTACGCTTCATCTCGCGCCGCAAGCTTCTCACCTCGTCGCACACCGAACACGCTGCCAACGCCGAGGACCGCATTGCAACTCTCGCCACCAGGCTCGCCACCTCCAAGTCCAACACCAACGCGCTTTTCTCAGCATATCAGCACCCGCATTCACCAAGCCGAGGCTAAGTGAAGTATACCACGAGCAATCTTCTGCACCACCACCATCACCACCATCAACGCGCACACCTATAATAACTTCCCACCATCGTCACCACCAGGGCTCCATAGCCAGCATGGCCGCCCTCCTCATAACCGGGATTGCCCTCGGCGCGCAAAAGATCAAGCAGAAGCGCGAGGAAAAGAAGTCGCAAAAGGCGCTTCTCAAGTGGGAAACCGGGAAAGCCCGCTCCGCGCCGTCTACAGCCGTTCAGAGAGAGGGGGGAAGAAGGTTGTATCGAGAGAGCAGAGATGGGAGGGAGGGGAGGTCGAGTCGGAGTCTCGAGCGAGAAGGTTCGGATTCAGATCCGCCGCCGCCGAGATATGAGGATGTTGTCAGGACGTGGAATGCGGACGGGATAAGGCATGCGGAGCGTGGAGGACGTACAGGTGCGGGTGTGAGCGCCTGATGCCGACAGTGCCGGCCTTGCGCTTTGAATTCTCGACCATCTGGATTTCATGTTTCCTTTTCTTTGTACGCACGACGTGCGTGCAAGTTTGAGTTTTGACAAGTGGAATTATGTCGTACTGTCATGTCCTTTTCTTCCTTACACCTGTATATATATATATCGTTCTACTTGGAGTCAACCGGTTAACTTGCCGGTCTAATACGCATCCTCAAGTGCCAGATCACCAAACACGTATCCTCGCACAAGAAAAATTCCTTACAATGCAGATATTCTCATTCCCACCTTTACCAGATAAAGATTCTCTCGGTCCGCTCTCCAGTAAAATCCGGGGCGGGGGGGGGGGGGCGGCGGGGGGGGGGGGGGTGGTGGGTGGGGTGGGGGGGGGGGGGGGGGGTGGTTGGGGGGGGTTGGGGGGGGGGGGGTGGGGGGGGGGGGGTTGGGGGGGGGGGGGGGGGTGGGGGGGGGAGGGGGGGGGGGGAAGAGCGGGGGGGGCGTTGGTTTTTGTGGTGGGGTTGGAGGGCTGGGTGGGGTTGT
>JAGQEM010000022.1:179822-206493 GCA_019202945.1 Corynespora olivacea
TATTTCAGCGGTCCCCTATACATTAAAAACCCCCCCCCCCCCCCCACCCCCCCCCACATAAGACACCCTACAATGCAGCCAAGGAAACGACCGAGGAGGTATCAAGCGCTGATGCCGACGCACAAATACACAAATCCGACAAGGCACGAACCAGAGCCCAAGAAATCGATTCTCAGACCTGTTCCAGATGCTCCGACTCGTGCACATCAGAGGGGAGGGCCTCCTTATCATGGCCCACGGCGCGAGCCACGTCGTTCTTCGCAGCCTCGTCCGCATACAGGCCGGCCGGGACCCAGTTGCTCGAGTTGCGCGGCGTGGTCAGTTCGAGCATACGATCGATCTGCTCGAGCGACAAGCCCTTGGTCTCGGGAACGAGGAAGTAGGCGAAGACGACGCACATGGTGCATGTAGCACCCCAGACGAAGAAGACCTTGGACTTCATGTTGCCGTAGGTGTCATCCAGCATGTATCTGCAAGAGATGTTGGTAGACGTTTTGAAAAAGAAAAGAGGAGAGGAGAGGAGAGGAGAGAAGAGGGAGGCAAGTTTCAAGGAGGAAGATGGGACGGACTTACGGGGTGATGTAGCCGATGATGAAATTCCAGAACCAATTCGATGCGGTGGAGAGCGCGACGCCCTTTGCGCGAATCGGCAGCGGGAAGATTTCACCGATGACGACCCAAGCCGCCGGACCCCAGGTTGACGCGAAGAAGAAGATGTAGAAGCAGGTAAAGATGATCAGACAGTAGCCCGCAGCAGCGGAACCCTCGGCAGCGGTACCGACGATGGCGACGATGAATTCGCACACCAACATGCCGACGGCGCCGTAGATGAGGAGGGGACGACGGCCTAGCTTCTCGATGGTCCAGAAGGAGATGGGGGTCGAGGCGACGTTGACGGCTGTGGTGATCATGGCGATGAGGAAGCTATTCTTGATGCCGACTTGCTGGAAGAAGGTGGTACCGTAGTAGAAGATGAAGTTGACACCGGTCCACTCGAAGCGTGTCAGACGGGTTATCAAGGAGTCGGGATAGGAAGGTTTACCTGCTGCATCATCTGGAGCGTCATACCAAGGACCACACGACGCAAGTTGCCCTGCGGCTTCCAACCACCGCGGAAGCAGTCCTTCCAACTGGACTGCATACCCGTAACCTCATGGCGATAATTCGCAATCAGCTCGGCGAGCTCATCCTGAACGTACTGAGAATCGACCGGCTGACCACGCAGTCTACTCAGAACCTTCGCGGCCTCATCCAACCTATCCTTCTTGACGAAGTAACGTGGCGATTCCGGCAGCATGAAGAGGCCGGTCGCAAGGATCACCGCCCAGGCGAATTGAATACCCATTGGAATGCGGTAGGCGCTGGGGCCCATGATGTTCTGCGTGTTCTGATCCACGACGGCGGCAAGAAGGAGGCCGATGGTGATGAAGAACTGGTAGCCGGAGACGATTGCACCGCGAACAGCCCGAGGGGCAACTTCAGACATGTACAGGATGATGATGGCAGACACGAAGCCGACGCCAAACCCAGCAATCAGGCGACCGGGAGCAAGGACAACGACCGATTCAGCAGCGACCTGAAGAACGACACCGACGCAGAAGACGATGCAGCCGACGATGATGGTGGTACGACGGCCAACCCAATCCGCGACACTGCCGGCGACGAGGGCACCGAAGAAAGTGCCAGCCGAGAGGATGGAAACGATGAGCGACTTCTCCCAAGTGGAGTAAAGTCGGCCGTGAAAGGCGTCGCGACTAGTCGACGGACCTCCAAACTGTAGCTTGAAGTAGTTCATGCCGAGCACTGTCGAAAATGAGCATGGTATAGTCCAGGGGCGCATTGAACACCAAGAGAGTAGACGAGTTGTACATACCACCGCTGATATACCCGGAATCATACCCGAATAAGATACCGCCGAATGCCGCAAAAACACACATCAGATAGCCCTGCAGAGTGACGGGCGCCTCCACGCGCGAGTCGCCTCCACGGCTGGAGGATGGAGCCCAGAACGGCATCTTTCTGGCAAGACGGTTCGCAGTTTCGGGAAATGCGAGGAGGAGGAGGAAGCAAGGGAGATTTCGCGCTGTATTTCCGTAAATTGTAAACCGGAAGTGTGGGTCGCGTGGATTGGATTGCAATTGCAGGCTTGGCCAAAGCGCGTGGGTGTTGTGTTTAGGAATGTATCGGCGGCAGGACGGATTTATATCCAAATGCGCGGCTTGCAAACGCAGTGCGGGTCAACATGAACGCCGGGAGCGGCTTGGGGTCGTGTGCGCGTGACGCATCGTGAGACTAGTGAGAAAAGTGCGGGAACAAAGTGAAGTGTCAGGGAAAAAAGGTGAGGGCGTGTCCACACCTGACGTTCTGGGAGGAGGGAATGGGTGTGAAACGTCGTCTTTCCCTGATGCGGCGAACCAGCCGGACAAGAAACGTGATCTGAGGTATATTCCACTCATGGAAGATGGGAGGATAGGTGCGTTCTGCACGTGGCGCTGCAGAGCCCATCTCTCTACCTTATGGGGTGCAGCTTGCTGCACTGTCAGATAGCTAACGTCAAACGCAGACCACCAAACCTCTACCGGTGTTTTCTACACGGGTCAGCTAAAGGGTTGATTGATGCGTAGCAGCCAGGCTCAAAGCGGTATCGAAAGCCAACGTTGGGTCTTTGTTTGCTGGATGACGGGTGAGACAAACCATTATGACGTCTGACAACTTACCTCAATGCGGCAGCATCAACAACCCCGAATCGTAAGAAGAGTCGTCATGGTCGGAGGAGGGTTGGCATACGACTTGGACTTTGTACAGTATGGTGCATTGTATGGGTACACTCGATATCTACAGCACCGTATCAATCCGTCGTCGAAGTAACAAAAGCTCTCACACCCTTGGACTCCCGCCTCACATGAGGAATGAAGTAGTCAGCACCCATCTCGACATCCGAAACATCGGTTTCGAAAAGCTCGTATTTGTAGCCGCGGAACATCATTCCAAGTACCAAATACAGCTCCGCCCAAGCCAGACTGGAAGCACGTCAGCATGGGCTTCCCATAGTGTATGACGGGGATGAACAATTGGAGAAGTGGAATACGTACTTGATGCCCAAGCAGCTCCTCGTGCCCCGGCCGAAACTGACCATGTACTTCTCCAATCCCTTCTCTCCGCCATCCAACCATCTCTCCGGGATGAACTGCCTCGAGTTGGGGAAGATGTCCTCATCATGGCTTACATCGGGAATCGACATACTGACACAGGTCCTCCTCGGAATAACCCACTCCTTGTACCTAATCTCGTTGTCATGTGTGCGCGGATTCCGCGCACTCAGTCCATAACTCAATCTTGTAGCCTCCATAATACACGCCTTCAGATACGGGACCTGCTCCAGCGTCTGCAGATCAAAACTCGAACGGTTGGGCAAAGCGGCAACGAGATCAGCGTGCAGGCGTTGGTAGATGGATGGATTGGCGGCTATGTGGAAGGATGCGATGGAGAGGGTAAACGCAGTGGTTTCCACGCCGCCGGCTATGACGACGAGGGCTTCGTCTTCCAGCCGTTTTTGCGACTTGTCGCTGGGGGGAAGGTGTTTGGAGGAAAGGATTTCATGGAAGATGGTCCTGGATACGTCGCTTGTTTTCAGATCGGTCCCTTGCAGGATCTGCATGATGAGGCTCTTGTTTTGCTGTGCTCGCACATCAGCCAGTCTTCTGCGAGAAAGCGGGCTTGAGTTGATCGAGGAGACTTACACGTCGGAAATCCAACAGCAGTTTTGCGTCGGGTTGCAGTTTGTAGACAATCCAGTCGGGAATCATTTCCATCAGCTGCCTCGAGTATCAGTGGCACCTCGTACAAGATAGGCTGGGAGGACTCACCGGAAGAATGGATGGGAATTGCGTCGCCACATGCCCCGTCAGCCCCATGTTTTTGAAGGCCTCATGGAAGGATGCAAAATCGGGACTCTTGACTTGGCCCTGGTTGAAACCAAAGGAGTAATCCATGATGATGTCGCTGGTGAGCGCAGGGAATGCATAGGTGAGATTGATTGGCTCTTTCCTAGTTTCGAATTCGCAGAGTCGGTCTGCAAAAGTGTCGACGTGGCGATGGACTATGTGGATGAAGTCTAGGATGGAACGTCGCGAGAACCTGTGGGATGTCGATGTCAGCATGTTTCGCCATGATGATGATGATGATGATGATGATGATGATGATGATGATGATGATGGTGGTGGTGTTTCTTTACATGGGAGACAACGCGGCACGGCGGCGTTTGTGGGCGGCTGCATGGACCGTCATGAGGAGGCCATCTTCGTTGCCAAAGCGCCTGTCCCATCCTTCCTTATCGAGGTGGATGCCGTTGGGGTAGATGGAGTCGAAGAAGCGCGAGTCTCTGATGTGGATTTCATCTGGAGTTACGCGGAGAATCGGACCTGACCAGATCAGCCCAAGCTGTTCTGTGGCGTGTTCCTCACGTAGCACCACCGACGTACCGTATCTATCGTGCAGTTCCGAGATCTTCTTCGAGAACTGCCCGCCCTGGACGATCTCGTAGTAGGCCTCGTACCAAGTCGTCGCAGCGGCAACGGTCGGGCCCGGGAACTTGGCCAGCGGATGGAAGACGAGACGGTAGACGAGCAGGCCGATCCAATACACAGCGCAACCAACAACGGCGCTTACGGCCAGCAGAGGGCGATGCTCGAGAAGGCGACCCAACTCCATGGCTCGTTCGCTGGCAGGCTGAGCGAGGAATGTCCAGATGGGCAAACGGCGCAAGGCCTCCTAGTTATCGGTTTGTCGACATGCATCTTGATTGGAGGACGGGCCGCTATCGACGCGCATGGCGAAGGAGTTGTATAGCGCGGAAGTCTATTGTAATCTGTAGAGTTTCGAGCATAGGCGGGTCAGGTGAGCGTCGTTCCCATTCCGTATACGGCGCACGGCAGATGTGGCCATGGAATAGCAGCCCGTCCGCCAATCACAGCGCGCCCGGCGCATGCCTCTGGACAGCCAAAACGCGCGCTTGCGTGTATGAGACGATGCAGGCCAGTCCCGATCGGGCGATACCATGGCACACAATACTCGCTATGCCCGAGTATGTATATGGGGGACCTCGGCAGCGCCCGATGTCGACGCACCACCACGCACACTTTCCTGATTGTCGCCATCCCATCATGTCCGCCCCCGCTCCCAGTGACGGCGGCCCATCGCAGCCAGCGGCGCAAACGGCCTCACCCGCAGGCAACGAACCGCAGCCGCAGGCCGACACACAGGCCAACTACAACGACTCGATCCTCAATCTGGAAGCAGACACGGCCGACCCGACCGACGACGACAACGACTCCGCCTTTGAAGGCCACTCGACGGCCAGCACCTCGCTAGCGTCCTCGGTCGTCAACTACGAATACACCAACGGCCGACGCTACCACGGCTACCGCAGCGGCACCTATCTGCTCCCCAACGACGACGAGGAGCAGGACCGTCTCGACTTTGTCCACCACATCTTCCTGCTCATCCTCGACGGCAAGCTGTATGACGCGCCGCTGCAATCCCCGCGCCGCGTGCTCGACGTCGGCACGGGGACAGGCATCTGGGCCATTGATTTCGGCGACGCGCACCCGGGCGCCGAAGTCTTTGGCACCGATCTCTCGCCCATCCAGCCGAGCTGGGTGCCGCCCAACGTCAAGTTCTACATTGACGATCTGGAGAGCGACTGGGTGTATGCGCCCGAGGAGCATTTCGACTTCATCCACGTGCGCGAGATGGTCGGCGCCATCGCCGACTGGGATAGGCTTTGCAGGCAAGCCTATGCCAACCTGAATCCGGGAGGCTATCTGGAGTTGCAGGAGCCCATTGCGCGCTTCGAGTGCGACGATGGGACGTTTGATGAGAGCACCGACCTGTATCAGTGGCAGGAGCTGTGCAACGAGGCGGGCAAGAAGTTCGGAAAGGAGCTGCAGGCCGCGGGTCTGTTGAAAAGCCAAATGCTCAATGCGGGCTTTGTCCATGTCCATGAGAAGATTGTCAAAGTAGGTTCACCGCCCCCTGTATCCCTACCGTGACGCTGACCGACTAGGTCCCCATCGGACCATGGCCCAAGGACCCCAAGATGAAGGAACTCGGCCGCTATCATCGAGAACAGATCGCTCAAGGTCAGTGTCATCTATCCCTTTCCCTTCCCCCTCTTGTCCCCACCGACTGACCATGATCAGGAATCGGCCCATACACGCTGGGCTTCCTCGGCAAAGTCCAAGGCTGGAGCGAAGCCGAGTGTAAAGTGATCACCGCAAAAGTCAACTCACAGATGCGCAGCCCCAAAATCCACACCTACATCAAGTACTACTTCGTCCATGGACGGAAGCCCGAGAATGCTGTGTCTTAGGAAGGGTGACAGTGCCGGGATGGTAAGAGGAACGAAAAAAAAAAGGACGAGAAGCGCGAGTGGTGTCCTCGGTGTCGGTGTCAGGTGTTGTTGCATAGGAGAGCGGGATGGTGTAGCATTTTCAAGGTTGGCGTGGGAGTGGGGCATGTCTCTCCTTTCAGGCAAAGTGCGGAAACCAGGATTGGACTTTGGATTCCTCCAGGAGGAGGCAGCGTTGAAGAAAGAAGGCTACTATAGATATGTCGCTAATTTTCATTCCCAAACAAACTTCCGCATGGAAGATTCCGCATGGAAGATTTCCGCATGGAAGATTCCGCATGGAAGATTCCGCAACCATCGTCGCACGACACTCACCACCACCACCAGATAAAATATCATGACACTACCTTACCCTTCTCCTCCCTACTCTCCTACCCCTTCTCCTCCTCCCCATCCAAACGGAATAGAAAATCGAACTTGCATTCACTCCGTCGTCGTTTGTCTTTTCTCTCATTCATTCATTCATCTTCATCCCAGCCCCGCAATCGCGCCCCCGGCCATCCCGCCACCACCACCCACCGGCTTGAACCCGAGCAGGAAGTACAGCTGCGCTTCGCGGGGTGTGCAAGGTAACAGTTGCGTATCCACCTGAATGGAGAGACGCCGTTCGAGTCCCACAGGCCTATTATTTGCCGCGACGGGGGAAGTCGATGGCGGGGCTGGGGCTGGGGTTGAGGATGAGGATGAGGATGAGGCTGAAGCTGAAGCTGAGGCAGAGGTAGGGTTTGGTGTGGGCATTGCAATCAACCCCAGTTTCCGTTTCGTTTTTCGTAGACGCGCTCGGCTTCTTTGGAGGGTGGCTCGGTGCGCGGTGGATGGCGGCGGCGGTGGTGGTGGTGATTGATGATGATGGTGGTGGTCAAGAGACCGGATGGCGTTAAGTGAAGCGTCGTCGTCCCAGGCTGGATCGTGATGGAGCGACGACGATGACGACGACGAAGCACCTCGGGATGAAAACGGACAGGGCGTCCCAAAAGGACGAGGCGAATACGGCCACGCTCTATTTACCCGCCCTCACCGTCTCATGTTGGCCTGAGGGGGATGACGCTCGTCGCTGCACTCTGATGATGGCGTGATATTGGGCCATTCCCGAGGCTGACCTTGCAACTGCAGTGGAGACTAGTGTCCGCGCACTGCAGCCGGGTGTTCGGTGGAGAGGGAGAGGGGGAGACGCCAAGGTTGTGTGCGGATGGGTAGAGAGATGGGGGGGAAGTGTTCGTGTGCTTTCGCTATGGACCCTGGAAATCACGCCTATTGTGACCCATCATAGGGAGCGAGCGGTTCATGCAACGCCATGCCGTCAGCTCAAACTCAAAACAGCGAGAAGGTGACGAGAGTCTAGAACGCCATGCCGTTTTTCCAACACATAGGGACGCCGCCCTTGGCCTTCCCGAGTGCCCATCCATCCAAGTCCCATGTGAATTGAACGTGTCCGTAACGCCTACGCTAGATCCATCCTTACTCGACATCGCCGAAGAGGCTGTCACGAGAAGGTAAATTCGGAATACCATATCACTCCGTAGTTTCATCCCCATGTTGAAGCAGGCGTATGCACTCTCATGCCTCGCTAACAAAACAATGCACCCTGACCGTCCCATCCTCGCTCCCACTGATGAGTCTCGAATCACTCAGTCCCACGCAATTCACCGGGCCTGTATGCCCCGTGAGCGTCCGCTCATTCTTCCCCGTCCTCGGATCCCAAATCTTGATCATCTTATCTTCAGCACCAGAAACAAGTCTCAAGCTGTCAACCGCCAAGCTCCACACACCTTCGATGTGGCCAAAGAAAGAGTGGATGGTGCGACCAGAGGGTGCGTGCCAGAGACGAATGGTGCCGTCCAAGGCGGCGGTGATGAAGTAGGATGGGGGAGTGGGACGCTCGGGGTCGTGTGGGAACATGGGTTCGGTGGTGGAGGAGGAGGAGGTGAGGTCAGGGCATGGCATGTCCTCGAACGAGTTCTGGGAAGCGGTATCTGAGGCGTCATTGTTGGCATCCTCAAAGTCGGCCTCGTCGATCTCAAAATCGTGGGGCAGAGGGAGGACTTGTTGGACTTGGCCAACGTGGCCGGCATAGGTCCGAATGCACGTCTGCGTCTCGAGATCCCAGAGCTTGACCTTCATGTCGTCCGAGGCCGAAAGCAGGGTCCGTGAAGGAAGGTCGATCTTCACGCAGTTGACCCATTCCTGATGTCCACGGAGCACGTATTTGGATTTGGCAGCCAGGTCATGCACAACGATGGTATGGTCCGTGGAGGCTGTGGCGAGGAGATTGCCGGCCATGTGAAGGCCGATGACGCCGCTCGATGGCACATGGTCGTGAGAGCGGATGGTCACCTTGCATTCACCAGTCACCCAGTCCCAGACCTTGATCGACCCGTCCAGGCTTCCGGTGATGAGACGGCGGTCCTCAAACTGCAGGCAGCGGATGCCTTCGGTATGGCCATGAAGCGTACGAATTTCCCTGCCGGTGGTGAGGTCCCAGACTTTGACGGTTGCGTCGTAAGATCCCGTGATGAGCTTCTGTTCATCGAATTGGAGACACATGACGCCGTTGGTGTGTCCTTTCAGAACACGTGTAGAGTAGCGGCCATATTTCCAGTTCGTCCCGACTTTGAAGCGGTCCTTGTACACATCTTTCCAAGGCCGCTTCTTGGGTTGGTCAAAGTACGACGCCTGCTGGTCCCGGGCGTCGGGGCACAACCGCTTTGCCGGCAGCGCTGGAGACGAAGAGCCATCCGGAGCGGACCGCTTGGACCCGGTGGAGTCGGACAGGTCGGAGCTCTGCGACACCAGGGATATGGGCGGCCCGGTTACCGAGCCGGACGACGACTCAGGCATCGGGGTGATGTCGGGCGACCATTCGTTGAGACCCCGCCCGGAAGCACGCAATTGGATCCGCCTCTTTTCGGTCCGCAGCCTACGCTGATCGAGGAGAGGCAGGCCCCAGCCGCACTTGGTGCACTTTCTGTCAATGTGCTGCTCACACATCTTGTGCCACACCACATCATCGTCGGCAAGCTGTCTCCACCTCCGGCTGACCTGGGCGGCCTTGCAGAGCGATGTGGTGTCAAGGTAGCAGAGGATCTTGAAGCCCAGTTCCGTGGGCAGGGCGGAGAGGAAGTCGATCTTGATCAGGTTGCGGACGTTGGAGGAGATGAAGGAGAGCTGCGGGAAGCAGCACGCCGACAGGATGCCCTGGAGCATGAGGCTCCGTTGTCTCGCAGGGGCGGCCGAGAAGAGGGACCAGACGTTGGCGATGCTCTGCTGGTCGGCCTGGGATTCTTTGGAAAGCTCCTGTATCGGTCAGCCGGAATTCTTCTCCCTGCAGGGCACAAAGGGGGTACGGACCTCCTGCAGCATCTCCATGGTGGGTTCGTCGGCCTGCTTCCTACACAGCATGTCTGGGCGATGGCGGTAGCAGAACTTGGTGTTGGCGTTGCGGTGGGCATCCTGCTGGTCACCGCCAAGCGGATTGTATTGCTGCGGTATGTGCTGGGCGAGGTACGGGGCGATCATCCTGTCGAGCTTCTTCGAGGCACTCTTCTTCGCAACGCCGTCTTCCTGGTCGGCGTCGATGCCGTGGTCGTCTAGGGCGCGCTGGCGTACGCGGGTGGAGAGGGCTTCGTGATCGTGGCCGAGAAGGAGGGCGGTGTGAGGGTCAGGGGCAGCCGCGGCGGTAGAAGTAGCCTCGGACGACATCTGGATACGCCAGGAGAGTCGCCTGCGCTTGGGACTGCGATCGGTCGTGGCAGCGTCGGGGCTCTGGGAGGCATTTGACGCCATTTCGGGCGAACGAACAGCAGCGTCGCGCTCCAGCGGCAGGCAATGGCGCAAGAGCGCAGCAAGGCCGCCAGGGTCCCTACGAAGGTCCCGGCGCAGTGCCGCTCATCAGAGATTCACTGGGCACGGCGGTGTCGAGATAAGGCGGAATGATGGCGTGCTACCTGGTGTCCCGGGGTTGTGCGGTACCGATTTGCGGTGAGCTATCGCGGCGGGAGGGCGAGGGCGAGGGCGAGGGCGAGGGGGGATGTCGTGCTGCGGAGGCGACAACGGACTGGAGTCACCGGAACGGGGATTTCATTGCAGAATCTGCTGGGCTTGTTGCTTCTACGCCGATGCACAACAGTCGGAGTGGGTTTGTGTGTGGGGGTGCTCGTAGGGCTGCTCTCTCTCTCCCTCTACCTCCACCGCCTCGCCGAGCACGCCATCAATAGAGTTGGGACCCGTCGATCACGCAATCGCGCCTCTTGCTCACCATCGAGGGGGCGGGCACATGTTGAAATTATCTTGGACCATCACGACTACTCGACCCGCAATTGCCAAAGAATCCGCCGCCTGGGGGACTGACTGGCGACGGAGGCATTGTCGGATGGGCGACCCTGCAGGCGCTCCAGTGAGACGGTTCTCCCTTCGACGTCTCCGCTTCCGGCATAGCGCGCGTGTGGGGAACCGGACAGCGCTGGATAGATGGCGGACTGGTGGATGGACAGTAGACTCTGGCGAGTACTGGTTATACTGTATGCACTGGTAATAGTCTTGTCATCGCTCCCGCCATGGGTGGGCGAGGGCCGTATCTATCCTCTACAATACATTTCCAGACCCCACGTGCGCACGGCGACGATGCAGCCGTACCGCAATTGCAGTGCTACTACGTGGATACCGGTATCTGATAATCCAAGTGTCAGCCCCAGACAGACGCTCCATGGCTTCCCCCGCCGCCGCCTCGCCCGCATCCTCGACCAGCAGCGTGGACTCCAGAAGGTCGCTGGATGCCAATCGCCCGCAGACGCTCGAGGGGCTCGTGAACCATTTTGTGGCCTCGAAGCGCTCGTTGAATACCCAGACCATCCTCTGGCGTGCCAACGAGATTGTCACGACGGCACGTGAACTGCTCGAGGAGAACGCCATCCTTGCCGCCCGGAACGCGTCCATCAGGGACATCGTCGATGAGCAGGTAGATGCTCTGGAGGCCGTCCGCCGCGGCATCGCCGTGGTCGAGGCCGACGTGCAGACCGAGTACAAGGTATCCCACCCATCTGTTCATCATCCACCCGGGGGCTAATGCGAGAAGCAACTACTACATGATCTCGATACCTCGTTCGCGGGCCTGCAGTCGACGCTGGCGGTGCTGCGCGATACCCCCATCGAAGCCGTGCTCCAGCCGCCAGCCACCCCTCAGAAGCACCTCTTCGACTTCATAGACAGCACCACCGTCACCAACCTCAAAGACGCACTGCGTGCATGCATAGACCGATACAACGAGGCCCGCACGAGCCTGGAAGAGAGCAACGACGCGTTCGACACGGCGCTCGACAACCTGCATTCGTCCATACGAAACGTCCCGAGGGCACCGCTGACCGGCTCCAGCCCAAGCCCGATACCTGGTCTGTACCATGAGCTCGAAGCACATGCAAAGGAGGCTGCCCAGGCATTCCAGTCGTTGGTATCGCACTACGACCTCTGCGTGACGGCTCTGCGACATACCGAGGGCGGAGCGGCGGCGGCGACGCAAGCAACAGGCGATGAGCCGGTACCGTCCGACGCGGAGCATGCCGCACCCCCCGAGCCCATATCCGAGGACGAGCGGCAGGAGATGCTGACGGTGCTGGTCAACGACGCCCAAGAAGTGGAAGACGTCGTGTCCGAGATTCGTGAGCGCGGATCCGAGATGTCCTTTTTGCTCTCGCAAGTCGACAGCCACATCACGCAGCTGCGGAATGAGGATTCGGCGCTGGGCAGCATCCTCGAGATGATATTGCAGATCACGACCGAGGTCAAGTCACACGTGGTGACGTCACGTTCTTTCCACAGCCATTGGCTCGAGGATACACGGCCTTCCCTCCTCGGCGGCATCGTGGAGTGGGAGAACCAGAGGGAGTTCTACGAGCGCTTCGATCTGGCCTACGCGGAACTGCTGGTGGAGATATCGTCGCGAAGACGGAGGCATGACAAGGCAAAGCGGAAGGCTGAAGAAGCGCAGAAGGAGTTGGATCGACTGCATGCGGAAGACGAGCGCGCGCGGGAACAGTTTGCACTTGCACAGGGTGACTTCTTGCCGCTGGACATATGGCCTGGCCTGAGGGATCCGCCAAGGCGGTATGAGGTGCGGCCGGTTCCGTTGGTTTTTGAAGGAGAAGAAGGTGAGGAGGGACAGCAACAGGTGGATGAATTCGGCGTGGACAGCATACCGCAGCTTGTCAGGAACGTTGTCGAGCGGGCGTTGACCAGAGTCAAGAGGCGGATGTGACGAACTGTTGCTTGTACGCTATCACTTTCGCTCGCACATCTAGTCAACCACATCTACATCAGCGGAGATACTGTTCAAAAACAGTTGTACCGCCGGCTTCCAACAACTGACGAACAAAACGATGCTGGCCAAGGCTTTCACCGCCTTCGCTTCACGCGGGTGACCCCGCGATTCTGCCCCCGGCTAGTGACGTGGATAATGCAGTCACCAACCTTTTTCTCGAGCACCCCACATTGACCGGCCGCCATGGTCCACCCCTCGACACAAAACCTCACCACACTCCACCCCCCGCTCTGAAACCGAAACACGCAACTTCATCCGACTCATTCGAATTTTCCAACCCCAGCCCGTACACCCACCTGCAACCGACGATGGCGACCGTCGACCCCCAGGCCCAGAACCCGGCCGCTGATCTGGCAGCTGAACACTCGGATGCATATGTGGATGATCTGTTTGAGGAGAGCGACGAGGAAGCTCCGGAGCTTGTCGAGTCGCAGGATCCGAACGACTTCACCAAGACGTATAATCGGCAGCGGAAGATGAACGACCCTTCGGTCCGTGATGACGAGAAGCCCAGGACGAATACCCAGCCGAAACCGACGGCAAATACCAAGGCTTCCATAGACGATCAGGTGGCCGCGTTGGCAAAGCATGCGGCAAAGATCAAAATCTCGGAAGGTGGCGGGGGTGGTGGCCGTGAGAAGGACAAGAGCGACAGGGCAACGAGCGAACAGGTGTTGGACCCGCGCACACGCATGATCCTCCTGCAGCTGCTCAATCGCAACATTGTGTCGGAGATTCATGGTGTCATATCAACGGGAAAGGAGGCGAACGTATACCATGCCATGTTGACACCCGAAAACGGGGACGCCCAGCCCATCCACCGGGCAATCAAGGTGTACAAGACGGCCATTTTGGCCTTCAAAGATCGAGACAAGTACGTCACCGGCGAGTTCCGTTTCCGGCACGGCTACAACAAGAGCAACAACCGCGCCATGGTCCGCGTGTGGGCGGAAAAGGAGCTTCGCAACTTGAAGCGGATCAACAACGCCGGCATTCCGTGTCCCGAGCCGATCCACCTCCGTCAACACGTTCTCGTCATGGGCTTCTTGGGCGACAAGAAAGGCTGGGCGGCTCCACGGCTCCGGGACGTCGTGTTCAAGGACATCGGCGCCGAGGAAGAGGAGCAGAAGTACAAAGACCTGTACATTCAGCTGCTGATCTACATGCGCATCATGTACCAGACCTGCCGTCTCGTCCACGGCGACCTGAGCGAGTACAACTTGCTCTACCACGAATCGAAGCTCTACATCATCGATGTGTCTCAATCGGTCGAGCACGACCACCCACGTTCGTTGGAATTCCTCCGCATGGATGTCAAAAATGTATCCGACTTCTTCCGATCCCGCAACGTCGAAGCTCTCAGCGAGCGCAGAGTATTCACCTTCATTACCGGCGAAGACGGCGGCAAGGAGAGCTCCGACATGACGGCCTACATCAATACCATGTTCAAGAGCCGCGAAGCCCTGACCGAAGACGAGCGACATGCCGAAGACGCCGACGAAGAAGTCTTCCGCTCGCAATACATCCCTCAGAACCTCGACCAAGTCTACGACATCGAGCGCGACGCCGAGCTCATCAACTCCGGCAAGCGCGGTGACTTGATCTACCAAGGTCTCCTCGCCGACAAACCCATCACCGCCACCGTCAACGAATCCGATGTTTCAGAGTCCGGTAGCGAAGGAGACAGTTCCTCGGGAGATGAAGATGAATCGAGGTTTGAGAAGGGTCCGTCGAGGGGAAAGAAGAACATGGACAAGGATGCCAAGTCGGCGCATAAGAAGGCCATCAAGGAGGAGAAGCGCGAGAAGAGGAAGGACAAGATGCCCAAGCATGTGAAGAAGAGCTTGGTCAGGCACTCGAAGAAGAAGTGAGCTGAAGGAAAATCAGGCACCGGGCCCAAGTCCAGTCTGGATGCATGGTAGGGGGGGTGTGATGTGATGGCACAGCATGATTTCGGTATGTTTGATCCCCTTCCTGCGCATCAATTCCCGGTATGAAGAAGAAAAGCCTGACACCTCCCGGACGCTTGCCATGACTCGGTTCTCGACTGAAAGCCAGCGTGGTGGGTGTCTGGTTCATGGTGTTCCGAACAGTCTGCCTGCTTTTGTGGGCATGACTTTGCGGATCAAAGAGAGCACTGAGACGATGGTGTCACTTTCTGTAATTCCACAGTCTGTTTGGAGAACGTGACTGACATCCGGAAAGTAGGTCGGTTCAACATGGATACATGTTTCTGCACCTTGAGTTCCAGCATCTGGCATATAGCATAGCCATGGTTTGTGGAGGCAGCGGATGGCCTCTCTCCAAGGCTGGAAGAATACATACATTTGGCGTAAGCCTCGCATCTTTTCCCCTTTTCACCCTGATAGCCCCGAAAATGCTTTTGCACATCATCATGCACCTCCCCCCTTGCCTTCACCTACAGCATATTCTTCCTCCAAGCCCTCACCCCCAACCTCTCGATATCCTCTGGAGCCACCACATCCTTCACATCCTGATCCTCCAATGCCTCCACGACGGCATCGGCAACAAGATCCGCCTTCAACGGTTTTATAGCCCCAGCGCCCATCAACCATGTCAGTCGTCCCCCGACCGCGCTATTGACCATGCTAGCTACGCCCCCCACCGCGGCGATGGGGAGCGTGAATGTGCGTGAGGAGTCGTACATGAAAGGAGCGCGGATAAAGATGTTGCGCACGGATGGGAAGTGTTGGGTGAGCAGAGACTCGGCGGCACGCTTCGTGGTTATGTAACGCGCGGGGAGGATGGAGGTGCCGGCTGCGGCGGATATGTAGACATAGGCCGGTACGTTTCTGACGTCGGCTTCTTTTGCGAGACTTATCGCTGTTGCGGCACATGGATCGTCAGCTCTCTTCGCTCCCGTCGCACGAGATGGGAAGGGAGGGAGCGCGGCATACCGCTGTCCCGGTTCATGACCTCGTACGTCAACTGCCCATCCGTCTCCTGCGACTTCAACTCTTCACCTTCCCCACAGTCCAACGGATTCTGCGTCCCGGATTTGGTCGCGCCGAAGGCGCGGCGGAGACCGGATATGGGAGACTCACGCCCGCTCACGACGCCCTTGTAGTCGGCCTCGAGGAGGATCCCCATGGAATGGACGACTGCATCTGCATGCTCGAGGTGCTTGCTGTAGGAGGCCGGGGAGAGTATGTCCCCCTTTTCCCAGGACACGGAGGTCGACCACGAGGGCGGGGTGGGCGACGAGGATATGCTGGGCCAATTGGGGGCGCCGGATCGTCTGTGTGGGAGTCAGCCAGGTGGGGGAAAAGAAGCGACAGAAGGGGCGGTAGGGTTGCGTACGATATCGAGGTTACGGCCCACCCACGATGGACGGCAGCTCTGCATATGCGGCTTCCTGGGAACAGATCAGCTTCCAGAGGCGGTGGGTGGAGTGAGCATGCCATGTTATGCAATTGGGTTTGGAGTACCTAAAAAGCCATTGCCGCCGCACACGACGAGCTTCTTCGTCGCTGCGGAAGCCATCGGGTGACGGGCGTTGTGGAGAGAAGCGGAGAGGATGGCAAGCTTCGGAAAGTGTTGATGTCACCGGTAGGGCTGACAAGGGACGCGGGTGCCAAGTCCTGACACCCGCGACGAGCTCAACGGCTCCAGATATCCATCTGCCCTTTTCGACATCCAAGGCACAGGCGACGCGAGCTCTTCACGATGCCCGCTCCCCCCGCGAACAAGCGCGTCAAAGTAGGATCGAAGCCTCTGCGAGACCACGTGAAGGCGAGCTAACGACGCGCAGAACAGGCGCATCAGTCGAAATATCAGTATGCGACGCCCCTTCGGCTCCTTGCTTGACCCCCCCAGCTAAGCAGCCGCAGTCATCGGCTCCGAAGCCTGGAACCTCCCGCCAAAAGGCCACCCCGACCGCCCCAAAGGCGTTCCCGATGACCATACCAAGCGCTGGACCATCTACGTGCGCCAACCCGAGGGCGACCCGTCTCTCACCGCCTGGCTCAACAAGGTGCAATTCAAGATCTTCAACACGTACGAGAACCCGCTTCGGACATGCGAAAACCCGCCCTTTGAAGTCACCGAGACGGGCTGGGGCGGCTTCACCATCGACGTGCGCCTGCACTTCCAACCCATCAGCGGCGAAAAGGCGCAGTACCGGCAGCACTTCCTGCAGCTGGAGAAGTACGGCAGCGAGGAGCTGCAGGCGCTGCAGGAGAAGTCTGGCTGCGTGAGGAGCGAGTTTCTCGAAGTCGTGCAGTTCAACGAGCCGACCGAGGCCCTGTACGAAGCCCTCACGTCGGAAGACCAGTGGAACTACATCATGCCGCAGTCCGCCAAGGGCGGCAAGAAGGCGGCCATGATGGGCACCGCCGCCAACGGGCAGCCCAAACGCGGATACCCCACCGGCGAGCGCAGCGCCCAGCTCCCGCGCAAAGGCGGCGACGATGTCCCCTTCAGCCAGGAGCAGGAACAAACCCTGATCGACATGATCCAGAGCAAGATGGCCGAGGTGGATGCCGAGCTTGCGAAGGAGGCGAAGAAGAAGGAGGAGACGGAGACGCGGCTGAAGGCGCTGAGGGCCGAGATGGGCCATGAGGCTAGCCAGCAAGCAGCCCAGCAGGCGAGTGGGGATCGGAGTCGCAGGAGATGACGTGCGCCGTCGGTGAAAGGCGTGTTTTGCTAACGTCTTCTTTTTTTTTTTTGGCCACGTAGGCTAATCCGTCGGGGCGACGACGACGCCTGACGCAAAGGATGCCGAGTGCACACTACTGAGGCTGCGGAGGTAGCCATCTGGAGGTGCAACAGACGACCAAAGGCAGTTTCTTGCCGACATTTTCCGTCTTTCGATGCAGACGACTCCCGCGAGAGAACAGCCCGCGTTGGGCCGTGTTCGCCGTACTTTGGATGGGACGTAGATGTGCTCCCGTCGCGAGCGCAAACCCTCCGAGTGGAAGCCTGGGAAATGGGAGGGGTTCCCTTTCAAACCAACATTGGGTGCTTTCCACCGCGCCTGTTGGCTGGGCTGGACTGGACTGGGATGGGCTGATGGGCGGGCTTGGTTTTGTGGACTTTACTTGTGTCAGCTTCTTCGTGCAGTAATTATCGAGTATCGATCATCAATTACACGTCGTTGGCATTGTTGTCATTTCCCTCTGACACGTTCCAGCGATCCTGATATCTGGGGGAACTAACTATGCGGAATGGCTATCCATCTCTCTTGAAGACCGTGGAACCGCAACGGACTCGCTGCGAAACTGCAGCAACAACACGTGGATCCTCGACAAAACGTCGTATAGTACTCAGCCTACCACTATCAAGCGCACAGATTTCCATTGGAGAGGATACTGAACTAGTATCGCATTGGGTTTAATAAGCCTGAGTATGCAGTGAGGGGTACTACGAGGGCATAGGCCGCCGGATACGGTGTTGGGGGTTGCGTGTTTGGCGACGAAGGCTTTGTTGTATGAGTGCGAGGCTTGGGGTGTTGTTCAAGGGAGTTAGTTGGGCATAGGTCATGTGGTTACATTTCGGGCCACAGCTAATAATACTCTTACTTTTTTTTATTTTATCGAATTAATTCTTCCGGTTTGATAGGTTGATATACAGGCAGCTGTTTACAAGTCCCCCGCCGTGATGTCCATGGATGTGCCCGTCGCGTATACTATTCGAATATGTCGAGATAGGCGCTGCGGACTCTATCGAAATATCCATCAAGATGTCTGTCGAATGTATCTGTTGGTTACTGGAATGTAGATGACGAAATTGCACTTGGTAACTGGGAGTGCCGATGGTGATTCTCCCTCGCATTGTGATCGAAGGAAACTCTACATGATTCGTCTATCCATGGAAATGCCCTGGATATCACAAGTCGTGCCATCTTAGTTGAAGGTTGGCCAGTTACTATCCTGCTCCCAGTCAACCAGGAACTGCATGAAGTTGCCATCGCCCGTCTGGAACAATGGATCATTGAAGTTGAGGTCTCCGAAATCGGTGCTTGTGTTGCTGTCCAGATCGATGACGACAGGGTCCAGGATCGTGTCGAGGATCTTTTTGAGGAATCGGTGACCGCGTTCGGAGCTAATGTATCCAGCACTGACTGGCTGAACGTTACCTGACGCACGAACTGTCAGCTTACGATCCAGAGTGTAATGGACAGAGGACTCTGTGATGCCGAATGGTAAAGATATAATGGGGGATTCTCACCCAGATGAGCCACAAACACGGAAAGGTCTTGGATCGTCTGTGAGCGCGGGAGGCGACTCGCTGGATCCGGCAGTGAACAGTTGTTCTGTTCCTGATGGAGCAACTCAACTGCTATGACCGCCGCTGACGGTATCTAAACGCATAAAGTTAGCCGAGCTTTGAGCTGCAAATGAATCCATGAGAACTGTATACCCCATTCTGATTCAGTATGCCCACGAAATCAATCTGGAAATCTCGAAAGATTTCTTTGTTTTTGATCATCCTCAACACAAACTTGAACATATCCCTTGAAATCTCCAGCAACTTCGTAGGCGGATGGCCCACCTTCTTGATGAGGGTCCGCTGCAGGAGAAAATGGTGGTAATGAACGTCCATGCGGATGTAAGCGAGAAAGAGTAGTTCGATTGGCGGACGCCGTGAATCGAAGAAGGGTTGGTTGTCATCTAGTTTCAAGAACTCCGGCAAAGAGTTCCAGCGATCGACAGCCCGCTGTTCGATGTCTACGGCGCGTTCCAGAATCTCCTCGGCGGACATTGGTAGCATGCCCATTGATAACTCGAGGATCTCTTCCGTGATCAGGGCGTCGGTTACGAAGAGGCGTTCGAAGGTGCAACGTTGCACTGCACCCCGCCTGTTGAAGCCTTGATCGTCGAGAGCTGCAATGGCCTTCTCTAGTTCCGGGCCATCCAACATGAGCTGCGCATCTGCAAGGTCAAGTGGTACCTGTAGACTACAATAGTTTCTGGTCAACCGAGGAGGACGGCCATTGTAAATTGCCGAATACTTGTCGGATTGGTAGACGCAACAGAGTAGCCTACATTCCGTCAGATCCTCACGACGGGCGATGCAGCGATCCAGAACCTACCGTTTTCGGATTTCAGCCATCCAAAATGGCGTGTGCTCATCTACCTTGATCTCCTCGTGAAGATTGCAAAAGGCCAAGGCAGTCATAACGGTACCGGCCTTTTTCCAATTCTCGTAACCTAGGTCAGGTTAGCCGGTATCCTTCGAGATGAAAAAAAAAGAAGAGAGATGACTGTTATATGGGAGGAGATATCGCAATGGAGCAGTATTGGAAAAAATGAAAGCGAGTGATGTATGGAAAGGCGGGAGTAACCCACTTCCTCTGGTGCGCAGTGCGCAATACACGATCGAATTCTCATACAGCAACCACATGGAAAGGTCATTTAGAACGCCCCAGTCATCGCAAAACTCAACACATATATTTGATGCGTTGTGTGTTTTGAGAAGAGTGGCTGCTCGGTCAATTGGGGCGTCATCGTGTGTGCAAAAGATCGGATCGCCATCGGACAGACTTCCGCAAAGGAGAGCCACGAGCGTTAGCACAATGCCCACAGTCTCCCATCTCAAGTGTTCGCCTGTGACTGAGTTGCAGAACTCTCGTGCCGTTGTATTACGGTTCAAGAGGCGAGACATGGGTTTCAGAGTGTTCTCCCAGATCTTCTCGGACATGAGCCGAAGATCTTGGTTGCTGGTGAGCAACCATTTCCCCCAGTATGCGGAGATGCCCGAGGTCATTATCCTCACCATCGGCTCGATCAAGATAATTCCCTTTGCAAAAGAGAACTGTGACGAAGTCAGCAAACAAAAGGTACCCCTTTGCACAAGAGAACGATATGTACATACCCACTTATTGATATACCGCAGATAGGTTGGCATATCTACGAAGCGTTAGAGCTTATAGAATTCTATAAAGAAGTCGAAATAAGCGGACCTCTGAGCAAGGAAAGCACAGCGGCTCCTCGTTCGATTTCCGAGCGAGATGGTTTTGCCGAGACAATGTCATTGTATGAATGCTGTATGCCTATGCTGAGCTCGTTTTCCGCAAGAATAGCTGCATGCTGAATGAATGCTGTCGATGGCTGTGTAAGTCGCGAATGCTGATGCGCTGCCGGCACTGGCCGACGGAGTTCTTCGACAGTCTGCTGGCTATAATGGAGCGATGACCATGTCTGAGTTGGTAGACTGCTGGCTCGTGTGAACCTTGACTGCAGGCCCTGGGTAGATCCGGCGAGGCTGATGGAAAGACTTGGATTGGGTGCGGATTCGACCCTGTATCATATTGGGGAAGGTTAGCAGGGTTAAGGGTCTATTGAAGAACGAAAGGGTGTGTGGTGAACATGGAAGGTCAATTTTTGCTACATGGAGCATGCAGTAGATAGGATAAATAGTGTCATGGGGGCAATGCAGAGAATCGAAGTTCCTGAAGTCAATACTCTGCCTTCAGGGAATTGGGTATAGCGAATTCCGACACGCTCGGAGTAGTGGCACACGGCTTGAACGACCTGCAGAACTGATAATACATACTCGGCTGATTGAAACGATATTGAAGGACTGCGTTCATCTGTCGCCTGCGGAGTCGGAAGGTCGCTTGCAACAGCGCCCTTGGTCAAGGGTGCGGGATGGTAGACGCATTGCTCACTACGACCCCGACGTGCGCATCGGCCACAAGTCGGCATCATATGATCACACCGTAGCTTTCCCTTCCGACAGGGTTCGCAGGATTGAAGCTTGCCATTTCGCCGAAAGCTCGTGGTGAGCCTTCGATTCTGATGGCCATCTCGAAGACGGGATGGGAACAGATTTCCGGTCGACGTTCATCAGCTTGGAGAAGTTGGCCTCTCAAAATGTGCTTACCATTGGACCGTATTGAGCTTTGCGTACTAAGTGTTTGAAGTTCTCAAAGTGGTCGTTCACGATGAGTTCCGTAGCCGGGTGCTGAAGGTTCCGTTCCAACGCCGTTGGTGTGAGAGGATGTTCGTTAGAAAGGACGCTACTCGAAAGGCCACGTCAATCCTGCATGAGAGGAGGACAGCGCCGCCGTCATGTAGGCCGGTTGTGATGGTGATGCGGAATTCAACACCGCAGAAGTTGTCGGCGTTCGAATGAGCAAGGTCAATTTGAGCCAGTGGGGTCTGCTGACTCAGATAGAAGCCGGTGTTCGTATTCGCCCCTTCCACCAATAACCTCACAGTGGCTATTGGACTACCCCTGTACGCGGAATTTCAAACCGTCAACGCCGCATATGAGATTTCATGTCCATTGCTCAATCTCACCGCTTTAGCTTTCGCATTCGGCTTTGGTAAGCAGGCTTTGACGTTTTAGGCCTCTTAAAGAAGAAATATCTTGCTTGAAAAGGACAAGCTCCATATAGAGACTTTTTGACTGGCACGGTTTGGAGCTAGTGCGCAATAGTCTCGAGGGGGTTCTTCAGGCAACCATGATGCAGCGTGGGAAGGGCGATTTATACAAGATCTGAATTCCTACAATGGTCAAGGTACCAGCATTCGAACACTTTTCACTGGCAGAACCTTTACGCTATGCCCAAAAAGTTCAGATATCCGGCAAGGCATCACTATTCTAGACGATCTTACTGGTTAAGGTGGGTACCAGCAGTCTAATGTGTGGTGTTATGTCTCCGATGCCAATTCCGTAAGTTTGTAGGGACGAGATATGATATAAAGGTCGTCATGTCTTAGTGCTGACAAGACTCACACCACCAACTTCCCCACTCTCGCCCTATTTACAAACCAAACGGACTGCTACGGTACACCTCGCCTTCTGAATTCCGTCGAATCCATACGCCTTCACGATCATCACCATCGTCCACACCATCAACAATGGCTTCCACAAGCAACACCAACACCGCCAACTACGGTACTACCCAACCGGAGAAGAACGAGCTTCCCTTCTACCGCAAGCTATCTCGTAGCTCGACAGAATCGACTCGCTCAACCGATGCTTTGCTACGAAACACACCAAAGAAGGAGCAGCCGAAACCTGTATCGTCGAAGGCGATCTATGAGTGTGAGTTTCCCGCAGACAATCAATAAAAGTTCGATAGTAACATCCCTTAGCTGCTTACAAGAACTCTTTCCGACCTTCTATATGACTGCCCGTAACTTCGGTTCGACGAAGAGGGTGAATGAACATAATTGCTACGTTGTTTGAGCAACAAGAAGCTACGATATGGATACAATAGGGGCGCACTCAGGGATCGGCTTTCCGCAGATCAATTAGGCATAAAAGAAGTTGTGCTCTCGTATCTTATGATTATTGCATTGGAGGATGGGTTTGAGTACCTTTGGATACACGCGTTCTGTATTAGTCTTATACTTATCCATGGCTTAGTAAAACTAAGTATACTCCTGAAAGAGCCACCCAACGCAGATGGTTCAATTTGGCTTATATCAAAATGCAAGTGCTTCAGTAAGAGACAAGATTGTTGAACAAGTCGCTTCCCGGATTGGCCATCACTCGCGCTCTTTGTCAAGTATGCACGTTTTTAAAAGAACCTTGATTCCTAACATCTTAACAGGTTCATGAAGTGACCTAAACAAAATCTGCTGTAGTGCCATATTGATACCTCTTCCTATACAACACTGCCCAGTCTTCTGTCTGGCCTCTTGAAAACGACCTAGGAAGGAACACGTCGAAATGATTTGCATGCTATCTATTCAAACAATGTCCCGCACATGTTTGCGGTACTTCGCTTCAATCTTCAATCCCAGCCTCCTTCCGGTACAACCTCCCTTCCTATGCGAGATCATCCCCTAGCTTCAACTTTTCCATATCAAATGTCCTCCCTGATCCAGTCCCAATGAACTTGGCTTCCTTATCTAGTTTCTTCTTCTCAGTCTTGGTGGTATCATCTTCAAACAAGACCTTGTTCTCCGAATGAAGCTTCCGCGCTTCGGTCGACTCAGCCGTCAATGTAGCAATTTCAGTAGTACATTTTTTATTCGAAAGTGACGGCATGTAACGCCATACACGAGGAACAGGTGCGTCGCGGTTCGGTGTCTCTAGACAAAAGTGCATCTGTGCCCCGGTTAGCTATGTGATTCGTATTGGTCAACTCTGATATAGATGAACGTACCTCTTCACGAGTGTTAGTGTATTCCACCTCATCACCAACCCCCATCTTCGACAAAAATACGCTCAAGCTCAACACCAGGAGTAGAACAAGTAGTGCATAGCACACCAAGCTCATGATCTCGTAGAAGCCCCAGCTGCAATTGTCATTCGCCTCTACATCTCCATCATTTTCTTCCCTGCATCCAAGCTGTGACTCCTCATCCACCTCGGTATCCGAGTTCTCGCTATTGGCCTCGGGAATCTGTGGGAGATGTGGGCTACGAGGGTCTGTCGCGCTGTAGGGCGGAGGAGAAGGGCGCTGGTGATAGCGGCTCATGCGTCGAGATTGGCGTGAGCGTGGGCGCCGGAAGTAGTTTAAGAGTGAGGCACGAGGCAGAGCGTCCATAACGTTTGAGTGGCCAGTTAATATTGCGCGATGGAGCTAAGCGCATAAACGTACACGGCGTTTGGTAAACGAAAATAGGTAGAAGGTATTCGATGCTCTGCAAAATTATGCAAGACTCAAGGATGCGGCTGCGAATAGCAAAGTTACAAATGGAACCGTGAATTTGTAGGTGAATGAGGATGCATATATACGAAGTTTCTGCATCGGCTGTGACGTCTGCATCGTCGCTGACTACGATGAAGGGAGAGAGGCATGGCGGCTGGTGAAGTTCGCAAGCGTAAACGGCGAGGGAGACTGGGAACAGCGAGGAAAGTGCGGTGTGTATGATTGCCTTGTTAGATGCGGAAATGAACGGCGATGCGAACAGATGCAGCGTGGAATGCGCACTGCGGAATGTGCGTTGAGAACGTGGGAGGGAAAGGAAGCAGATGACAAATCACCCCTAGCGAGCCTTGTTGTCATTCTGCAACTCCTCTGTAGGAGAAATTTAACGCAAGGAATACAACGGAATATGTTTCGATGAATTTTGAGGTAATCAAGAGGATTTTAGTGTGTTAGAGGTGAGATTAATTTTACTACAATTCTATGTGAGTGGACCAATCCATTGAGTGTCTACTTTCCCCGTCGCCACCGCTTCATACAAGGTGTTAGTAAAGGGTTGAAAGCGTAAGCCCCTGCCGCAGCATTATACGGAATCAACCATCCGTCTTCTCACCGAGTTTCTCATCAATCTTGTCAGTCGCCTTACTCTTATCTTCCTTGACGCTCCGCCACTCCACCAATACAGCACCGACCATACTGAAAGCCGCAAGTCCAATTCCGAGGTAGACAGCATTGCGGATTGCGATCCTATATCCCTCCAAAAGCGAACCCCGCAATTCCTCCGGGACCAGGTTTCGAATGTTTGTAGCACCCATCTCGATAATCTCCTTCCGCGAGAGATGCACACCCCGAATGTTGTTGACTTGTGTAGCCAAGGTATCTGTGAACAAGCTCTGGGCGACGGCGACGAAAATTGCTCCGCGCATATTCTGCGCAAAGAACATGAGCGATACTCCAGTAGACGCATCTTCTTTGGACAGGGCGATCTGTGCCATCATGTTCGGTTGCTGCATGCCCATACCTGTACCAAATCCTGCAATAAACTGATATCCGATCCAAAGATTGCTCCCCACATCAATCTTCCATGTTGATATCAATCCAGCTCCAACGGCGAGAACGATTGAGCTTATGATCATGAAAGGAGCAGGGTACCCAAAACGCTGCACTAGCCCTCCAGCGATCACCGAACCGAAGAACAGGGCTAGGATGAATGGTAGCAGGGCCAAGCCGGATTTTGTGGGCGAGAAGTTTTTCAGAGCTTGAAAGACCATCGGGACGTAAAAGGTAATGACCAACATGCTCGAGTAGTTGGTAAAGCTGAACAACGCAGATGCCGCAATCGTCCGTTGCTTAATGATGCTAATCGGTATAGTAGCGGTTTCTGGCTTCCAAATCTGTATAACTGCGAAGCCGATGGCTAGGACTCCGAATAGTGCGAGAAGGAGAATGATGCGCCAGTTCGACCATGCGTATGTTGTACCTCCCCATTGAAGAGCTAAAAGAAGGCACACGATCGAAGGCAGAAAAAGTGCCATTCCGATGGGGTCCAGTTTTCGAACTCGCTGCGCTAACGATACACGTTCCTGGTTCTCTTTCGTCGGTAGTCGAAGTACTAGCAATTGAATGGCGATAGCCAACGCTCCAAATGGCAAATTCAAGTAGAAGCACCATCTCCAAGTAGCCTTCTCAGTCAAAACGCCGCCCAAGAGCGGACCAGCCACCGAGGCAAGACCGAACATGCCGCCAATCCCACCTTGATAAGCTGGCCTTTTTTCCAACGGCACGGTTTCCATAATCACAACGACTGATCCACTCATGATTCCCGCACTACCTAACCCTGCAATAGCACGGCCGAGGATGAAGATGTGTGAGTTAGGCGCTGCGCCGCAGAGCGCTGAGCCGACTTCGAAAATGAGGACCGAGACAATGAAGCTGGTTTTCGCGGAGTGGAAGGTATAGATACGACCCCAGAGGAGTTGGAAAGCGCATAGGGTCAGCATATACGCGGATGCGTACCAACCGATTGAGGAGAGGGAGTTGAAGTCGTCAGTTGGTTGGTTGGTTGGTATTAATTTACGTCCTATAGAGTTGGCCGAAGGCCTTCCTGCTACAAAAGCCTCCTATGGGGCATGATGGACGTGCCGAGCACCTGTGGTGAAGGCAGATCTTGTAGTTGCTGCCCTTGTACAAAGTAGAGAGCCGGTCAGTCCTTAATCCTCCTCTAAGTGAGAAAACACCGAACACCAACTTTTGATTTTTATAGTACCCTTCAATTTCATTAATTTTCCATCAGAAATCAGTAGAACCGACCTCCCGTAATCTCCCTACGGGCTCAGATTCACCCTCCCGCCACACGCCACCGCGTTATAGACGGGATGGT
>JAGQEM010000023.1:0-40905 GCA_019202945.1 Corynespora olivacea
CCGTACCCAGATATCTTCCGCGAAAACCAACAGAGCTGTCCTTTGATAAAGCCTAGGCTTACTGTTCTATCCCCAAACACTTCTGTTGAAGATATTAAGGCTAGTTCAGATCAAGGATCTCAACACTATCGCGCAGAAGATCAGTAACAATAAGTCATATATTAAACTTAGCACAAAACATATCAAACAGCTAGCATTAAAAAAGAGATGCGTTGTTGATTTAGTGGTTAGTGGTTGAAAAGTGGTCGATTTACCTAGGTGATCGCCTTCCCATCCCAAACTAATTGATCCTCCTTCTCCACACGTTCGCATCCCACTTTCAATCACGTTACCTTCCCTTTCGGAACTATATCCGCCGTCGCATTGCCGGAAAGCCAGAAGCAGTGTGGGATGTCGTTGCGGAGGCGGGCCTAGCAGCATCTGCATTCTCCGGACCGCATTTCTCCACTAATCAAAGTGAGGGGTAAAGCAGCATCGTACTCCACATCCCACCCCGACCACCGGTGACGCCGCCACGCGTGCGCTTTATAAACAACAGAATGTCCAGACTGGGCTGCTTCCTTCCTCCTCGTTCGCGTGTGGATATCCCGGCTCGAGCTTACTGCACGACATATATTCTTATTATCCCGTTTCAAGTTGGAACTCTCCCCCTCCTCCCCCTTCTGGTATCTTGAACTACCATTGGACAGTCAGAAACTTGCCAGCATGGTGACTATCACGGGCTTTGAGACCAAGGATGTCAGGTTTCCTACTTCGTTGGATAAGACGGGGTCAGATGCTATGAATGCGGCTGGGGATTACTCGGCTGCGTACGCGATTTTGCATACAGATTCGGAGTTCAAGGGTCATGGAATGGTGAGTGGATGATCTTCTTTGATGTTTGTTGACCCGACCTCTCTACAGAAAGTAAATGTTTTCCGTGCCTATTGTTGTTTGCTGTGTCTTCCCTGAAAAGCTGATAGTCCTGCGATGTTTTGAATGATCCGATTTGTGGCATTGAAGATAAATTCCGCCCTCATATTCTCCTTTGATTCATAGATATAGTTTGCAAGCTCTTTTTCTTCTCTCCCGCTCCGAGAATCCGAAATCGTATTTTTATTTCTTCAAGCCCTGGTTCGTCTTTCATCCGCTGATATGACGGAACAGACCTTCACAATCGGCCGTGGCAACGAAATAGTCTGTCTCGCCATTGCTCACCTTGCCGAACGCATTAAGGGCCGTACTCTCGAGTCGCTAGTCGAGAACTGGGGCAAGACATGGCGTCATTTGGTCAACGACTCTCAGCTCCGCTGGATCGGTCCCGAAAAGGGCGTCATTCACCTCGCGCTCGGTGCTGTTGTGAATGCCATTTGGGATCTTTGGGCCAAAACGCTGAACAAGCCTGTCTGGAGAATCGTTGCCGACATGAAGCCTCAGCAGATTGTCGACCTGATTGATTTCCGCTACAGTAAGTGATGAAGTTCGATATCCATCTTTGAAGTCGAGACGATTGACTGGTTTCCCCTTAGTCACCGATGCCCTCACGCCGGAAGAAGCCCTTGAGATCCTTACCAAAGCCGAAGAAGGCAAGTCTCAGCGTCTCCAAGAAGCTCTGGATTCCCGGGCCGTACCAGCTTACACCACCTCTGCTGGCTGGCTGGGATATGGTCGTGAAAAGATGAAGTCTCTTCTGAAAGAAACGCTCGGAAAGGGGTACAAACATTTCAAGATCAAGGTTGGCGGAGACGTTGCCCAAGATAAGGAGCGGCTGAGTATTGCGAGGGAGATTATTGGCTTCGACCAGGGGAATGTATTGATGGTGGATGCCAATCAAGTGTGGAGTGTTCCAGAAGCGATTGAGTACATGAAGGAGTTGAAGGAGTTTAAGCCCTGGTTCATCGAGGAGCCGACGAGCCCTGACGATGGTATGTGTGCCTTCACAATCTTTGTCATTGGATTTAAAAAAGTCCGGGCTGACGATGATTCACTGCAGTGCTCGGTCACAAAGCCATCAAGGAGGCTCTCAAGCCGTACGGCATCGGTGTCGCTACGGGAGAAATGTGCCAGAACCGCGTCATGTTCAAGCAGTTCCTCGCTGCCGGCGCAATCGATGTTTGTCAGATTGATGCATGCCGTCTCGGTGGTGTGAATGAGGTCATTGCTGTTCTCCTCATGGCTGCCAAGGTACGCATCTTCCCTCTCCTTTCTGTCTTCGCTAACACGTCACCCAGTTCAACATCCCCATCGTCCCCCACAGCGGCGGTGTCGGTCTCCCCGAATACACCCAGCATCTCTCCACCATTGACTACATCTGCGTATCCGCTAAGAAGTCGGTCCTCGAATATGTCGACCACTTGCACGAGCACTTTTTCCATCCCTCGGAGATCAAAGACGGGTACTACGTCACGCCGACGAGTCCGGGATACAGCGTTGAGATGAAACCGGAAAGCATGGCCAAGTTTAGTTTTCCCGGAGAAGGAGACGGGTGGTGGAAGAGCCAGGAGGCAAAGAGCATTTTGGAAGGAGAAAAGATCTAGCGTAGTTACCCCAAAGCAATACTCTGAATGTGTATAATAGGCCTTCCTTCTCCGAACCTCCCCTTTATGGTTACTGCCTTTGACAATCTGCTTCAGTCCTTTTCCACGCCTCTATCGTATCCCTTTTCTCTATCACTATAGCTCACGGTATGTATGTAGTATTACCTGCATCGACTGGGTTCTCCCCCTACGTTCTAATGAGCATCGCCGGCTGACTGCCTTTTCAGCTGAGCTACTCTCTCACCTCCCGTCTTACACTTATCCACTCATCCTCCCAAAAACCCATGGAAACTACCGAAAGCTACGACTTATACCCTGAACACATGCGCCCATCGACACCACCGCCCATCAAGATCCCTGACGAGCACCACAACCAAGCCACGTGCAAAGAGTGCGGCTTCAACCCTACACTCCACTTCCCCACACACCCGTGGGACCGGCACCCGACGCAGAGCACCATAACCGACATCATAAACGAGTTCCACACCCTACGCGAGTACGCCAGGTGGGAAAAGCGCGAGAAGGAGAAGAAGAAGCTCCGAGACGCCGAAGACAGGAAGCAAAAGTCTCGAGCAGCGCAGCTCAAACGGGAAGAAAGGGGCAGCCGACTGAGTCTCAGCCGAACCAACACGGACACCAGCATCGCCAGCAGCGCGAGCTCCAGCCGAAGCAGCACAACAAACGCGAGCGTCAAAGGGACGAGCAGCACGAACACCAGCCTCGTCAACCTGAGCAGAAGAAGTTCGCTGTCCAGCGGTCCCAAGATCGTTCCCAGCGTCGTCGACCGCGTCGACAGCGCCCTCGACAAGTGCTTCGACAATGCCTCACGAAGACAGTCTCGACGCGACAAGAGGTCGCGTTCTTGCCAATGCTAGAGCCGTCTACGGCTCCACACGCAACCTCGACGTCGTGACCTTCGGCTCGACATCGACCCTCCAAATTACGGCCGCCGTCATCGAACACAACCCTTTCGGCCGCTCGTACATCCACTGCTGCTCCGCCGCAGAAGACACCCGGCGCGCCGCCGTCGAGCACCTGCTCGTCATCACCGAGGACTTGCTCGCTCGGCTGATGGACGGCATCGGCAGCAGCGGGTGGTTGCCCGTGACGCCGCAGAGTCAGCATGCGTGCGCGTTTGGGAGCATGCCGAATCTGCTGCAGCACGATCAGAGCAGGAGGGGGAGTACGATCCAGGCGGAGTCGAGGAAGGGGAGTTCGGTTGCCATTGCGAATGCGGGTGCGGGTGCGGGTGCGAGGGAGATTGTGAATGGGCCGGGGAGGGTTGAGGGCACGATTGCGTCGAGTTCGAGTGCGAGTTCGGTTATGGCGAGTCCGCATCCGCCGGCGGCGGGTGGTGTTATGGCGGTTCCGAAACCGCAGAGGGCGGATCGTGTGCAGTGGATTATGGGGTCCGAAGGTTGATTGACGCCGAGCTTTATCGGCGTCTATCGCTAGCTGGTGGTATGTACCTCTTGACGCATGTTGGATGTGACTCGATTGCGAGCGAACTGAACTGAAATGAACTGAACTGAAGTCTATTCTATTCCATTCCCTGGTCTTGTCTTCCTTACATGCTGTCTTCCCTCCATCGGCTCCTAACCCTCTGCCATCCCTCCGCCTCCTTCTTCCCGCCCTTCTCATCCAATCCCATGCCTCGCTCAACCCACTCCCGACTCCCCATCTCACTCAACCGACTCAGCGCTCTCGCAAATGCAAATCGTTCCTCGTCGCCGGAAAAGATACTACTATTCTTCAACATGCTCATGTTCATGCCCAGATCGTCCATGAGATTGCGCATTACATCCGAGATGTCGGCGTCGTCGGGTGACGACGCGACGGGGGCGGATTTGGGATCGGATTTTGAAGAGTTGTCGAGGGCTTCTTTGAGCTCGGAGGTCGATAGGAAGAGTGAGGTCAGCGGGACGGCGGAGGTTAGGACGAGTTTCGCCTGTTTTTGGGGGATTAGTTTGTTTTGGGATGGCGAAGAATGAGGTGGCTTACTCTGCTCTCGTAGATGGCGTCGATGAAGGTGATGAATCGTCGGGCCAGGTCCCTGCTCTTGTGGTTCATTCCCGGTACGTCAGTCACGATGAAGGCATCGTAATTCCTCATCAACTCCAGGTAGTCGGCCGCGCCCGTCGCGCGTCCGATGATCTGGTTAAATGTGAACCATGCGCAACGCCCGCTCGCCTTGGGCACTTCGATCTCTCGGCCCCAAACCGTGTGGCTTGCCTTGTGCGGCGGGTCGTGTTCGATATCGCCCATGAATCTGAACCATCGCTCCGCGTGCGTCTTGGCGGCAGCGTCGAGCGGGTGGTGGTATACGCCGGACGGCGGACGGGGGATCTTGCGGTAATCGGTCTGCGAATCGAGATTCAGGACCTTGAGGCGCGACTTTAGGAGATTGATGGCCGGGATGAATGATTCGCGTTGGATGCCGTTCTTGTACAGGTCGTCCGGGTGTCTGTTCGAGGTGGTGACTATGACGGTTCCGTGCGCCATCAGGGACTCGATCAGCCGGCGCAGGATCATGGCGTCGGCTACGTCTGTGCACTGGAACTCGTCGAAGCAGAGGACGCTGGCGTTTTGGGCAATGTTGGCGGCGACGTAGGGGATCGCGTCGACCTCGTTGCCGTGCTGCATCTTCATCTTGTGCAGGTCTTTGTGCACGCTCTGCATGAAGGCGTGGAAGTGGATGCGCGTCTTCTTTGCCATGCTGGGGGGGAGCGTGTCGTAGAAGAGGTCCATGAGCATCGTCTTCCCGGAGCCTACGTCGCCGTACATGTACAGGCCCTTGGGGAGCGAGTCCGGGATGGGGGGGAGGGCGGCTTTGGAGGGTGTCGAGGACGAGAACAGGGAGAAGAGGGATTTCTTGGGCGGCTGGAGGGATTCGAGCGTGGGCTGCTGGACGGCCGGTTGCGTGTACGTGGACAGCATCGTGTGCAGGTCTTCCAGGTCCTGGATGATGCCGCGCTGGTGGGGGTCGTCCCGTAGCCGGCCGCTGTCGACACGATGGTTGTACTCCTTCATGGGCGTGTTATCGCCATCCCCCCGCCCCTCGCGCTGCCTCTCCAGAAGGCTGGCCTGTACCTCCTGCGCGTGTCCCCTCCGCCCCCCCATCTGGAGCTTCCACCCTGCCGGCGCAACGCTGGTGGCTGCCCTCGGCGTGCACCCCCATCCCCGGTTTTGCGCGCGGGGCGTTCGCACGCAGGCTGTGCATATGGCCCTCCCCCCATTTCCGCGTCTTGGGATGCTCCTGCGCAGTGTGTGCGAACATGTGGGACTTCGGAGGAGCGGGAGGAGCCTGTGAAGGGCCTCGGCTGATGTCATGACGGTCGCACGCTGGGTGTTAGCGACGCCCAGCTATGTCTATGTCTAGCTATGCATGGGAGGATGCCACAGGCCCAAAATGTCTACAAAATGGTGAGATATCGGGGTAGCAATGCAGGTATACAGCACAGGTAGGGGAGACGCGGCGCGCTACGGGTGAAGACCGCCTCGGTAAATTTTCCGACCTTTGAGCCGCACCGACGTGAGAGGGCATGCATGGCCTATGGCACGTGGCAAAGTCTTACACCCGTCGTCTGGGACGGCATCATCTGGCCGCTTGTGAGAGAGGCGACTGCACTTTGACAGGAAACTAGTGTGCGTGCAGGTAGGTAGGTGTGAGGGATGCAATGCGCATCGCAGTGATTAGATTGCCGCCATCAGCGTCGGGCTCGTAATACTATGGGCAGATAGTAACAGACAAACGGAATGGAATGGGAATCCGAAAGCATATGTAGGTATCAATGAGGGATGACAAAAGAGATAATCTGCCACTCGCATACCGCTACATCATCATTTCCTTACTCTCCGCAGCTCTCAAAAATTCCATCCTCTCCTCGGCGTCCTTCGCCTCGGCAACACGCCATTCTTCACCGACCTGCGCCCTTCGTGCAGCGCTTCTTGGCTCGAAGGCCATCTCGAATGGATCTGGCTTGACGATGAGCAGGGAGTTGGACTTGTCGAGTGGTACTGGCTTGTGCAGACCGGTCACAGGGTCGATCTTCTTCTTGAGGTTGAAGGCCCACAGCAAGCCACCGCAGGCAACGACGGCCTCGTCCTGGGTCAGCGACATGCCCAAACACTGTCGCTGACCCCAGCCGAACGATGTCATGCCTTTGATGGTGGGGAATTTCGTCAGAGGCTCTTGGAAAGTGGGCCATCCTCTCTCCAACCACCGCTCCGGTCGGAAGTTCTCGGGATCCGGATACTTCACGGGATTGCGGAGGAAGGCGTAGTCAAGTGGCAAGATGCGGGTTCCCTTGGGAATGAAGAAATCTCCGTACCAGTCATCAGCCTCGCTCTCGTGTGCAACACCTGCATGTCGTTAGCCTAGGTCAGCATGCCGCAAGGTGTAGACGTACCTGTGGGAACATTCGGCTTCCAACGCATCGTCTCCTTGATGCACGCGCGGAGGATTGGGAGGTTGGGTTGGTCGGCCAGTGTTGGGATTCGCCCTTCGCAAATCCTATCGATTTCCTCTTGACACTTGGCTTGCCACTCCGGGTTGTGAACCATCGAGACCAGGAAGTAGGAGAGCGGCCCGACGACGGTGAAGATGCCGACCAAGGCCATCATGCCGATCACACAGGAGGCCTCATAATCACCGGAAATGCTGGTCTTCGGCGCGGTCTCGATATAGGTGCGGGTGAAACAAGATCGCTGCTTGCCCTTCTCCATCTTCCGGCGCGTGTTCTGAAGAAGCTCCATCCACCATGCTTGCTGCTCGTCGTGTCGCTTACGCTCTGCCATCTTCCAAGGATTCAGGTAAAATGGTAGATGCCATAGAGGGGTGAGAACGTTCGTGATGGGTCCTGCCGGGGACATCTGCGTCAAGAGGCCCCAGGCGCTCGGTGTGAGTGCCGTGCTGAGGGTGTGGTCGTCCCACGTCAACTGCGACATGACCTTGGAGGTCATGTCTTCGAGCGAGAAAGCAAAGTTGTCGGGTTCGTGGACGAGGATGTTTAACCACCTTTTGACTTCGAACTCCATGATGCCATGGTAACGAGCGTTCGTAGCCTCCGTTAGGTACGAGTGGGTGAACTTCCTCTGTCGAGCCCAGTATTCTGACATGGTTAACATCATGCCGATGAGACGTTGGAATGGCGGGTTGCTCACGATTTCTGCCCATGAGGGGCAGGTACTCCATCGAGCCGTGCGTGCTCTTGGGGTCGAACAACGAGCGGATTTGAGGCCTATCCGAATTGATCTTGCCTCTCCTCACTAGGATGTCTTCGGCTATTGATTCGTCTGATATGATGACAAAGTTCGCACCGAGCATCTTTGTACGGTATATCGGCCCATACGTATCAGACCACTCCTTGAACTTCAACCACATGTACTCGATGGGGAGATCATGGATGCGGCCAATCCAAGGGACCAATGTTGGTCCAGGGAGTCCTCGAGGATTGTACTTGGCATTTCGTTTGGAGATGGCTTGCGTGAAAGCGTAGAGAGCCCACCCAAAGACAGCGAAGCTGATGGCATACAGCGTGATGGAGTGCATGGCTTCCACGTGTAGACAGCAAAGAGGGGAGGGAGGATATCAGTGTTGCAAACTGAAGGCCTACGATTTTTCTATCGTGGGCATCGGCCTATAAATGAAAGCCCTTATCAACACCTCAATAGCGGGATCGAGTCACTGCCACCTCGTCAACCACAGTTCCCTGTACCGGCTCCCCGATTCCTGTTCCCTTCCCCTTGGAAACAATGGGCGTTGGCGTTCCTACCGCAAGGCGTGCCGTTCGGTGTCCATTCTTAGGATCATGCTGCAGAGCTCAAGTGCAGCTATTTCAAACCATTGGCATGAGCTCGGCTTCCACCAATCGACTGCCGTGGAGGAGCAGTGGCCCAGCAAGGAGATTTGAGCTCAAGCTGGTCCAAGACACCAAGTCCACCATACCATTGTAGCATGGGTGACTACCGGTAAAGTTAGTTGTCAATCGGCATGCGAGTGGCACTTCAACACCCTTGGAGTCGGGACATGTAGGTACCGATAATGACGACTTGGAAACCAATTACCCCTGTTCCAAAATCCTGTTTTGGACTGCATTAACCTGCCGAAGGTGGTCTCATGTCTGTTGCAATGGGTAGGAGAAAGCTCATACAACTCCAATTGGGAGGCTAAGGATACCACGAAGCTTTGCTGGACGTTTGGTTGCGTGCTGGTTCCTACAGCAGAGGAAAACTTTGATAAGCCAAGCTCGATCCGACAAATACTCACACACAGCGCGCTCGTCAATGATTCAGCCATACATCTCAAACTTGTGAAGAAACTTGCCAGCCATCGCTCAATGCCGACCGCCTTCTGGCCACTCCGGTATCACGGCGATGGCTCAACTAAACAGTCATCAACATGCTTCGCTGGTAACCCGGTCTCCATGGACGCATGTCGATGTTGTTTTTCATGACTGGCAGCATCGGACGATGTACCTGAATGGTAGTCCTAGGCTTGTTCAGGGATCAGATAACGGCGTCTACATAGTAGGGTCTCGTCAGCCAACGATCCCACCTACAATCTCTCGATGCATGTAGAAATTCCTCGAGTGCGTGGCCATGGATCCTCGACCCTCTGGTACCAACCAGCCTGATTCTGCCCCCATACGACCGTCTCATCGATGTTGCGGGATATTAGCATGTCTTACCACTTGCCGTGTAGAGATTAGTGGCGGAGCTGGCAGCGGCACAACGGTAGTTCCTTCCCAACATCACATTCATGGTCCAAAAACGGCTTGGCAATCTACTACATGTAGTCGTGGACGAAGCTCTGGACAAGCAACCCTTGACCCAATGATTTATGCAGCTCACATGTTGGTGCTTACACACATGATGCGGGACTCGAAGCGAACCTCGTATCCCTGATGTGGGCGCACCCGTGCCGTAGCCTCTCCGCTAGAGCTCCCGGACCTGTGGGGAACCAGGCCTTGCGACCTCACCAACATAGACTCCGTCACCACTTGGTGCCTTGACGTCACCACTCCCTATAGGGGAATTTGTATCCCAAGGCACACGGTGCGATTTGCGAGAGACAGGGGATCGCGGAGGATAGGGGTAGGCGAGTCGTGCCACACGATGTAGGACGGTCGGAAAATGCGGTGCTCCACCGGATATGCTTTCGGGATCCCGCTTCTTGAGTGTGTCATCCGGAATGGTGTTGATTGTTTAAATCGATCGAGCGCAGTTGATTCCGAGGAAAACGTCTGTTTACCCATCATCATCGAAGAAATCGAGATTCAATCATCGACGCCCATCATGCCTCACGCACTCACCAATCGCGACTCCACCATGGAGTCAAAGCCGGTGGGCTCTTATCCATCTACTGGCATTGACGTCCTCATTGTAGGAACTGGTCTCGGTGGACTTTCAGCGGCGCTTGAGTGCAAGCGCAAAGGGCATAATGTCAGGGTGCTCGAGCGGAATGCCGACATCAACGTGGCAGGTAGGAATTGCTGGGTTCGATCGAGATCGAAGTTGCTGTGCTGATAAGCAACCACAGGCGACATGTATTTCATGGGACTGAGTGGAACGCGCTGGTTCAAGCATTGGCCTGAAATCCAAAAAGAATATCATGATATCTCACTCCACAATGCTTGGATCGAAACCTACAAGCACAGCGGCGAAATCATGATCCAACCGAAAAAGGTTTCCGAACGTCTTCGTGCTGCAGGTCTCGACCCTAACCTTGCGCCCGGAGAGTTTCAAATGCGTCCGCTTGTGTACAAGATGTTTGTCAACGCCGTGGAGAAGGTTGGCGTCAAGGTCGAGTTCAACAGCAAAGTAGTCGACTATTTTGAAGACGAGGCGAGGGGAAAAGGTGGCTGTGTGCTTGAGGATGGGACGAAGTACGAGGCCGATGTTGTAATCGCGGCGGATGGTGTGGGTTCGAAGAGTCAGAAATTGGTGGGTGGCCAGGTTAGGGCGGAGAGTTCGGGTAGGGCCATGTGGAGAGCGGCATTCCCGAAAGAGCATCTGGATAAGAATCCAGAGGTTAAGGAGTTCTTCAAAATGCAGCCGGGCGATGAGCCAATCGTGAGAACATTCCTGGGGTATGTGTGCACTCATATGTCGATGCTCGAGAAGGGATACTGATACCTACAGGCCTTCGACTTATGCGTTGACCTTGTCGCGCGAAGATGTTATGGTATGGATCATGAACCACGATGTCACGGGCTCTGAAGAAGAAAACTGGAACCACACCATTGAAGCCGAAGAAGTGCTAAAGGGCATCGATGACCTTCCTGGGAAATGGTGCAACATTTTCAAAGAACTTGTCAAAATCACACCTCCGAAAACCATCGTCAACTTCCCCCTCTTCTGGCGTAACCCGCAACCGAGCTGGGCGTCTCCTGGCGCACGAGTGATTCAAGTCGGAGACTGCGCCCACTCGTACCTGCCCTCTTCGGGCAACGGTGCTACACAAGCTATCGAGGACTCCATATCTCTAGCTTCGTGTCTGCAGCTTGGCGGAAAAGAGAACATTCCCCAGTCTGTGAGGGCGCATATTCGGTTCCGGTAAGTAAAACCCCTGTCTCACATGGTACCTATAGACAATTCTCTACTTTCTTTTTCCAACAGGAAAGCTCACACTTCAAAGCTTCATCCGCAACGCCTGCGCGCAAAAGATGGGCCTCTACAATGCCGAGCTCCTGCAATCCACCGACTGGGACAAGGTCAAACTAGACCCCCGTCGCGCCGCCCCTAAACACCCTAAATGGATCTGGGAACATGATCCGGAAGCCTATGTGTACGAGAATTACGACAAGGCGGTTGAGAGTATGAAGAACGGGGTGGCCATGGAAGATGAAACTAGTTTTGAACCGAATTATCCCAAAGGGTACCGGTATGAGGCGTGGGATATCCACCAAATCATGGAAGACATGAGGAATGGCGTAAGCTTGGAGTTGAAGCCAGGAAACTGGGACTAACTGAGTGTGTGGATACGTCAAGACTTGCGCCACGGGGGTGTTATCTGAGCTGACGAGAGTATGCAATGATTTAATGAAGTTATGCATCTGCGTTTGACATCGACTTATCTTGACGCTATTGATACTATCCTCATACTAATACATACGCTAGGATACTCCAAACTAAGGTCGATCTTGAGATTGGTGCCGTCGTTGCATGTTCCTAAACATTAGCCTGCCATGGTGCATCTCCTATTGCTTCGGGGACTTTATCCGATCTGTACCCACAAATATCCACTAGTACTGTAGGTCGCAAGGATGATGGTGATTGATGATAAGGTGACTGTAGACGCTAGGGAGGTACTCCCGACGCCACGGAGAATAGATAAGAGAGATGCGATGGTTCAATACGGCTTAGCCGCGGTACTTAAATAAATCCGTCCGTACAATATCTTTAACTATTTCTGATATGCTAGTCGTGAGGATTAAAAACATTGGACCTGGGTACTAGCACTTGGAATAGGAAGGAAGTGGCAAGGTTGAAATTCCCGGTTGCGCTACTAAACACCGTGGGCACAATCAAGTCGACATTTGATATGAGATATCAAACCACTTGACGTGCAGCCAGCCTCTTTCCTCCCACTTCCACTAAATGACCTCGTTCTCACAGTGCTATCACTATAGTAAGTCCAAGCCCACGAAAGTCCAAGCCCACCAGATTCCCACGGCCGTTGTCGCAGGCAGTTTAGTTTTGTGTGGCGCTCTTCCATCTTTCGACTCGATCTAAACAAGTGATGATAAAACACTATTGTACTACACCCCTTCCTTCAAGCGCACAATTGACTGGGTATGTCCATTGCTGTGCCTTGTTTCGTAGACCGGCGAGGCGCAAGTCGCATAAAACGAAACCCGGTCGACTGGAGAACCTTTGGTAGTTTCCGGGCTGGACCTCTAGTGTACCGCTCATTACAGCCCAAAAGCGGCTTAGATGCCTTTTCTACTTGAAGAAACACAAGGGCACTATCTGGTGTCGGTTTGATACAGAACCGCGGGACGGATCTCCAACAGATGCAGTGACTGGAAACAGCGATGGCGGAGACTAGGAAAGCTTGAGTCGAGATGGCCCGGACTTCATGATCATGTCTAGAACATGCGGAGTCAGGGGGAATCCAGCGGCTTGGAACTTGACGTATGCGATGGGTACGCAGGGGGTGGATAAGCCTGGATGAATGGCGAGGTCGTTGATGAGGCGTGGTACACATTGGTACCCCTATCTTTTTGGAGATGAATGGATCTTATTTGGGAAGCAGCGTACGACACGACCAAGACTTGAGGCGAAGACGTGAGGCGGAAAGGGGGTGATGTCGTGAGTGCATGCGTCATGTGCTCAACTCGCCAATCTGGAATCACGTCAAATGTTTGGAGGGTGCCTTGCTTTCGATTGTAACTGGTAGATCTCGGGGTCATTTGGAGTCCAGTGCTCTGAACCTTGGGCTAAATCCCAATCTTCCCCAGCGCGACAGTCTGCCCCTTAATAGAGATTGACCAGGTATTCTCGGTACAGCGCCACGAAGGGCTTATCGGTGATGGAATGGCCTGGTACTCGTCATGACGACACCACTACATATTGTGGATGGTGATATCAAGAGATCAGTAGAGGACTTGGGCTTCACTCAGAAAACAAATTCGGTGCTCTCCCTCGGAACCTACCTTTATTAATTCTTGGTCTGTTCAATCTACGGTGTTTTCATTACCTTCATCACACTCCTTTCGAACCAGAGTCGAGATTCCAAAATGGCGATGTCAATGTCGAACCTTGAATTCTCAAATTCAGAGATACGTTTTGCGACAGTAGCCCTCGCTGCAGTCGCCGCCCTCGTCCCAGCCATCCACCTTTTCCGCAACAGCGCTCTACAGCAACACCAAGACCAGACGCCGCATCTGAAAACCTTCCATAAATACTTGCGATCGTACAGCACCCTCCGCCCTGCAGCCCTGACTTCGACCGTGTCAAGCGACTTCACTCATACAGTCCTTCCTCTGTCGACAAAGATCATCGTCCGTGAACTCGACAAGTTTCAACAGCATGCACATGTGATCTTCTCCCTCTTTTCCAGCTTCCAGATGACTCCCGTCGTTTCCGAGGGAAACGATGGCGTCCATCTGTGCCGCGAGACGAATACGGTCACAGCGCATTGTAAGATGGGAGGAAAGGTCAACAAGGATAGTGAGAAGGGACAGAAATTGATTGAAGCGGGCTATGATGAGTGGTGGACAGAGACTGTGCTAATGGTCAGGTTGAGTGAAGATGGTAAAGAAGTAGTGGAGCTCCGAGAGTTTGTGGATAGCTCGAAGGCCGCGGAGCTGCAGAGAAGATTAAATGGAGTGCTGAGCGGTTGATCGGACTTGGGCGGCATATTACCCGAAGGAAATCTAGGTCAGCATCTTGTATCATAGAAGTGTATTCCCGTGCGAAGCGTGTAACGATAGTGTAATTGGCCAGCTTTAGTATTGTGTTTTTAAAGATACGTTCAATAAATTTTGAGAACCGCAAGCTTTCGTAAACTCGGGCGTCAAATCTGGTTAACGGAGACTCGGTTCGTGTTGCGCAATTTCGACATGGATGTGGGGTAGTATGATAGCTGAGGACGATCGTGAGTGTGCGTGGAAAAATGTGTATTGAGGAACTGGTGCCAAATGTATCGAAGAGGAAAAGCAATGATTTATGCACTCCACGCGCGGTCCAGAATTTGGTGACAATCGCATACAAACTGTGATGAGCAAACGGATGTAGCAATCAAGTTTGTTCATGTGTTCGACACGTGACAGGTGGAAACTACGTTCATCCATGACGTGGATCTCGCTCGTATCATGCATCACGAGAGGTTAGCGCACCTCCAGAAAAGGTAAACTATCACTAGCGTCCATTTGCGCATCGATGACCGCTATGTCCGTCGTCCATCGCCCTTTCCCATCACGCGAGCTCACACAATTTCTCCTCAATCGTTTTGGCAGAAGTTTCAAGTACTAGAAGCTCGGAGAAGACGTGTCGTAAAGGTGGGTATAAAATTGGCATCAACCTTAACCGAAGCTGACGGATTCGGCATAACGAAGGGGCCGGGCAAGACTAATACGTCCACAGCTTGTGGTTCGGGTCCCACTGTCGCGCGGAGCAATGATCAATGGTAAGCGGTCTGATAGCGGGCGGGACGTGGGGCCCGAAAAGCGAGCTACGTGCCTTTAATGAAATACCTGAGTGTTGAAAGTCCGTGGCTTAACTTGCCTCACTTCTTTCCCACGCTATCATCCTCAGCTCATCTCGATCAACCTCTTTTATAGCGGAGACTACGCACCTTCCGTCTCTCGTCCAGAGTGTCCACAACCGAACACATCAAAACGTAACAATGTCCACCAGACCAATCCTCATCACCGGCGCAACCGGGAAACAAGGCGGCTCTGTCCTCAAGCAAATCGCCTCTCACCCGTCCAGCCAGCAATTCACCCTCCTAGCTGTAACCCGCAACGCCTCCTCCGCGTCCGCACAACAGATTCTCCAACGCTATCCCGGCACTCTCCTCGTACAAGGCGATCTCGACGACGTTCCCGCCCTCTTCAAATCCGCCCAAGATGTGCTCAAAGCAGCCAACAAGCCCGAATCCATCTGGGGCGTCTACAGCGTACAGATATCCATCGGTCCTGGCGTTACCCTCGAAAGCGAAGTCACCCAAGGCAAGGCTTTGATCGACGAGAGCGTCAAGCAGGGCGTCACTCATTTCGTGTACTCGTCCGTGGACCGTGGAGGCAACGACAAGAGCTTTGGGGAACAGACGCCGATTCCGCATTTCCAGTCGAAATATCAGATCGAGCAGCACCTGCTCGAGAAAGCTGGCAAGGCAGGCGAGAACATGGGGTGGACCATTTTGCGTCCGGTCGCCTTCATGGACAACCTGTCCCCCGGGTTCCCCACCAAAGTCTTCCTCGCCGCCCTTCGCGACACCATCCCTCCCAACAAGCCGCTCCAGTGGGTCTCCATCGACGACATTGGCATCTTCGCCGCCAAGGCTTTCCGCGATCCACAGAACTGGAATGCCAGGGCTGAGGGTCTTGCTGGCGATGAGTTGACGTTTGTAGAGTTGAGCGCGGCTTTTGAGAGGGTGACTGGATATCCTGCACCGGCGACCTTCGGCGTCTTTGGCTCCGCGTTGAAGTGGGCGGTCACTGAGGTCAGTGTCATGATTAGCTGGTTTGCTAGCGATGGGTATGCGGTTGATATTCAGAGACTGAGACAGGAGGAGAAAGCGCTTTGTGGTATGGAGAGATGGTTGAAGGAGAGAAGCGGATGGAAGCAGACGTAGAACGGTCACTGCCGGTTGGATATACATGCATGTATGTGTTAAGTGAATGACGAGGATATCTTTTTGATCAATCCTCGATCCATTCGCTAAACCCCATTTTGCTTATAGAAACCAGTTACGTTAGTTGTCGAACATATAAAATTGTTTGTATATCATCATGCTCCACCGCGCTGATGCATGGAAGAAACGGATCTAACAATTCAATACCGTCCTCATCGCCAACGAGCTTGGAAAGGTTTCGTTCATACACCATCTTGAAAACGAGATATCTCAATCATTTCTTCTATACTCTTACAAACTTATTCATCACTAACAGTCGAGCTGTACAGATACCACTTCCCCCTGCCCCCATCGCACCATTGACATCTTGATACATTCCCATTACAGCGTCGTAATCTCTTGCCTCATCCATCTACTGCAAGAGCTGCCAGAGCACCAAACCCCCTGCCAAAAGAGGCGTGACCAATCTGACCCTATTCCAACTCCCCCACTTCCTCGCGATGCCCTCTGCCTGGCCAAGATCCTTCTCCGCGGTCCTGCTCGCCAGAGCCTCCAACTTGTCGTTCAACGGCTGCATGTTAACCGCCGAGTGGACGACAGTCGTCAAATGCAGCGCTGCGGCCATAGCAAACCACCTCCAATTTGCGCGCGCCAAGGCGCCTTCCTTGTACACCGAGTAGGAGGCGAAGGAGTATCCGATGATCCCAAAGCTTGACATGGGGCGGAAGAAGACGTTGCCGACGGACCAGCAGAGGGGCCATTGGCGGCCAAGGAGACGCGCGCGGGAGGTGTGTTCGGGGGTGCCAGGGCGCGGGAAGTCGACGACGAGGGCGGGAATGGTCATGAAGGTTTGGGTGATTGCGTTTCCTGGAAGAAATTAGTTGTGAGGTCGGGAATGGTCTTGGGTCGATTGTTTGCTTTACCGACGAGGATGAAGGAGCACCCAACGCAGGTCGCTGCCACGGCTTTGGCGACGATGTTGTCTGACATCTTGGCGGAGCGGAGCTGCGATACCTGATGCAGAGGGGAGAAGATTCAACGGCGGTGGTGTCTCAAATTTAACACGATGGAAGCTGTTGATGAAGTCGACTGTCCAGAGCTCTCACCTTTGCTCCAAAAATCTTGGGCGAGGTCAATTGCACTCGCTCCGCCATGACCCCACGGCATTGCTCCGAGCGCTCGTCGGTTCCCCAAGTAAATCCCCGGGCCAAGCACAGTTCCGCTGTCTTGGTCCTTGATGCCTGCCAAGCAGCGTCGAAGCACTTTTGAGATAATAAGCTATCGGCGGTCCGATTACATCAAGACTGGGGTGTTATTACACTAACATAGGTAGCCGCGTTGAATGATGCAAGCTAGCAGCGAGAAATGAAGTGGGGGTGTTAGCATCATCGATAATGGACGGCGTGGAATTTGAAACAGTTTGAGGTGTGGACAAGGAAGAATCATACCATGTCGGCGATTCGGAGAGAGAAATTCGCGATGGACAAGGCTCAGTCGTGTTGGCGCTGGGCTTAGATCCTTGCTGGTTTGGGCGGGGATTTAGCAGATTTGGCTCAATGGGGCATGCGAGGATTCGTTGCAGAAAAACAACCTTGGTAGCGTTTTGATCGAGACGGCCACGAGTTGCATGTGACAATTCTACTTTGGTGTGCATGTCGTCGTACAGGGCAGTTATAAACCATAGTACTGTGTACTTGGATAAGCAAATAGAAAGTGTCATGGTGTTGGCCATCACTGGAGGAAGGATGGTAGACCGCTAGTCCTACTTTACATTAGCGCTCTTCCTCTCACAATTGCCCCTGCAACACTCAACTCTCATCATGTCTTCCACTAATACCGACACGACGAGGAGTTTTTTCAATACACACTGAGCACCATCAGCGCAGAAAAGGTTACTATTCTCACTTCCTGCACACCAATCATGTACATCTCCGCATCGTGGCAGTATTTCTACCCCTTCAAACTCGCTTCAATCATCCCCCTCAACGCCGCAATAGCCGCACTACTCCTCCAATCGCTCCACTGATGATTCAGCAGTCCCCAGGTTTCCTCGTACTGTGTAAGAGAAAGATGACAAGTTAGCTTCTGCCTCCAAAAGATGACCAACTTTAAATGAAAGCGCGAGAGCCACTTACATCCTGCGTCCCGCTCCGAATGTAATAGGAGCCACTCAGCACCCAAACTGTCCACCCGGTCTTCCACTGCGGCATCAATTTCTTCAGACACGTCGCATAGACACCATTGTAATCGCTTCCGGCCTGCGAAAACCCAAACTCGGTCAACACAACCGGCATCCTATTCACGGCCTTGTCCCCAGTCGCCCTGAAGCCATTGTTCCACAGCCCTCCTTCCATGTCTCCGCAGTTGGTGGCGGAATTCTGGTAGTTGTGCAGTTCGAGGACAAGCTTGTCGGCGTACTTGAAGTCCGTGAGGAGGAACTTCTTGCCGTTGCCCAGGTCGTCGGCCCAGGGGAGGGGAGTCACTTTTGTGTCGAAGTCCAGGCCTGAGAGGAAGATGAGGATGTTTGGGTTCGCGGCGTTGACCGAGGTGGCGAGGGGCATGACTTGGTCGTACCAGACAGGCCAGGTGTAGGCGAGGGACGACCCGGTTGTGTCGGGTTTGCGGAGCTCGTTGCGGAGGCCGATGGAGACGAAGTTGGGCCATGCTTTGCCCTGGACTCGACGTTACTATCGGATGGGATGAAGTGAGGGGAGAGACGAACATGGTCGGCCATCCAAACTACACCGCGCTTCCACTTTTCAGTGTTGAAGTACTTATCACCGAACCAGGCGTTTCCATCGTTCGTGGAACAGCACCACGCGCCCTTGGACATGTGGTTGTCCAAATGGACGTAGATACCCTGTTTATGGAGCTCTGCAGCCACAGCGTCGAAGACCTAGACACGAACACTCAGCAACACGGCCGCGCATCACCTACCGCCCACCTGCATCGAACAACCTACCTGTACCCTCGTCGTACTGGTACTGAATCCCGGGTTGTTCTTCAACACCTGCTGCCACACCTTCTCCCCATTCGTCGCGCCCAACGCCTTGGTAAACGCCTTCTGGACCGTTACATCGCCGCCATTATCCTTGATATCATCCACCATCTCGATTGCAAAAGTCAAGCGCACGACGTTCATGTTCAGACTCTTAATCTTGGACACAATGCTGGCGATGGACTGGTACTGGAGGCCCTCGGGTATCATGACATCCGCGGCACCAGGCCAGTTTACCCCGACGTAGGTGAAGTTTGCGCCGGCCGAGTCGTGGACCCATGGCCCTGAGGTTACAAAGGGTGCATTGGGGAACGCGGCGGCAAGGAATGTAGGGAGGACTGCGAAACGTAGCAGCGAGGGGAGATGCATGGTGGGCGAAGTGCGTCGACGACGAAAACCTTTTCGAACTATTCGAGCGAGGGAATACAGTATGCTATTTATCGCTCTCCTCTCACCTCGGCTCCTTGGGCTACTATGTAAATAAGGAAGCATCCATGTTCCGCTATATTACCTACTCCGCAGTTTCCAGTCCCCGATTGATGGACGTCGAGGCTCCAGGATAGCAGGGCTTTTCCATCTATAGTAATTGACGGTTGTGGAGACCAGTTGTCTGATTGGTGCTTTCGGTCGGCTAATGTGCGTCGGGTGATTACTGGTCGATTGTGGGGAACCCTGGACCCGGCCCTGGTTCGGAGGAGCCTATCAAGATGAAAAATAAAATAAACCACCAGCATCTCATCTCCAGTCTCATCCGCATGTTCGACTACGCTACCTTCATCCACCCCCTCTACTCCAGCACCACCCCCGCCGTCCAAAGGACCCACACGCTGATATCCTTGCTCACGCACCTCTCGCACATGATGTCGCGGCTCGAGACGTGGAAACAGAGATGAGGGTTGGTTGCATTTTGCATTTGGGACATTGGGTATATATAGTACATGTGGGTAGGAAATTCAGACTGCTGCTACAGTCCATAGAGGGTATTGAGCAGGTAGAATGAAAAGGACGCGGCGGGTGAGAACCCGTACCATGCAATATATGTACATGTCGGGAAAAAAAAGATGACGCCGTCTTGGATACGCACCGCTTTGAACGCCCATCTGTTACCGCATCTCCGCGTTTCCATATATGCTCAAAACCGTCCGCTCTCCCGCCTACCCACGCCCATCCCACCATACCGACTCAATCTCTCCGCAGCCGCACTGGGCCTCTCGCTCCCTGTAGCGGCCACACCAGGCATATTCACCCTCTTCAACGGACTTCCCTCCCTCTTCACCGGCGATCCCTGATGTCTTCTCTCGCCCTGCCCACCCAAGCTATCTCTACTCCTATCATCCTTGATGAGGTTGGTGGAAGCCGACTTGCGTAGCGGGGAATTTGCATGCGTGTAGACACCCAAGCTGCCGCCGTCACCGCCAGTCGAAGGCCGGAAGGAAGGTTGTTGACGGAACGGGTTCGGTGTGTTGGAGGGACGGATCGGGGAGGAGAAGTCGGCGCCCGCAGCGGTGGTTGAGGACGTGTAGTTTGGGTTTGCGTGGCCGCGTTGGAAGGATGGGGTTTGCGTGCTCGAGCGGGATCGGCCGTCGGGATCGTATTGCGAGGCATAGCTCTGGTTTGGATTCGTCTTGAAGCTGCGGTTGATCATGGTCGTGGGGGTATATGTGACGACCTCCGAGGCGAGATCATCGCTGCTTCCGCGCACGCCGACACTCGAATCCCTCGTCGTCTTTCTGGAGATGGTCTGGATGCCGACATCGCGACACACCTTCTGCGTGTTGGGATGCACGTATTTGTTGTCGTATTCATGGAAGACCTCCTTCTGGATGATGCTGTTGTCCTTGATCTGCTGGGAGAAGGACGATCGGATGTAGCCGAGCTGCACAGAGAGGGCGGTGGCGATGAGAACGGTGGTGAAGACCTTGACGCTGGGCTGCGGATCCAGCGGCGCGACGGGCAGCGTCAAGCAGTAGAGCATGACATGCAGCGGGCTGAAGAGACAGAAGACGTGCAGACAAAGCGGATTGGGATCCCACACGGCAACCTCCCAGACATCGCGGCCCGCATCCGGATGCGCCCTCGACTCGGCCGACGCCGAGCTGAGAAGGTTCTGCACGAAGCGCAGCGGCGACCCCACGGCCGGCGACGAATCCACCCTGACGCGCTGCGCTGACGGTGTCGCCGGGCCCGTCTCGATGGACTGCTCGAACAGCCGATAATGGCGTTTCTTCGAGAAGGCGAGCCAGGCGTTCAGGAAGGCGAGCCCCGTCAGCGCCAGCACAAGGAGCCTGCTGAACCAGCCGAACCAGCCGCTGCCCCCGGATCCCCCTATGAGCACGTCGTCGCCGTCGGAGCTGGCGGACGCATTTGCCTGGGCGATGACAAAGGCAAAGTTCATGCCGAAGCCGAGCACCAGACTGTAGTGCTTTGCAAAGTCTTCCCAGTCGCTGGTATTCAGCTCTTCCTCGATCCACATCAGCCAGTCGGTGGGATCGATGGCCGCCCTGATGCGCTCGGCGAGCGGTGCACGGCGGACGAGGCGGGGCATGGTTCGGTGTGGCCGGCGGCGGTGGAGAAGCTGGTGGAGAAGCTGGTGGAGGAGCGGGAGCGGCAGTACTACGGGTGCTCACGCCATTGCATTGTCCCGGTCGCGTTGGGCCAGCGGACAAAGGTGCAGAGAAAGTCTCGGTGAACAAATAACACGCGGTGAAAACCGTCTGCCCGAAAGAGCCTAGCACGGTGCCGCATGACGACGGTAGCTTAGCAGCCGCCCTGCCATGCCCACGACACGAACAGACAGCTCCGCACACGAGACGCAACAGCCATGGCAGCTTCCGCGGCCCAGTACAAGGACAGGCAGTTTCTTGCCGTCATTGGCGACGAGGCAGGTCCCGTCTTCTCGGTGGAAAAAAGGGCCTCTGCTCACAGCGCCAGGATACCGTGACGGGCATGCTACTCGCAGGCGTGGGCGTAAGCTCCCTCCTCCCCCGACACTCCTCCATGCAGCAGCGTTGACGAGAGATGCAGCATGTCACCGCGCCCCCAGACTCGCAGAAGAACTTCCTCGTCGTGGACGCCAAGACGCAGAACGCGGACATCGAGGCTGCCTTCGATCGCTTCGTGACGGAGCGCAAGGACATTGCGATTCTGCTCATAAACCAGCATGTGCGAATGCGATACCCATGCACCCGGTGGAGGACCCAACAGGAGCTGACAGGTACAGATCGCCGAACGGATAAGGCATCGCGTTGAAACATACACCGCCGCTTTCCCCTCGCTCCTCGAAATCCCGTCAAAGGACCACCCGTACGACCCAGAGAAGGACAGCGTGTTGAAGCGTGTCAGGAGGCTTTTCGGGGAGTAGCCTTCAGCTAGGTCCGTTTGGGGGGCATGTCATGTGTGTGTGTGCGCATAGAGGCGGCATCACAGGTAAATATATCCACGAATGCACATCGAAGAGCAACAAGTCCAGTTCCCACGGAAGTGATCCATTACCGTCGTGAATGCATGTATATACGTAAACTACGAACCCAGTGCCGATGCGATCCTCAAGATAACAATTGATATCGCGCTCCCACTCTCCCAATAAATGAATTGCATACCTCCGTCGAGCAATGATACAGCCTTGCGCAGCCTGGCGGCTGTCACGCATGCACATCGCCATTCAAAGCTCGTTCCGCAGCCGATTCTGCACGATATTTACACCGGGCCCCGACAGCTGGAACTTACGTTTACCAAACTGCACAGATCTGGACACGCAAACTCAGACACCGCTTTATCTCTGCCCGATCGACCGATCGACCGACCGACTGCGCTCAATCGTGCCGTGAGTGGTGGAGTGAGTGTTTACCGGTGGAACGAGATCTTGGATGTCAAGCAGGTGATCTTGTTGTCTTCCTTGTCGTAAACATCGGCGAGGACCGTGTAGGTGCCCTGTGCAAATCGTCAGTACACCAGTCAACGACACAGAGTGAAGCAGGAAAACGCACCGGAGGAATCTCCCTGGGCAGGTCCACGTCCTTGGTCAACTTCATCTCGCCCTTTTCGAGCGGGCACTCCAGATCCGCCTTCCCAATCGTTTCGCACAGGTCTGCGTCCTGGTTGATGAGAGTGATCAAGCCGTACTTGACCTGGAGATGCATCTTGCCGCCCTCGATCTTTTCCTTGAAGTCGCCCTTTGCCTTGATGGTGAGCGTCGATCCCCTACGCACACATTAGCTCACAACCAAAGCAATCCTTCCCCCACATCACGACAAGCTGGGCCTCAGGCTGCATGCTTGCGGATGTGGCGCAGATACGACTGCGGTGTGTGGCAAACATACGGCTGGGGAGGATTCGGGCTCAAATCCACGTTCTCAATCTCCAGCTCGTTGTCCTTCGGGTCCGCGCAAAAGTACAACGGGTTGTCGCCAGGAACCTTGAAGTCTTCCTTGACCGTGATCTGGCCGGGAACCCATGAAGGCGATGCCGAGACGGTGGCTGCCGTGGCGGCGGCAAGGAGCATAGCGCTGAGCTTCATGACGAGGACGACGATGGGGAAGAGGTACGTCGGTCGAGCTTGGGTGGATGAAGAGGTTTGTGGAGAGGTTGAGTGGAGAATGGAGGACCGAAGTCGTTGCCGCTAGCGTAGATAGTGACCCGGTCGTGATGCCGCGTGAGGCTGGGGCTGGGGCTGGGGTTTCGCCAAGCCCGCTTTCGTCATCCGGTCAGGTGCTGCAGACAAGCTAGCCTGCTTTTGGCCTTTGTCATCCACTCCATGCATGTGGACACTGGAGAGAAAGGGCAGAAGTGAGAGGTAATGTGTCCGGAGAGCCTGATTATGGGTTGGATAGCAGATAATACGTTCAAGATAGACCATGTCTCTTCTGCGCCTATAGTTAAAGGAACTTTGGAGTTGAGCGGGATCTCAGTCACGGGACTCGACGTCGTGTCGTCGACACCCTGCATCCCCTGCATCCCGTTCAGCTTTAAACTCCGAGAGACTCCGCATCATCAGGCAATCCAGATCTCTACGCAACGGAAAATAGGAACGAGAATAGAACGATTATCTCATACTGGCTAACGGAGTGGATTTGGCGTCGATGAAGGAGGTGGGAGGATCCGCCCACCATCAAACGCAGCCTCGCCTTATTCCTATACAAGCTAGCCCCCACCCATCCCGGTTAGCCCCAACCGTTCCGAAGCAATGAATCAACGCATGGACCGCCGTTTCGTCCTATCTGGACTCCGCGCATTGATATCTAATAACCTCCTATCATGGCGAAGATTTATAAATAATGCAGATTGTTCCGCTAGACTTTGCGCAAAGTTGTCTTTTTTTCGCTTATCTTTCACTCGTCAGAATGTCGCCGGCGACTTATCTTCTTTCTATGCCTCCAACCTCTGTGACGACGCAGTCGTCGTCGTCGTCGCGGAATGTTGATGAGAGGACTTCGGAATCGGTGGTTTTGCCGATTATGCCTCCTCCGCATGCCTATATCCGCAAACCTCCGTATCCAAAATCGCACCTTCGGCACCTCCCTCTTCTTCCACGATACAGGCCAATATACTGAACGTCAAAACGGACGATCATCTTGGTGACAGCCGATGATTATTGAATGCAATGTCGCCAACATGTCCCCAGCCAAGTGCCTCAGTTGCAGTATCCACGAGAGCGCAAATGAGAAGATCGAAGCTCGCATGGAATCGAGTGGGTGGATCTTGCTGTACGTACCTTCATCAGAACTTGACGAGGTTGAGCAAGAGTTACTGACAATAAAGCTCAAGTTTAGAAAATACGAAGACAGTTAGCTTTCCTCTATCTACCGCAGAAAGAGTACACGTCGGAGGAAAAGCAACTCGTCGGGAGGGTTGTAGAGATGCCCAGGTAACGGAAGACAACATGCTTGGGATCTCACGCGGAGTGCACTGCCGTCTTTTTCCACGGGGACTGGAGATACCTTATTCTGAAGAAGCCAAAGCAATGCAATACTTTTAATACAGAATTTACCATCCACATACCTCCCTCCCCTCCCTCTGTGTCGGCCCGTATCCTCTATTTTCCATATTCAACGGGACCTGTTCTTGTCGGCTTGTACATCATTCTCCAAAACCACCTCAATCTCATCACTCATCTTCGGCCCAACATCGTTACTGAAACAACAGCGCAGCGTCCCCACCACCATCTGGATCCAGGTGATACTCAGCGTCCGAGCCTGCTTCGATCTTCTCGACGTCGTGGGTGGGAGGGGGACATACCGGCGAATAGTACCTCGAGTGAATACTATCCACGAACAAGCCATTACAGCCGCCCAAAGACAAAGGGAGAAGAGACGCAGAGTGAGGAGAAGAACCCAAGGATACAGATACATATATATATACCATCTCACTCGCGCCCCTGTTGATCTTCTTCCACACGCACAAAAACCCCCCAACCCATCCAACCTCACAGTCCAACGGACTCTAATCTGCGTGGTACCTACCCCGGTCAGAAGCACTGAAGACCCCAAGCACTGCAAGAGACTGGCACCTGCAGCAACGAGACCCGTTGACCGGGATTGTGCCGCCGAGTGTCGTCTGGAGAAGCTTTCCCCATATACATACTGGACTCTGGCGTGCATGGATGGGGTAATTCAGATGCCGGTCGCCAGTGGGTCTGGCCGCTGGGGTACTTTTTGGGATGCATGGCTTGGGTCGGTCGGGGTTGCTCGGGACATCGGATGGGACTTGGTGGATGGTGTTGTTCAGGATGACCAACCGATATTTGTCAGACGGCAGGGCGAAGCAAAATCTTTTACACGAAGCCTTTTGTATTTCTTGGTGGTGGCTTGTGGTGGGATTTTCATGCCGACTTCTGCATGGTAGGTTGATGCGAGGGTTTGGAGGGATGGTAGTGGGTGCCGACGATCCGCGAATGAGGATATCGTTTGCCGAGCCACGTTTTTCATGTACTGTAGTTACGCTTTTTTTCGTAAAGAGAGAGAGAAAGAGAGAGGCTTGTACAGGGGATGCGTGTAATTCCTGCGGAGTGTACTCTGGCAGTGGTAAAGATCCACGGCAGGATACCAAATGTCCCAGGAAACCATTGTTCAAATTCCCTCGTTCAAATTCTCGGGGTATTGTACCGTTCTTCAATACTTAGGCTACACGGAAGGAAATAGGATCGTACAATTTTCATTAGTCATGCCCATTGTTAAACATATATCATCTATACTACGACCTGTCCTGAAGTTGATAATAAAGCCCACCTATCATCCTCCCAACCCCACACATAACCCGTCATCACTATTTACAGTCAGTCATACATCAACTCTCCTCTTCTGCACCCACGGCTTCGTATCTTCCCCCATCAGCACCACCACCTCTCGAGTATCTCATCCTGGGCACTTCGTATAGTCTCGTGTAATCGACTCTCTCGCCCGCCAACCTCGCAAACCCACTTTCCCTCGCCTTGAGCGGAGGAGCTCCATCGCACCAAAAGTCTTTACAATTCGTGACAATTCCCCTGCTCCACGGGTTTCCACCTCTTCTCTGTCGTCGCCCCGCCTGTGAGCCCTGCAGCGCAGTAGCAACAAAGGTGTCGAGTCCAAGAAGTCGTTTCCACTGGTCCCAGATGGAATGTTTGGGCTGCGGTCGCGCGGATGGCGCGTCGCCGATATCTTGACCGGAACCAAAGCCGTTGGTGGGCGCATTCCCGCCAGCCGTGTCCTGCGAGGTTGTGCCGGTGGTGACGAAGCTGTTGAGGGCATCGGCGGGGGTCTTGTCATGTAAATGGCCGCGCATACTTTCGTACGTGGTGAGATTGCGGGCGATTTGGATGAGCTGGACGCAGAGGAGCATGGTCACCCATGTAAGTTGGAAGGCGGCCCAAATGGTGAGGACGATGGTGTAGGGATCCTTGTGAAGAATTTCACAGAGATCGTCGGAGATGACGGCACAGGTGACGTCTTTCGGGGTTTTGACTTTGTCAAGGTCTGAGTTGAGTTAGTCTCCAGACATTACGAATTTTTGGGATGGGAAGTCATACACCCGAGGACCAGGTAAACCCAGGCTATGATGCCGAGCTCCATGCTTAGTACGTAAAGGACGAAGTGGCGATGGTTGTTGTTCGCGACGCAGTTGTTGACCCAAGGACAATGGCTGAAGCTTGTCAGCATATCGTTCCCACGATTCTCATGGGCCGAGAGAACTTACTGATCAGACTTTGCTACACATCGTTCGCACCTCTTGCAGTGCTTACTCCTGAGGGGCTTCCGCACCATACAATTGACACAGAAGTGATTCTCATCAAACGACTTCAGCTCCATGAGCTCGTCGATGACCTTTTTCGATGCGCTTCTGCTGGCTGATTTGGGAACAAAACCGGGGTCTGAGGACATGGTGAAGAAATAAAAGTAGGTGGTGAATCCGAACAATATCGCGAATATTACATTGAGGAAGAAGTGCTTTCGCAATGTACCTGCAAATCGTCAGAAGAGAGGTGAGGGTGGGTACTTTGAACGTACCAGGCATGACGGTGGTGATCCAACAAATGGCAACCCAGAACAGAGTGCCAGAGAAGATACCGGCCAGCCAAGGCTAAGAAAACGTCAGTGACTGTTTTGGAATGCATAGGGAGATGCTCACCGTATGATGCACACTACGCATATTTGACGGGGCCCAGCCCAGCAGCTTCTGCGCCATCCATTGCATCCCGAAAGCAATACCGCCTGCCACCGGAAGCCCCATGTAGAGCGGATAATGGCTGATCAGATAGATGGCAATCAGTATGATCACAAAGGGCCAGAAATACAAGAATCTTGAGATGAACCACCGCGTGTCCTTCACCCTGGGCACAGGAAACTCCTTTTGCGCGCCATCCTTGTGGTAGCCTGCTTGCGAGAGGGCGGCATGCCACTGTCGCACTGTGTTCATCTCTTCGGCGGTGACGGCAGGTGTCTTGCCATCATTGTTCTTTGCGAAGCGGTCGGCGCCATATTCGAGAAGCTTTTGAATGGAACCCTGTGAGCCTTTCACCAGGGCCCAGTGCAAAGCTGTGAAGCCTTGGTCGTCGGTCGCGTACACGTTGGCACCCCATCGCAGAAAGAGGTCCACGCATGATGAGTATCCCTTGTACGCCGCCCACATCAACGCGGTATGCGCCTGTGCATCCGGTATATCCACCGGGATGTCCTGGTGGAGGAGCAGGACGAGCTGGTACACGTTGCCATCGAGGGTCGCGGAGTGCAGGAGGTTGAAGCCTTGATCATCGGTGAGGAGCGGGTCGGCGCCGTGTTCGAGGAGAAGGTTGACGATGTAGTAGTGGCATCTCTTCGCGGCCCACAGGACCGGGGTCGCGACGGCATCCCCCCCTTTCGCATTGATGCTTGCGCCGCTTTTGATCAGGAAGTGGCAGAGAGCGTAGTGATTGTTGATGGCGGCCCACTGCATGGACAATGGATCATTAGCCTCCCTCCTCGTCGCCTCGGCACGGGAATCCTCACGTGTAGCGGCGTTATGCCCTGCTCATCTTTGTAGCTCGCATCGAACTTGCCCCCGTCGAACAGCTTCTGTATCGCACCAATCTCTCCTAACCGCGCCAGCTGCATTATGTCATCCTCAATGGGCAGGCTCGGCTTCTTGTCCGCCAGATCGTCCATCTCGACGTTGTGCTCGCCCACGGGCTGGCCGGTGGACTCGGACGAGCTACTTGATGCCATGGCTGCGGCGAGCTGCGGAGGTGACGCGTGCGTGTGAGGGTGATGATGTATGGGTTCGTGCGGTCGTCGTAATGGCGTATCACTGGGGCATCAGCATGCCGGCGCGAAGGGACGGTAGAGGAGATGGCCGTAGCTCGGGATCATTCGGATATGCAGCCGTGTCGTTCTCAAAATAAGAATAGGTACACAGTAAGCAGCGGATGCGCTCTCATCGCCCCCAAACGCAGTGGCTGTGTGTATGTGTGTGGCTGGTGCTAGTGTGGCGCTAGCAACTCCAGGCGGTTGACCACGACTACATGAAAATCGCATCCTCCTGGATGCGAGGTCAAATTCCGATTCTACCTTCCGACCTCTCCCAGGCATCTACGTGATCCGGTCTTCTCCATGGCGCAAGCTGTGAATGACCCTACCTACCCTACCGGCGATATCCTCGTTGGGAGGATGGGAAGAATTCTGGAAGCTTTGCAGACACGAAAAGCAGGAAGCTTCCAGCGTAGTTTTCTTTTTGCGTGGGCAGCGTCGGGAGATCGCTCGACGGGTGTGGGAAAAATGTGGGTGCCCGATGGCGTCACTGTAGTCGTCACCCATAGTCTTCGCACGCGACATCGGAGCCTTCGTCTTGATGTGTGGCGCGGAGAGCGCACCGAAAACACAAGACCAGCTACTCTTGTCATGCTCATTACTTCTAGGAACAGGTGTCAAGCACACGATGGCGATCACGGAAGCGGGAATCGTGTCTCACGTTGTCACTTCTGCTAGCGGCCCTGACAGGAGACCATGTCCTTGTCGTTGCCTACCTGGATACGAAGCGTTTCTCGTCACATGGTCTTGTTCCGTTCTTTGGTTCGTACATGATATGCACAGCTCGAAACTCTACGTCTTCGCATCCTCGAGGCTGAAGCGAAGCACCCCAGACTCCACCGATCAGGGATCGACGGTGGGCAATCGACAGGCTCGCATGAAGAAGACGTCGTTGTGTTGCCTCGAGGTGGCTAATCGACCAGTTACGGTCCGGCAAGGCGAGACAAGTGGAGAGCCGTCCTCGTGGGATTTTTTGAGGTCGCTATCGAGTAACCACGGAACACTATGAGTGGTTGACGCAAACAGTGTTTGCCGCTTTATCGGGGACAGGCGTTTGGACAAGACTCATCTATGCAGTAGCTTCACGTGGAGGACTCGCAGCATACTCACCGGAAACGGACAGCTTCCGTGAAAGTATCGAATGGTTGGTGAAGTCGTGGCATGATACATAGCCTGCCATATCAGTCAGTGAGGCGTGAAGGGCGTCCATACGGATGGGCAACTGCATAAACGCATTGGACAGCGGCCGGGGAACGGAAAGAACAGCACATGGAGGGGAGTTCGTTACGAAGGAAGGGGGTAAAGGATTGCGCTTGAGCGGAAAATAACATCGTTGCATGCCTGCGCGTCAGAGCTATCATGGTTGAGATGGGAGAGAAACACGTTCTCGGCTGTGATTGGCCGCATGGGGGACAACGTGTAGTTGGGAATCCAATCCATGGTCTTGGACAAGAGCCGGACGGGGCGCGGAGATTGCAAACCAGATATTGTATACACGATCTGAGGACTGTGGCAGGTTGGATGTGGAGGCGCATGCATGGGATGGGGGAGACGGGGTCACGTGCGTAGTCGGTGCCCGGTGGTACTTGCCCAAGGAGCAGAATTGCCCCTCGCACCTTCTTCGTCGGCTTCGGGCAGCCAAGTCTCACCACTGTCGAGCGAGCATAGCCACCGCGGAAGATGTGTGTGCAGAGGCCGTGTAGCGTACGCCTCCCTTTCTTGACGGCTGCACTCGAGCTACAGCTGGCAGGGCGATGTGGTGAGTGAGCCCTATGCCCGCCCTATGCCCGTTCTCATCGAATATCGAGCGAGGTGCAGCCAAGAGACGCAGGAGACGGAGAGCGCTGGCAGATGGCACAGTGGGGCTACAGGCAGGGCTGCGGCGCCTTCCCAACGCATAGCAAAGCGGCTATGACGCAGAGCGAAACGGGATGGCTGAAGAAGGTGAAGGGCTCCGATCACGGTCTGGTGACGATGGGGGTGATACGGGGGTGATATGGGGGTGATGATGGGGTGCGGTGGAGAGACATCGGGAACCGCGGTCGATCTCTTAACATTCCAGCACATGGCATTGATCAGCATCCGGTTGACAGCCAAAACGGATATCCATCTGCACTGCACAGCACTAGCGGGCACCTCCCGCCCGCGGCTCGTGGTGGTCCCTTGATCCCCATCAGCGGGCTGTCGAGGGCATCCCAGCGCTGCTCAAATCGCTGCTGCAACTTCAGCCCTGGACGGCCAAGCATCCAGAAGCAGAGTCTCTCGTCGTCGTAGTCATCCTCGACGGAAAAAAGCGGGTTGCATGGTGGGACGAACCATGATTCGTTGCGGACACGCTGAAGCTGCACACGATCGCTCCCACGGCAAGTCATCGGGCGCGCTGCATCGGGATAGCGCTCGATTGCAATGCCACCCCATTCGATGCCATTTGCAAGGTAGAGGCCGAGCCGTGCGATGTGAGGTCTCACGGGCACTGTGAACAGGCTCCAATTGTCGCGCGCGGTGGCTGGTTGTTCAGTCTGGATCCCTCCTCCTCCGGCGTGCATCCATAGTACTTGAAAGCGCCGCAGCCCACGATCCCCCCCTTCCCGTTGATCCCATTGATTCTGCTGCGCCATCCATCCCGACTCGCCTCACATTCTTCTGCTCGTTGACAGCGCAATACAACCCATATCCCGGTGTGCGCCTCGTGTACGCGAGCCATCTCACTCCACTCCGCACCCACGCTACGCTGCATCCTCTGCACCTCTCTGCACCGCTGATCTGCGAGCTCGGCTTGACTTTCGGCTCAACCGCTCTACATATACACAACGCTGCACCGAGCGCTGCCGTTACGTTCCGCGCAAGTACCTTTGTAAATCAGCCATCGTTATTTTTATTTTATTCCCCCCCCCCGTTGTTGTAGCGTTGTTACACCATGGCGCGAACAGTGCAATGGCAGCATGATTCGTCCAGCCGGAGTACCACAGCATCCGGCCGAAGCGGCAGCGAACGATCATACGAAACCGCACCGTCCGAGTACGACACACGCAGCACCAGACCTACAATACCGCGGCATGCAGCCTGTCTCGGCCGCGTCGAAAGCCACAGGCAGGAGTACTTCGCGCCTGGGGACCGCTATGAACAGCCCGTGTCTCACACCGCTCGTTCGTCGGTCGACACCTACGCCTCGACCTCCGCAGAAGATGTTGCAGACGACGACTTCGAAGACGCGCCAGAATACGCCGTGCCGCACTACCACCACGAACCTCTCCCCAGCGATGCCATCCCGACCACCTCCCGCGACTTTGCAGACCTCTTCCCCACCTCCAAGCGCATATCGATCCGCCACGACGACTCCACCATCGATGGGAACATGAACTTGCGTGTGGACACGCAGGTGGAAGGCCATCACCGCACCAAGCAGAGCTACACGCTGTTCCATCTGCGCATGCACGACCTGCGCACCCGTGAATTCTCCCTGCGAAGGTACTGCAGAGAGTCTGGCCGCGAAGTCTGCCACTCGATCCGCAAGTACAAGAACCCGACGTTGGAAAAACGGCCCGTCTTGCAACGCGCAAGCACTGCGCTCGCCGGGCTGATGCACAAGCCCGATTCCCGCCCCGCGACCGCGGTCGGCTTGCAACGTTCCGATTCGGGCTACGAGTCGATACACAACGCCGCAGATGCAGAGGATGACTCACGGCCCAAGACGGCAGGCCACTCCAAGGGTCGCGCCTTGATGCCCACCAACACCGTCAAATTGGAGTTTTCCAACTACGCCCACCTGGACGTCAAGCGAAGAGGCGCCAAAGGCAGCAAACGATATGCCTTTGAGTACTGGGGCCACGACTATTCTTGGCGACGAATCGTTGCCAAGGAGCATGGTCTCGAGACCGTGTCGTATTACCTCGTTCGATCGGACGATGAGAAGGAGCCCTTGGCCCACATCAGCCCCGTTCGCTTGACTCATGACCAGGCCCAGGAAGAGGCTGCGAGGGGCGGATGGGTTCCGCCTTGCTATATCCGGATCACCCATGAAGACATTCTTAAACCCAGCAGCGACATCTCAGAGTGAGTACGGTAACAGCGCACTGCATGGCTCAACTAACCCACGTGCAGCATCGTCATCGCAACTGGCCTCGTCGCTCTTGTCGACGACTGTATCAAGCGAAAATTCCACTCGAAGCAGGCTACCCAGCTGCATATCCCACTTCTGCGCAACAAGATGCACATAGATTATCTTGGCCCCAGGCGGTTGATCGACGAAGTGTTCCATCGGAAACCCATTGGACCTCCCAGCGGATGTCCGTCAGCTCTACGCCGTGCTGCCACCCAGGCGTAACCTTTCCGATTTCGGAGGCCCGTCTGGACGAATAAACCCCCCCCCACACACACAGTACCGGCCATTGCTACCCTTTCCCTCGTACATATTCATCATACGCGCTGTCAAAGTGCTTTGTTGGGCCGCGGATCTGCAGTGTTCCGTCGGCATCGTGCTCTTGTTGTGATATCCTTTCCTCTGGCGACGGCGCATAGCATGAAGCGTTCATGCATACATAGCGTCAGTTGGTGTGTTTGTTTGCTGCATTTGTTGAGAACCCATCTCCGCTTGGCATTTAAATTGGAGCATATCTCTTTGGTCATGGCATGGGACGCTTTCCGGTTCCCCCAACCGTCATCTCCGCACATGAATTTATGACTCTACGATACGATAATGTACGACGTCCTTCACAACTGTTGTCCGTATTCTTGGTCCGTTTTTGGTCAATTTGGTCGGTGAATAATACCTCTTCGGCCATGCTCTTTCCTTCCCGCAATTCGTACTTACATTCGTAGACCGTTCCAGTGCCATGTTCCAGGTGGCAGATGACTTCCTCGTTGGTTACGCCTTCGTCAAGGCCGTTGCCGACAAGCAGGTATCCGTGTATATAGGCCACTGCAGGTGATTTCAGCCATGTTATGAAGGGCTCCTCGCTTGGCATTCTTGCTTGCTAACCATTGGCCGCGTTTCTGCATCTCCCAACTAACGCTACAGTCTCGCTTGCAGAAATATGATTGCATGTACTTTCTGACCGTCTGCCAGCGCATGCCACTCACCATGTTCTGCACCCTCTCACATCCCTCCCACAACAGGGATCCTGCAAAGCTAACATGCCACCCTATAATGATCAACAAGCTACCGTTCCATCCACACAGCCGTCGGCCCGCCGTTTCGTAACCACACCATCGGCATCGTTGAAGTGCTCCGGCTGTGTGGGCAAGACATTGCTCCCTTCGCGGCGTCGGGCAGACGCATAGGTTGCGCATCGGACAGACATGTCGCTGGCAGCCTTGCCTCACAGGCATATTGCTGCCCCATATTCCCATTCGCCGCCCTTTAGTTTCTTACGCCTTCTACGCGTATAAGTAGCTGCCTTTCACTTTCGCAAGGGGTTGTCTTCTACCCACCCAATATCACACCGCTTCAAACAACGAGCTATACCGTGATAGTCTGTTCCTGGCCCGTTGTACGCTCCACATCTAAACTTCCCCGCCTTTTTTTTCTCTCTCTTCCATTTCTTGGAAGCCAGGCTATTGCCACCGCATCGTTTCGACGTACATCGTTATCCACTATTATCAACCATGGCTGCACGCCAGCAGTGGTCGCAGCGTCTTAAAGGTACGCCAGGGCAGCGTACGCATGTCATATCCGCATGCTTCCCGCTTGCTTCAGGGTCTTCGGCCTTTTCTCCGGCCTTTCCTTCTGCCTCGACCGCTATACAAGGGTCTTCAGCTAATCACTACTTTTCATCACAGAGCATTGCAGTGCCAGGGGCCTGGGGGAGCCAACTTTTCAGGATGTGTCCGATCGAAGGGGTAAGATCCTGCCTCTAGTGTTTAGTGTAGCGTAGATTGGGTCTTCGAAGAGAATACGCTAACATGGTCAACCAGGTGGTCGGACGGCTTGGAGCAGCATCGTGGCTGTTCAGGGCAACCAGTACCCCGCAAGATTCTGGTACGATGGCGCCTTCATGGAGCAGGCGCGAGAGGATGCCGCGGAGATGGCTCTGAGAAACATTACGGGCTACATGAATACTACCCAGGAGCCGCCTCCGGCGAGCCATTATGCTCGAGGCTAAGTCCCCATTAAACAACGACAGTAAACAAGTCTCAGGGTGAGGGTATTTGGTATGGATTGGAACGATCACTGTAGTATTTTCATTCGGTAGTTCGGTCATTATGTAGGGTACTTGGATGGGATGGAAGGCGGCTCTTTTGGTCATCGGTTTTTGCTCAGTGGTCCGGGTTGGGTTTCTATTCTTCTCACACGACGTGCTCAAGACCCTGTGGTGTTACTTTTCTGCTTCTTGACAGCAGTTTTGTATACGACGGATCCATCGTTTCTGCTTGCTCAATTACACTTCGCCCAGTCAATTCGGCAGTTTCAGTGGCTCCAAGTACTACATAGTACATGAGCATGGGGGAACATGACACGTCCTGCATCTTAGTATCTGCATTATATACCAAGTCATGGGTGGCTAACCTGCTTCATGCTTAGAAATGGGTTGCATGCAGGAAGGGTGTCGTCAGGATGGCACCAAGCCGTAACAGTCGTAGCGTAACCGGTCGATTGCAACTGCTCGATGTCAATACCCTTCCCCAACTCTTCCTTATCACGTATTCCCCCATTTTTCTCATAATACTCCACACTCAAACTCGCTCATGATGGTTCTCTTCCATCCATACATTTGCTCCGCCAGCTTTTAGCCGATAATGCTGGGTTGTACCCTTGCGCCCTGGACTATCTCTCATCATCACACCAACGACAACAAACCCTTCCAATCCCCTCCATCATAACATTGGACCCATGAGCTCGGATTCCAGAATCTTCCATCCTCCGGTGACTCTAGCTGGTAGCTTTCACCTTGCAGCAGCTCACTTGCGGCGGACCCACTGCCCGTGAACTTTCCCTACAATAAAACCTGCCTCTTTTACACGTAGGGTATAGCGATGAATTGTGATTGGGTACTTTAGCTGCTGCGGGCGCTCTGCTGCGGTAGAGATTCTGACCGCCACGCCATCATGAACCTAACCTGCGGAAGAGGACCCCCGCTCCCGCTGCATGTAAGCACTGGCACAAGCATGGCTTGACAGTTGCAAAAAATGCAAGAGAGCGGACATGTGTCTTCCATTAGCGAGGATAGCCTCGCAATGCAACCAGCTTCGTGGCCTTCTAATTTATGACTTTGAGCACACACACACACACACACTCGACCTCTCTGCGCGCAACCACTACCAAAAAAACAGCCATGCAGATTTGCTGGGCGACGTGGATATTCCTCAATGGTCTCGGAAGCTTGCCGCGCATCTTTGCACTACGGGAGAAGATAGTGTGTTCAGAAACTGAAGCACAGGGGATCACCGCGGAGCTTGATCGGCACTTGTCCCTTGCTCATCAAATCATCCTCGGATCCAAACCATCTCTCTCACTCCCGAAATCTGCCAAATCAGTTTTTCGTCTGTATACAAAGTTCACCGGTCCGCTACTATGCATTGCGCTCGATTCCAACAGCCTGCACACGCCGTGATGCCAGGCGTCGATGATGCATCGTCGAGCCCATAATATCAAGCCAAAGTTGTGAGACGACACGTCAGAGCACCCAGCAAGGCTTTATGCGACCGTATATGCATTGGGGGCAGGCAGCCATGAACATGTATCAGGAGGAGCTTTGTCGAAGCGAAGCTGCAGCTCAGAAATCTACAAACGAAGGACTCTACTACTTAGAGCATGTGCCGATGTTGGCTCTTCAACGTGAGCGGAGGCCGTTCGCTCACTGCTCGCTGCACGGTCAGCTCCACTTCTCTGACTGCTGATGTGTGGTATCACAAGCTGAAACATGATCATATCATATCTCCAAGACGAACATTATCGAGCCGAAGGTGATAATCACATAGTTACATAGTAGGAGCGCGAACCGGACACTTTCCCCCTTGCCGGCAGCTGACAGGATCCACCTGGCCATGATCCCCGAGTCGTCACGCAAAATCGGCTTTAAGACCTAGCCAATGATCACCATGAGTCGGAAAAAAGTCTTCACGCATTGCGGCTTGCCCATGTACGCGGTCACCTACGTAGTATACCGACGCGGAAAAATTGAATTTGGTTTCCGAAAGAACTGGCCTGTCAAACAATACAAGTGACGTAATAGCATGTACCTTTCACTGCAATCTTCAGCTTGCCCAAAAGACTTCTAAACTGGCGTGATCCGATTGAGCAGAAGAAGTCATGCCCTCCTCTCACAGCACGAGGAGCTATCACAAGAGTAATTTCAGCCTGCGCGCCTATACTATCCCTCAATAAAATAGCAGAACACGACTCCGTGTCGCAGCATAGCGAGCCCCGAGTAGGGCACCCATTCTACGAAGCGACCAAAGATGTCTTGTCTGCCTAAATTTGGGCAGCGATTGAACAACAAGATATTCGACAAGAAGGCTCAAAGCGGCTACGCCAAAACAGCATTGGGAATGCGGCAGAAACACTCAGAGGAGGAATTATAGAGACAATTCATCAGGTTGAGCACGTTGTGAAGCACGTAAGAAGCACTGTGCATGTGGCTTGAACCCTGGGTGTGTCTTTTCGGCAAGATTTGCAGGGGCGATCTCTTTCACCTCCAGACCCATCGTCCGAACACTCTCTGCATCATACATCTTCACCGCTCAACACCCATGTCCATTCCTTTTGCCATCCGTGTCGCAAAGATAATATCATCCAGTAATGGTGAGCACCTTCGGCACCTCCTCGCCTACCAAGCCCCCTCCCTTCGCGTTGCAATCACTGGGTAGGCCGCGTCAACAACCTACCGGTACCTGAACCGCCCATCGTGGGATCACAACAACACTACATACGAAAACGATGGAAACGATGCAAAGGGCGCTCGATTGGCATGTCTCTTTGTCAGAGGCTCCCCTGGGCCTCCGAGGACACACCTGCAGCCGGCTTCAAAATGGAGACCTATGAGCGCCTCGCGACAAAGACCATATCAGCATGTTGCGAACCACTTGTCGGAACTTACAGCGTATTCAGAAGCCACAATAGCCCATACCTACCCCCTCGAACGAATGAAAAACACACCCTCGCTTCTCGCCTTTCTCGACGAAACCATAACCCATTTACGAACACGGCAAAGCACTCGGTTTTGGGTATCAGCTATCGCACTACATGGTCGAGACTTGGGGTCTCCTACGATGCATCCAAGACCTTCAGCTACTTGGATCACGAGTACAAGTTGTGGAACGCGTGGTTTCCGCGACTCGGTCGAGTATGCTGTTGGGCTTGACAGGAATAATCACTTGGATTGCGAAACCCCCCAATTCGTTGTTGGTTCTCTGATACTGGATTCAAGATCGATTCGACCCTGTGTCAGTCGAAGACCTCTGGAGCTGGTATGTTCGGATGCTCGCTCAGCTCCTCGGACCCTGACTTACGTCGATCCTTCGCACGCCTTGTTGACGCCCTACGCAGAAAAACAAATCTCTCCCCTTCTGAGACCTGTTTCACATATACGTCATCCCCGTACACTCTGCGTAAACGATATGGGCCTTCGTCCTCCGTAGTCCTTGTTCATACGGCGTTCCTTCGAGAACCCAGCTCTCTCCCTGAGCCCTCCCCCATGATATCGCGGGATACATCCTGCGGCGCAGAAGATGTACGACAACCCACGTCATACCACCATAACCGAGCCCAATACGAAGACACGAGGTGTTGGCGCAAGATATTGGAATGTGGACATGCATACTGGGGCCCGGACCTGGGCATATACTGAAGGCCTGATTTGAGAAGCCCGTCTCTCCAACGACCTATGTGGAATACATGAGGTAGGAGATTTCGAAACCGATACATTGGTACGGAAGCTCCATCGCGAAGCTTTGACGTTCGCGCAAAGACCAAAAGGAAGCATATACAAGGGTTCTGGAACGAATCAAGTTCTCCGTGGCGCAGCTATGTCCTGAACGGTGTGGGACGTCCCGGGCCTAAGGATACCGGTCGATTGTGCATAACAAAAATCCCTTGGAGCTGGAACATGCTCCAACAGTTACACAGATCTTTTGGTGGACTCTATTTCCTCCGCGGACATGGCTCCCATTCCAATCTTCCGCCTTACACGTCGCTTTGACAGAATAGGCTCACAGTAATGCGAGCCAAAGGTCTCGTAACAACCGAGCATGTTGCGTTCGATGGTAGAAATACCCATCTTCGCATGGCAACATTGGGGTTTGTTCTTAATGCCCATCCCAAGAGAACGTTCGCCTAAGTAAGTGCGGCATTCTCCGAATGATGAATTGGGGCATGTTATATTTTCTCAGCCACCTTCATTTCGGGACGATTCCTTGAAGTCGCAACGCCTACTTTCGAGGTGTAAAGGCGGGCCAAACGAAGACCGTACACCGGGCTATTGTATTGCTTGCCACAGCTGACTGTCCGCCAATACGATCCCACCGGTATCCGAAACAATGGCCCATGCACCAATCGCATCGATCACGAATGACGGTTGCAGGTCGCTTGCGGTGGCTTTCGGTGTCGTGCGAACTTATCACAGTGCGGCCCTCGTCCGAACTGGCTCTTGCCTCCAACGTTCATCTTCAACGCAGAGGTGAGGAGACACAAGCGAAAGCGAGATTGGTAGGGTACTGGCCAACGGGTCTCGAAGATATAGCAGAAGTTGATACACTTGATTCTTGGCGCTTCGTAGAAATTATCCCCGCAGCTGATCATTTCATAGAGCTCAATCAATTTCACATCGTGAAGACATTATTATTCTAACATGTTATTTCAATGAAACCAATTCCAAGTACCTCGTTTACTCAATCATTACCCTCTGCTTTGAGACTGATATGATTTTCAAAGGCTGCGAGTGCCTGTAGGAACTATCCTGTTCAACATGCAATACATCACGTGACACACTCTTTCACTCTACTCTCACACTGAGACAATATTGGAATCTTCCTCTCGCCGAAAACCAGCTCTCCTAGCACTTCAAGCTGACAGACGCCGCAGATAGCTAGCAATTATTGTACACATGTTATATATATCGAAGAAATATCATACTAAGTAAGCTACTAATAGTGTCTTATTTCAAGCACTCATGCACGTAGCAAGGCAGCGAGCTAAAAGGTATGAGTAATAGCCGGATTAAGAGCCTTCAAAGTAATGCTGAGATTTAAATCGTACTCTATCTACGTTTATTTATTCCTATAGTATTCTGTTAGCCTGTATGATGAGCCCCTCCTTATATGTCTACATAGACTTGACACTCCCGTCCTCGAATTCTCTTCTTTACCATGTAGACATATGGGCAAGGAAAATATATAGACTCACAGATATAGATTAATCATTACACTCAACACTATTCACTCAATGACGTAGAATACTTAACCTAACTAAATAACAGTTCCACCACAAGACCGATCAATTATCCGGGTTTTGTAGTTCCTATTATCATATATAGCTTTACTGTATTACGTGAAAGCAGTTTGGATAACTATCTAGTTGCTATGGTTTCACCTAAGAAGTCGTTAGCTGCCATGCCTAGGAGATGCTTTCTTAATTACCTTCTCTCCACTACGATAAATCTTCTCGTCATCCTCGTTACTTGAGGACTTTGTAGGCAACTGTCAAGTGTTGATTACGTAATCTAACAAGGAGCAAACGGTATAGATTCATTCGTGCCCTCACAATCATTAATAGTCGTTATCATTACCAAAGGGAAAAACGTGTCAATTAATATCACGGTTGGTATTTCGTCTCCTGGGTGGATTTTGGAAAGGTCTCGGGGTCGACTACACCAAGCCGCCATGCATTAGATATAAATATATTGATACGCCATTGTGCTGATCTGGAGCTGCTTGATACATGGTTGCTATAGGTTACTATAGTATGAGCATAGATTTTCTAAATTAAAAGTATGTGGTCTCTAGCATAGTTTGAATATGGCTGGGAATACTTTATTACGGTATGGGCCACCGCCGGATTGAAATTACCAGACTGTGAGGCTTTTTAGATATTCAAGTATACACCTTATCTATAATAGCCCCCCGAAAGACCTTATCTATATAGGATTATCTATAGAGCTCGCCTGGGGGACATACAAGACATCCCTTTCCTCCATGCTCTAGGTACCTCACACTATTTCACAGGTACTGTAAGAGATGTTACGAATATGGGCCTCTGCTATACTAATTCATGACCGCTTGACAGACTGAAGGGCGTTTTATTCTACTTTGACTATAATTTACGTACTATATGTTTATATGCAGGTACATTTACTTTCACGACGCTATTCAAAGGCAAAGTTTTCTTCGTTATTATCTTCG
>JAGQEM010000023.1:40915-158657 GCA_019202945.1 Corynespora olivacea
ACGAGTTGGGAAGCTTAACAAATACATCGATCTATATCTCTCAGAAGAACAAGAAGGGAAATTTACAATAGGAAACATTATAAGACATAGTTTAGCTATAGATCTTTACGCCTTCTATCATAGAATATGCTGCGCTACACCCCACTGTGCTCTGTGAATTATCCTACACGATTCATCAAAACCCTATACTGCTCAGTCTTATTCGATATCCCGTCTTGAGTGAAAGAGTCTCACTCCTATATCTTTCCCCACATAAAACTGAATAATGATTTTACTTGGTCAGATCCAGCCACCTTCGGAAGATGAGAACTTCGAAGTAGCAAAGGCTTACTTGTTGATTACTTTTATAGTATGCAAATGCGATAAAGAATCAGACATTACCCTGTACGTAGACTTGCCTATTGTATACTCTAAATGCTAAGATAGTTCGCTCTATGAATGATCAGGTATAGCCTAGCGTTGAAGAAGTCAACATAGAAGCAGTATGAATCTCTCCATCTACGTTAGGAGTCTTCATTGTCGATTTTCATGGCAAAAAGACTTCAGGACCAGGTTACATGCTCACTAAGCGTTTTCTCGCCTTCTCGACGACCATTCATTCATTAAGTCACTACTATAGTTAACCTGACCTCCTCACAGATGCCCAAACATGTCTTTTCTTTTTCGTGGGCCTTTGTGGAAGATCGCCGTTTGTAAACATGTCCGTATGGCTGCTTCGTTCTCGCTGAGAGAAGATGAAACAGAATATCGAGGATAAGTGCCAATGATAATCCCATGCCCACCGGCCATGCAGATACCAGATAGGCAGACCCGAAAAGAGTCCAGAATCCACATCTTTCATGAACAGCAGTATCATGGACTTTGAGAAGGAACACTGTGTTCCAAAACCTCCAGGTCTCCACATGTATCAATGATGGCGCATGTATGGAAACGTCCAAACCCAAAATCTTCCCAAGCATTTACACACCATTGCATCCCAATCCCGCATGACCGCGTAGCTTGCGGACGAGCAATGTCGAAACCGAGAAATCCGCAAGAACATGGTCATGTCCATCATGACCGACTACTCCACATGGGTCGATTTCCGCTGCAAGTCGTACGGCCGGTTCATGACTCATGTATCAGTCTTATAAGGCCGCACAAGCAAGTCATTGTATCCGAAGGCCCAGGGCTCATGGCCTTTAGTCATTGTGTGTCTGTTTTATAGCGTTATCCTGCGCCAAACGTACAGAAGAAAGCAACACTACCGGATGAATACTCTACAAGGAAGCTTTCCCCGAGGCCTCCTCTTTCTCAAGGCCATGCATGGGCATGGGGTGGCCTACAAGATATTTTGCTTCAAATGGCGAAGGAGCCGTATTGGATGGGTCACCTGATACCTTTGGACTGGGCTGGAAGTGGAGACCGTGTGGGTGCTTCTTCAGGGATAAAAAACCCGTTATTTACATCTGGACATTGTGACAAGTCGTTGGAAGCCTACCGACTCGCACTCTATGAGCAAAACAGCCTACGTGGAGAAAAGACTAGTGTGTCGACGTGCACAAAAGGGCAGCCATGACTACGGGTCAAAGATTTGCAACACTGCGGCGGCTGACGATGTCGCGGTTCTAGGCAACTCACTTACAGAAACGGCGGCGGCGGCGGCGGGTGTTCAACGATGCACCGAACGAGGGGTAGAACTACGACTTGACGCCTCTCCAGATCATGTATGAACTACAAAGAAGCTCTTGATGGGTACCCTGATGTTGATCATGCGAATTCCTACTCCATGGGGAATACTTCGAAAAGGCCAGATGCCCTCCAGAGGGGGGCAAAAGTAAGACGCAGAGCCCTCGACATCTCCAAGAAAGTGGGCAACCCCATACCCCCCGAAACTCCCAAACGCCCCCACAAAATTCGCGCCGCCATCGAACCTACCATCAAACACCTACCTCACGACCGTCGTCGTCGTCCTACGCCCTAGCGTACATGGGCGACTTATCAAAATACCGAGACGCTGCGGAACCCGTGCCTCGCAGTATCAGCCCTCTACAATCATGGAATACCTATCATACTGCCCAGTCTCTTCTCATTACCCCTACCCCTATCCCTACCGCATTTGCATGTACGGCAATCGAAAAGTCGACTACGCGGAGATGCCCATGACGGGAAAACGCCATCAAACTCAGCCCGCAGGCCAAAATGATAGCAGACCGGACCGAAGCAAGCAAAGTTCAAGCTTGGCCACCCAACCAACAAATCACCCGACGGGAGTGAGAGGCACTACAGAACAAGCGTGAGATTTACATTGCACAACGAAACCAGGTTTTATGCAGTCATCATCAGTGGTCGTGTATCGTGAGACCCCGATCTTCGTATCGGTAAGAAAGGAAAGACTGAAGTCGTCGGGCGATAGAGAGAGGGGTCATCCTGGGGTGTCAAGTGTCTGCTGGTCATCTGTTAGCGAAAGCTGAGAGGTCAACCAGTCGATCTAGAGCAAGGCTTTTCCTGCGGCGTTGACGGGCGTTTTCCCGAGCCCGCTTCCAGCATGTCGTTGTTCGTAGCGTTGGAGTGACCTACGGGGTGGTCAGAACGTTCCAGTAGGACGAGATCCTGCGATCGCTATCGTGGCGGAGATAAAAATGCTCCGGTGGTCAAGCGGGGATTTGAGTGAGATCGTAAGTATTGAGGAATGAAAAGGTGACAACAAGATGATCCGCGAGTGAGCAGAGTAAGATGGCCAGAGGCAAGCATGTATGTCAACCGATGTCCGCTCAGCACAGTGTCTGGTTTCGTTCTTTCTCTGGAGCCACCAACTGACTTGGAGGTATTCTGGCCGCAATCGCTTGGGTGGGAGCCAACTCTGGAGCCCTTCAGCAGGTGGTCGGAGGGAGTTTGTCGGTCAGCCATCGATCCTTACTGGAAAGCAATCAGCGACTGCGCCATCATGGTGAATTTCGAAATGCAGGATCAAAGCTTCGCCAAGCACGAAGCAGGTAAAAAAAAAGTGAAAACTCACTCTAATGCCATTATGGTGCCAGTTGCTGTGCTCAGCTGACACAAATCACAAACAATATGCACCACCAAGGGGCACTCGTCGCTCGAGCAGTTGGTATCTTGTTGCTATCATGAATCATTGGATGCCAAACGGTATGGGCGGCGGCGGCGTGATGAGAGCACGACCTCGACATGAATTGACAACACATAGGTATATGAGGATCAGCCGTTGAGGCATCCATCTTCATCGAGAGGAAATCATTCGCTCGAGGCGAGTGTCGGCACCATGAAATCAATATGGCATCTCTATGCTGCGGAACCGTGGCGCGATAGTCCCTGGATTGTATTTTCCAGGGTTGCAAGGTTCCAGCTAGCGATAGCCATAGCTCGTAGCGATGCTCGTGCTATACACTTACAAAGTAGCACCAGAGGTCTCGAAGAAAGGAAAGACCGCTCCCGCTTGATACCTGAGACAAACGCCCGTCACATGCCTTCCCAGAGGAAGCAAGCGGGAAGTCGTGTCGCCAAATGTGTTTGTAGTTTGCATCTTCTGCACTCGCACAGACCAGGCGTTCGTGAGCTGATATGAGGGGCGGGTTCTACAGCGGCGGCATTGTGTCCATTGTTCGTCGGGAAACTGCCGAGAACAAAGTCTGGAGGCTTGATGCAGGTAGGTGGCCGTAGGATACACAATTATGGCGCTCTGTTAAGCTCCGAATGCAGGATGTCTTTTGTGGTGGGAGGAAAAGACGCGCATTGCAGGAAACATGTGTTGGGGTGGCACAATATGTGAAGTCACAAGATTTCTTTTTCGGTATGGCGACTGTATTACTGCAGTGCTTGCCATCTCAGAACGTTGTCGAAGATCTGGGAAGGAAAGGCTCCACTGTCCAAAGACGGCAAATTGCCCGTCGTCGTTCGATGATCCATGGTAGGACATGCGTGGACAGGCGCCAATTGAGGCTGCTCAAATGCCATCGGCCGCCCCGTACGACGGCAACGCCTCGCTACCGGAAACTGGTGGAAACAACATCAAAGAAGTTTGTTTTTGAGAGAAGTTCAAATCACACCTTTGGATGATTGCCAGGCAGTTAAGCGCCGATGTCCATTCAGTTGGAACGACTGATCCGTGGATAGGCAGGGATTATGATTTCTCTCTAGGGTACCCAATTCTTTGGTAAAGACGCGCGCCAGCAGAGCAATTCGTCCGCAAGAAAAGAACAGCGATTGAAACTGCGGCGGTAGAAGGAAACCTTTGGATGTTTGAACGTTCTAGTTTGGGCTGCCAGTTCAACAGTGTCAGTGGATTGGCTGTACGAGTCCGCACGTCGTAAATAGCCGGTCATACAAAAGGCTTGTGAGGCGCTCATCCGGCTTCTGGACAGAACTGATCCTATTACAGCTTTCCAGGAAGCGTGAGAGGGACGAAGCCCCTGATCTTAGTCAGTTGTGGCCCCAAAACATTCATATTCGTTGCGCAAGCTAGCATGATTGCGAGCTGACAGCCGCCATTGATGTCTGGCAGCAGTGGTGCTGCTCACCATGCAGGCGGCGCAATGGAGATGAGGAAACTCGATTTTCTGACGCCTCGAAGACGAACATTACAGGACTCGAGAACTTGGAAGCATAGTGCTTGATGGGAATCTAAGCAATCCCGTCTCGCTGGATCATTTGCCACACAAGCCTACCCCATCGGGGAAGTTGATGGAGATGGAGCCTGGCCAGTAGGCGCTGGTGGGTCTCTGGATAGCGGCGTTCCCGAGACAAAGCCGTAGATCCGGGATCAACAGTGAACCGGAATGGCAGCTCGAGCTCCAGGAAGTGAAGAAGCGATCCATGGAAATGGATATCTGGTCTTTCGCCGTTCTTTCAGGGAGATTTCGACATGGGTAATTGGCGGACCGTACCGTTGCTGGTAGGTAGACGGTGCTCTCAGAGGCCGATCACAGCATCCTGTCAGCCTCCTGACGAGCGACCGATGAAGGAGGCTAGTTGGAGGTGTGTAACCGCCTATACGCAATAACCGGAGCAGCGTCAACGCGAAGCCGCATCGTCGAGCCCTTTTGAGTCGGCTGAGACAATTGGTTCTGCGCAGTTGCGATCCCTATTCTTCCCGACGCATATTCGAGACTCTGCAGGCCAGTAGACAATGGAGAGATGCTGCGAGATGCTTGGACGCCCGACCTTCGCCGTCACGGGGATTAAGCGGGAGGCTGCAGGCTGGTGTCCCTCGAAGCCGGATTCCCTGCAGCAGAGCTAGCAGAGCTGAGCATCTTGTGACCTTTACATAGGATGAGGGGCTATAGTGGGCAGGGACAAGCCGTGATCTCCAGGACACCCGCTCAGCCACCATCTCACTCCATGCTCCAACGAGCTGCTGCGCGTACACACGGTGAAGAGCTCTGGCAAATGCCGGTGTCATGTCCTATCGAGAGCAGCCACAGCCTCGCCTCGCACCCTGCATCATACGGCTTGGCCTAGCATACGTAGTAGAGTGAGGAAAGGGGACGGGCTGTCTCATGTTGGCTGCCGCGGCCAGCCTTTGGACGGAAGCTCCATAGCGCTCTTGGCGGACCAGAACAAGTGATTGGCCTCGCTTGGGGGGTGCGCAGCTGGAGTGCGCTGGAGGCAAGGAATGCAATGCAGACGAGGAAAAGATGGAAGGGTCAAGTGGTCAGCCCGGGCACTGGGAGGGCGGGCAGGCGCAACGTGCGAGACACATGATGGCGGGACTGCAATGTCACGTCGTCCGCGTGGGAGCAGACTCGCCGCAAGGGCGTGAGCACGTCACGATGACCGTCGTGGTGTTGACGTTGGTGACGAGCTGGAGCGGAGTGGAGAGCGGACATGGTGGAGATGGATGTGGAGATGGATGTGGAGATGGATGTGGAGATGGTGGTGGAGAGGGGGGCAGAGGGGGGGCAGATGGCACGGGAGGGAGAGGGAGGGAGAGGGAAGGTGGGCAGCGCCTGGGCCGTTGTTGTGATTGGAGGGCGCTAAGGCCGGAAGCGGGAAGGCGCAGGGAGGAACTGCGGGAAGTCGCTGCACGTCAACCGCTTCTTTCTGCAGAGGGCAACTGGCAACTGGCAACTGGCAACTCCACCTCGCCTTCCCTCCCAACACGCAAGGGAGGAGTGAAGCGGCAGGCGCGAGCCTTCGCTTTTGCTTTTCCTCGCTCACCGTTCAGCGCCCGCTATGCCCGCTCCGTCCGTCCATCAGTCCATGCCGTCCGCCATGGCGTCACGCCCCAGCCCATCGATGGGGATGCTGCCAATCCACTGGTCTCTGCCGCCTCTGCTGCCTCTGCTTTGAGCGTTGCGCAGGCCGAGCAACCACGCTGCCGGGTTCGCTAGAGGAAGCCCGGATGACGGCGCGCGCGGTGATCAGTCGCCGGCGATGCAACCCAAGCAGCTTCGTCGACCGGTGGTGGGTGTCGGGTTGACTGGCAGAGCTGCTATGGCGGTGACAGCTAACGGCCTGCGTCGCGGTAGACACCATGGCTGACTGCAGCCACCGTGGCCGTAGACTGGTAGGGTAGAACGGATGGGCTGATGGGCCGTTGCCGGAGACTCGTCACGGGTACGTCGGCCGATTCTCGTATTGGCTTCTTGCTTTCTTTTTGTCCCCATTGTCCTCGTATCTCAACCGCCGTCTGTCTTCTATCATCTTCTCTACTCGGCTGGCGCGCCGGCCCGCTGTGGACTAGCAAACGGCCGTCATCGGTTCGCTGATCGCCTGCCCCCCCCATCGCTGCATGGTGCGCTCGGGGCTGGCAGATGAAACATCACGCTCCCAAGCCGGCGGATGGATGGTGTGCTGCCGTGTCGAGTCGCCCCCCTCCGCCCCTCCCCCCCATCGAGCGAGGTGTCGTGGCCCAATGTTCCTGCGTCGCCGCACGGGAGTGCGCTGCCCCTCCAGCCAATCCCCTCGCGCCCCCGCCGTGGGCCTTGTCCCCGTTGCTGATCAAGGCCTTGGTTCAGTGCCAGGAATGCAAAGGCAAATACTCCCTCCCTGACTTCGGAGATATAGACGTCCGCTTTGGGCAATGGTCGCTGCTGCAGCTTGCCAATGCTACCGTGGTGCTAGAGAGCGGCATGGTCTGAGCCGCGCAATACAGTGCCCATCGTTCGCGTGGGGCTGAATCTTGATCCAGCAACGCGAAGAGGCTCTGAAGCAATAGTACGCTGGGTAGGCATTGCTGCTTTGAGCCAAACAACCCGACGGCATCGTGCCCATGTCCGCACCACCACCCTGTATCGATCCATAGCCCTTCCTGTCTGTCCATCGTACTTGTATTGGCCGCCCACGACCGCTCGCCGATGATCTTGTTCCTGCATCTCCAATCTGCCACGTCCGTAATTCTCCGTCTGTCATCTATTCCCCGTCTTCTCGATCTCTCCGATCCACCGGACCCCTGCTCCTGCTCACTTCATTGTTCCTGCAATCTTGGTGACCTACCTGCCACAAATTCTGGAGAGCAAAGATCACGGGGTTTTTTCGAATCCTGCCGGCCTTGTACCACCGCAGTAGCAGGCAGCCGTTGAGCAGTGAGGTAGAGTGCATATATGTCACGGGCCCTTCGCACGGTGGAAGACGCCATCTATCTTACTCCAGCAAGTCTCAGCACCTGTGCCCATCTCGCTGGACGCCGTCTCCAGAGCCATCACCACCATCACCATCGCCATCATCATCAACATCAACATCAACATCGTCATCATCATCATCATCATCATCATCACTCGAAACCTCGGAACCGGGAGAAATTCATCGGCAGATCCGCGAACCCGGCTTGCACAGATCGCTAAGCAGACGACACAACGATAAGTCATCTCGGACGCCACAGCATTCCTTTTGGAGCGTTGCAACAGGGCTTCGTGAGTTTCAGCGAAATTGCCATTGCAGCAGGCGAGAGACTGACAGGTCGCAGCGAGCTCGACAGCGGTATCCGCAATCTCACCGCCGACAATCGCAGCGGACTAGGTACCAGGCGGCCCAACTCTCTGAGCTCAGGCCCGTGCGCCGTCTCGCGCAATTCAAGATCTGTGGAGGCGGGAAGAAGCAAAGTGCACCGGACGGCCTGAGGTTCCGGATTGGCGAGCGTCTAGTCCTAAGGTTTAAGGTGACGTGCAGCCGCGCTGTCAAGACCTCGAGATTGGACTGGAACTTTTGTTCGACATCCATCTATCCGCCTACTTACTGTACGTGCTCATTCACCGCCAGGACCATTGCCCGTTGACTGAGCTAGCGACAAGCGCCCGCGTGGAGGAGTCGGTGAGGTTAGAGCTGCGACCAAGACGAAGACCAAGACCAAGACGAGAAGAACCGCTCTGCTGGATAAAGTGCGTATTGCGAGCGCATTGAGCAGCAGCATTGTCGGATTCGCAGCCACCATCGCCAGGCAGCGGCAACTAACGATTCCGCCCCTGTGCCGGCTAAACCCCCCAGATTCCCTTGAAGCGAGCCAACACCGACCGCGCCCTCATCACCCGTTTGAGCGGTGCATCTGTATGCGCTCGGCCCGCACCCAACGCTCAGAGAAGCTGCCGGGACTGGAGTAAACAGCGAGTGGTGAGCGCGCCTGCACACCGATTGAGGCGCGTTTTCACATCCACGCCCACAACTACAGCGTCAGCGTCTACCCGGCACGCTCGCCACAGCCGACGCCAGCACTGCAGAACCGCGCCGCCGGATCCGCAAGCTGAGCCAGAGTGCGTGAGACTGCGCAAGAGAAGGCGGAGACGCAGGACGGGCTTTGCAAGACCGCTGCTGGTGCGGCTGCGTCTGCAATAATGAACCAAGGTAAGTCCGAAGTCAGCCTTGTTATACTCATAACCTCCATGCCTCCCTGTTCGAGCGGCGCGAGTACATAGCCTTCCAGCTCGCAGCTTGCAGCCCACAGTGCTCTGCTGCACTCTGCACCTCCCCTATTCACTTCCAGCCCGCGGTCTTCTCCGCATTCTTCCACAAATTCCACATTCCTCCGCGCGCCCTCAATCACATCTTTCTGCACCGCCTCTTCTTTATGCAATTTCTGCACACTGTGGGTCTGCGTTTTCACTCTCTGCACCACCTGTAGTGCGCTCTCGCACACCTTCTCCTCGGGCACCCGATCACGGAGCCTTGTGCGACCCGTGTCCGATGCCTGCCTTCTCCTCGACCTCTTCTTCCATATCGCACATCGCACACATCGTCGCCGGGTGCACGTTGTCCGTTTCTGTCCCACGCTTGTCCAACCGCGCCCCCGTTGCCGCTGGCTGATTGGCTGACTCGTTTCGATAAGCAGTGCTTCAACCACATCTGCCATTGGCATCGGAGAACGCCTTCCCCCCGGAGCAGGAATGCATAGATCATATTGGTGGTCATGCACATCATAGCTTCTCTGCAGCTCATGTTCCCGATCCGCTAAGGCGCGAAGGTCACTTCGGCCTCCCATCCACTGGAAGCCGTTACCCTTCCCACCGTTCCGAGCCCTCGTAAGTGCCCCCTCTTCCATTGGTTCCTTCCCTTTCGGCCTGTCATGGCGGGCTCCGCGGTGTTGCCTTGCCCTGCCCTGCGGCCCCCAGCCCATCCCGCCTGTCCTCGACGCCTCTCGCCTGGTGCTGCCCAAGCTTTGGCTTCACAACCGCCGAAACAAACACTTCATCGTCCTGTTGTACACATCCCGGACGCATGGCGCACCTAGCTCTCCCAGCACGCCGGTCTGTCACATTGATCACACGACAAGCCCAGCGGTGTTGTCCATGGTCCCTGTCCATGTCGACAACTTATACCGTGCCACCCAGCCTTCGTTACACATCGCTGCCGTTGGCGTCACCCTCGTTCATTACACTGTTTTGCTGGCCTGCTAACTAATCTGTCCGTAGTTACCATCATATTGCGGCTCACTCCGACACGGGGTCAGGGTCCATCACCACCTCGCCCAGCTCCAGTCTCTCAGCCTTTTCGTCATTCACTCCGACCCCAGCCCCCAGCATCTACTCACATTCCGTTCCCATTGCAAACAGCGGCATCTATCCCCAGGGGTTCGGTGCCATGTCGACTCGACGAACATCCATGATGTAGGTTGCCTTTGTGTGTGTGTGTGTGTGTGTGTGTGTGTGTGTGGCGTTCGTGCCTGTAAAACATGACCTTCGTGCATGGACCGACGGCTGACAGCTACACGTAGGACTGATTCATCGGCGGGGATGCTGCCTCCGACACGATCATCTGGGATGGGCACTCCCGTGTCACCGACCCTGGGCGCGTCGGCCAGGGATAATTATACTACATCAACATCAGGCCTGCATCGACATACAAACCCGCTCTCCCCTCGTAGCGACCTGTCCCGCTACAGCTCCATGCCAGAGACCCCGAGGAGTGTTCTTACACACAACCCTTCTATGAGCCTGCCCACAAGCTCCTACCCCGTTATGGCTTATCCCAATCCAGCTGATCACCTGGGCGACAGTCCGCCCTTCAACGCCCAAGAGAACTACTGCGACATCATATGCGAAGGCACGACTGTCGTGCCCACCGTCGAGGCGAAGATCGAGAAGGGTTTCTTCTGGTCCTCGGATCGCGTCTGGACCTGCTATCGCCGGAACTACTTCTCAGTCAACGTGCATTACACACTCAACCCTTGGGTACCCAACGGGCGTCTGTACCTAAACCAGGGCAATGGAAAACCCCAGGAGCTCATCCAGTCCATGGCCGTTTCGCTCGCCGCAGCAGTCGATGGAACGGGCGGAAAAAGCATCGACCTGATCCAGCACACACCCAAGCGCGACAAGGGCCCGCAGCTTACGATGAAGAAGGAGCTCCTCGCGCCTACCCCGCCGGGAAAGAGCCATGAGCACGCGAACAGCTACACGATGAACAATTACCACCAGTCAGGCCAGGTCACGGGCCCGTCATTGCCTTTTCAGAACGACACCGAGCCCTCGCAACAATTCTCGCCCACCAGCCATACAAACAGCAGCTTCCAGCATGCTTTTGAGCGTATACAATTCAAATCGGCGACGGCAAACAATGGCAAGCGCCGAGCCCAGCAGCAGTACTACCACTTGATTGTGGAGCTGTGGGCAAACATTCAGCCCAGCCGAAATGAGGAGCCTCGATGGGTCAAAGTCGCTGCGCGGTCATCACATCCTGTTGTGGTCCGCGGACGGTCGCCAAGTCATTATCAAAATGAAGGGCCACACAATGCCAACGCCTCAAGAGGCACCGGCAACGGCGGCATGCCCGGGACTGGGCCACATGGACTTGGGTCCAACGGTGGCGCGTATGGCAACGCCTATCGCAACGGAATGTCGGGTGGCGGGGCTTCGGGTATGAGCGGCAGTATCTACAGAGGGACCAACTACTCTCTCGACCCAAGTCCGGTAGGGAGTAACTCTGTCAGTTCAACAAGCTCACTAAGTGGAGGGCCAGTAGAAGGTCTGGTCGGCGACCAGCATATGGGTGACGACGAAGACAGCAAGATGATCGAAAGTCATAACGACTATCAGTACTACCCCGCGCCCATCTACGAGACCATCCCGGCAAAGCTGGAGGGCGTTGGCCTTCCTGTTCCCGAGCGCAGAATCAAAGAAGAATACCTGGGTCCCACCTCGATGAGCACTGGATGGCCAGTTGGAGGTTGCAACAGTCGCTTCCAAGGCTTGGACACCAGTCGCGGATACTACCCAGACGTGCATGCTCATGCAGGATATTGAAGAGAGCATATTTTGGCCACTTGCCATGTCTGGCAGTCGCTTCACTTGGACAGTGCTCGCAACCAGACATTCCCTCGCAACATGCACACGCCCACACAATACTACCCCGCATCCTACACTGGCACTTGCGCCAATTACGACCTCTTAGCTATGTATTAACCCTGGGAACATCCAGCGGCCACCATTCCTCGACCAATGGCGGCCTCGCTCCGCCCAAACCACGCATGGACTCGATTGTTCACAGCATGACAAGGCAATGCATGGATCGAGCGAGCAGGGTCAACGACTGAGCGCATGACGGATATCACATTACGTCTCCTAAGCAGAGCAGTCACCATGGCACGCCATTTACCTGCATCATTTTGGAGCCCGGTCAGATATCCCTCGGCCCTGATTTCCTTCTGCTTCATACCCTTTCTTTTGTATTCTTACACGATTGCCATCATCATCATCATCATCATCATCATCATCATTATCATCAGCATATTTAATCCTGCACCATGGCTTCCTGTCGGGCGATTGCATGAACTGCATAGACGACACCTCCTTCTTCTTTTGTTTCAGTGTCTCGTATTGTTCTAATGTCTCTTCTCTTTTATCACGGCTGGCTGGGTTGGGGAGTCTACGGATATGCGAACGGGACCGGACTGTGCATGGTGGGCATGGAGCATATTGGGTATAAAAAATCTGGACGGGCATACCCCTTTTCAATATTATGCCGTCTTGACCGGCGCCGACGACAATTCCATTGCCGTCGGAGGCCGGTGAGATGACGGCGACGGTTGTATGAAAATCACGGGTCATGTTATGAGCACACAGCTTCTGGACACGGAAGAATGTATGAACTTTGAAGACAAGAGGCGGGTGATGGCCAAGTGCTAATGACGGAGGCATTGTCGATTGTATGATTATAGTCCCTAAAAGCTGTATAGTTTGAATGCAGGAGGCCCTTCTTCTCCGACGTCGTTTGCTTTTCGTGAATGCGTCTCTGCGTATGTGGAAGCGAGAGAGGGTGAGGTTCGACGGGAAGAAGCTACGGCTAGCGACTAGCGATTAGCTCCCGTGCGGAGTCGGCTTCGGCAGCCGCGGGGAGGGGGTTCGCCAAATAACTTTTGCCAGGCCACCTCACACTTGATCCCTCCGCCTCCGTCATCGCACCCCAAGCCGCCGCAGAGCAAGCTCCCTTCCGCCCCCACGCCGGCTTCATCATTTCCATCGGGACACCTCGTGGCCCCTTCTCATGGCCTGGTATGACGAGGACAGCTGGGCCACGGCGGCCTTTGCGCCCAAGCCCGCAACAATTGCCTTGTCCTTCCTCATCGCCGTCCTGCTGCCGGTGCTGCTGCATCGCTTCCTGTACCGCAAGGTCACGCCGACCACGCAGCCGACGTTCCTGCTTATCGGCCCCAGCGGCGGAGGCAAGACGGCCTTTCTGACTCTGGTGCGTCCTTCATCGCCGCTACCCTGCCCAGAGGCGTACAGGCTGACTTGCAATAATACCCCAGACAGAGCGCGAAGCGGTAGCGCAGACGCACACATCGACTGCCCCCCTCACCATAGAGGCCACGCTTCCTGATGGCTTCACCCCAAACTCGGCAGGCTATCGCTCACCGGGCGACCCAGCCTACGAGCGCGCGCGCCGCTTTCTCCTTGTCGACACCCCTGGCCATGGGAAGCTGCGCCGCTTTGCAACTACGCAGCTGGTCAACCCTACCAATGTCCGTGGCATCGTCTTCGTGGTAGACGCAGCTGCTGTCGCCGAGGATGCAGGGCTTAATGAAACCGCCGAATACCTGCATGACGTCCTGCTAGCCTTGCAGAAGCGATACACGGGGGCGAAGACGAGCAAGGGGCCGGGAGACATTCCGGTCCTGATTGCCGCCAACAAGCTGGACCTGTTCACCGCACTTCCGGCGCACCTTGTCAAGCTGCAACTGGAGAAGGCCATCTCTGAAGTCAGAGAGAGCAGGGCCAAGGGCTTGAAGGATTCGGGGGTTGCCATGGCCGGGGAAGATGACGGCGTGGAGGAAGAGAGGGAGTGGCTGGGCGAGGGAGGCGAGGGCAGCTTCGAGTTCGCCCAGATGGAGGAGGTGGGGATAAGCGTCATCGTCAAGGGGGGCAACGTAATCGGCGGAGAGGGCGCTGATGCGAAGAGCTGGTATGAATGGATTGCCGAGCACCTGTAGGAGCTGCCAACCTCATCACCCAATTGAAGCGACGTTTTTGTCCCATCGTAGTTCGACTTCTCCACAGACAGTCCCAGCATGCGCCACAAGCGCTCCCCACTCACCGTCGGCGTGGTAGTGTCACACCGCATCTTCACCCAGCATCATGGTCCACCCTCCATTTCCACGGTAATGGCTGCAAACCTTCCACACCACTCGTTGTTTGCTCACGTGCTGATGACACATCCCTCCTCGCTTACCATCCCATCCAAGTCTACTCCTGAGTCGACATCCATGAAGCTGAGCAGGAAATATTACTCTCTCACCTATAACGATGAACAGCAGAGCAACAACTGACCGTGGCTAGCGAGAACGGTAAGCTTACCACGCGCTCGTTCCTCGCGATCCTCCGAGACACCGTTGAAGGCGTCGGGGGATCAGAGACAAGTTGCGAACCAAGTTGCGAACCTGCACCCAGGCGATTGCCTATCCGCTATCGAGCAGCGAGCCAGATGGTTGTCGCCTGGGACCGGGGTTTGGGTGGGCTTACGACATCTCCGCTTTCAGATGCGTTCCGTCCCCTCCGCTTCCTTCCCGCTTACACTGGGCGGGGGTTCGTTGCGCTGATCGGTGGAAAACCGGGTGGTCTTCAGCTTATACTGACGTCCCTATTATCTCTCAAACGCAGATGGCAAGATAGCAAGCTCCGGCGGACCGGTGAAGGCCTCGAAACTCAACCGGAGTGTTGGAGGTGGCGGATATCTGCCATTGCTTCTTTCCGCAACGGAGGGAAGTGTAGGCGATGATGAGCAGGCCTCGCATGTTGACAGCTTGAATTGGAGGTGGGATGGACGATGTATTGGGTGTACAGGGGTAAGCGTGCAGGTAAACACCCTGGTTGTTCAATCGACATCCATGAAAAAACTGCGTGCCCGAGACACCCTTTTTCTTCGGCAGATGATCTCTTCTTCTTTTTTCCCTCTTTCCAGCTTATCTCGCGCTCGCCAAATGAAACCAGACCAAGTGAAAAGCGCTCGGTGCATGGGTTCCTTGGCCTGGGGAGATGCAATATACTACACACGCGGTCGGACTCCGATCTCGAGCCCCGATACAGTTGATTGATAACAAAGGTCGCGGCATTCCTTCCGACGCCGTGCTACACCATCGTCACGCTTGATCTACAGGCACGGGCAGGCATGATGGATGTATGCAAGCCACGCGGTTCACATATTTAGCTTGACCGAGGTGTTTGATATACGTTCGATGCAGTGACGGCGTTACCGTTTGGCTATATCGGATCACTCTGCACCACCTTGGCGGCGCTAGGCTGGGGAGCCTTCGAGATGTCGGCAGTTGATTTGGGATGCCGGATTGCGCAACAAGGGAGGTCTGGATGGAGGTGAAAGGTTTCCCTGAAGGGCAAAGGTGTCACAGTTGTCCTTCCAGCATAGGGCTGAGCTAGCTACGGGCGGCCACGGAAGCGAGCGGCTTAAAAAGCTGCTTATGTAATGAGGGGCACGGGGGTGGCGGATCGGCGCGGCCAGTAGCGGTTTTGAGGCTTCGAGACTTTCTTTGGACGTGCCGGGAAAGGAAGGCGAGTGTGAATTGCGACATCTTTTCGACGCTCGAGAAAGTCTCTCTCTTGACGATACTCTCCCTTGAGGTTTGCTTCGAACTGCCCACCAAACGTGTGCAACACCTGCAGTCTGCTCACCGCCGAGTTGCCCCACCACAAAACTTCTCGACGTCACCGAGTTTCCCCTACGGATAGACAGTATAGACCACAGACCAGCCGGAACTCCTCCTCTTCGCCCACCAAAATGTCCACCAAAACGCGCCCCGCAATCCCCCCCGTCGTCATGGACTCCATAACCCAACAGATCGGCAACACGCCGCTTGTCCGGCTGAACAAGATCCCCCAGTCCCTCGGCATCAAAGCCACCGTGTACGCCAAACTCGAAATGTTCAACGCGGGCGGCTCTGTAAAAGACCGCATTGCGCTGCGCATGGTTGAGGCCGCCGAGTCCAGCGGCCGTATAAAGCCCGGCGACACGCTCATCGAGCCCACGAGCGGGAACACGGGCATCGGTCTCGCGCTCGTGGGTGCCGTGAAAGGATACAAGATCGTAATCACGTTGCCGGAGAAGATGAGCCCGGAGAAGGTCGCCGTGTTGAAGGCGCTTGGTGCGGAGGTGGTCAGGACGCCGACGAGTGCGGCGTGGGATAGTCCCGAGAGCCATATTGGGGTTGCGCGACGGCTGGTGAAGGAACTGCCCAATGCCCATATTTTGGATCAGTACACGAACGAGAACAACCCGCTGGCCCATGAGTTGGGTACGGCTGAGGAGATCTGGGAGCAGACGGAAGGAAAAGTGACCTGTCTGGTCGCAGGCGCAGGAACGGGCGGCACCGTCACGGGCATAGCGAACGGTCTGCGTAAACATAGCAAGGAGGTCAAGATTGTGGCCGCGGATCCAAAGGGGAGTATTCTGGCGCTGCCGGAATCCCTGAATGAGCAGGGCATGAACGAAGGGTACAAGGTGGAGGGTATTGGCTATGATTTCATTCCTGACGTGTTGGAGCAGAAGGTGGTGGACAAGTGGTACAAGACGGACGATCGGACGGCGTTTCAGTATGCGAGGAGGCTGATTGCGGAGGAAGGCATCTTGTGTGGTGGGTCCAGTGGAAGTGCGATGGATGCAGCGGTCCAGGCGATTGAAGAGTTGGGCTTGGGAGAGAATGACGTAGTGGTGGTCGTGTGTCCGGATAGCATTCGTAGCTATCTGTCCAAGGTTCGTGCATCCCATTCTGTCTCGCTTGATGCGATTGGGCGGTCCCGAGCGTGTGAGAAAGATGCTGACGATGGAATAGTTTGTGGATGACGACTGGCTCGCAGCGAACGACCTCCTCCCACCCACGCCGCCCATCACAGCCTCCGCCCCCAGTGCCCGCACGCGCTCCGACAGCATCAAGAAAGATGCCTTTCACGGTGCCACAATTGCCTCTCTCCGCCTTAAACCCGTCACCACCGTCCCCTCAGCCTCTCCTTGTTCCGAAGCCATCGAAACCATGCGCGAAAAGGGCTTCGATCAACTCCCCGTTTCCTCTTACTCAGCCTCCGGTAAAGCAAAACTCGTCGGTCTTGTCACCCTCGGTAACTTGTTGAGTTACATCGCGGCCGGACGCGCAACCCCCAAGAGCAAGGTCGAGGAAGTCATGTTCGATTTCGCCAAGTTGAACGAAGTCGTCACCGATCTGGGACGGTTGAATTTGGATGCCGGAGAGGCAAAGAAGAGCAAACGGAGGGACTTTGTGGAAATCACGAGGGATACGAGGTTGAGTGATTTGAACAAGTTCTTTGAGTGGAATTCGGCGGCTGTGGTTACCGAGAGGGTGGACGGAGAGTTGAGGGCCGCGGCCGTCGTTACCAAGGTTGATTTGCTGAGCTGGATGGTTAGGCAGGGGAGCCTGAATGGCGAGGCGAAGTAGAATAGGGATATGTAGTGGTATGATGTGGGAGATTGTAGACGTGTGTGCATGGATTGTGGTGTCATGGAGTTCCTTCTTCCCTTGCATTCGTGGGACGGTGGGGTATGGGAGGGGTGATGTATACTGGATAGACTTCAACATCTAGAGAAGAGATGCGTGTACTTCAAAGATGGAGTTTGATGCTCGTGGTATTTGAGAAAGGTTATGCAGAAGTACGCGAAGGACTCTTTTGTACTAGAGCTCAGGTATAGCGAACATTTGCGCTGCAAAATTGTAGAAATCACAAAAGGACCCATCACCTCGTGTTCCAGGTAATCAGAAAGTATCGAATTGTTGAAACTCTTTCTTTTTGAAATCTCTTTTTAGGCCAGGCGAGACTGGGTCAAGGCCATCGTGCGAGGCGGAGACTTACACCCTTGTGGGCAGCACGAGCGTCGAGGTCGGCGGGGGAGAGCCGAGACAGCACCCGCAAGCAGGACTGAGACAGCGACGAAATTGATGGCGGCCATGGTGAAGTTTTTGGGATTGGAATGAAAGTGAAGGTCTCAAAGTCTTGTTGTAAAAACAAACACTGTGAAGTGAAGAAGGAGATGGTAAAAGAGTGTATGGAATGAGAGACTGCTGGATGAAGATGGCAAGACCCCGAACAATAACTGCTTACACCGATCGCTGTTACCAATACCGACTATTCACAACAGTAGATATTCGGAGGGGAGACGTTAGCATATATGCTACCCCCACCCCTAGGGCGACCTAGGCATTATTGAGACTAGCCCTACTTTAACAGAGTCTAGCTCTCTAACCCTACTAACCCTAGTTCTATGGAACCCTAACCCAATAGTGCCTAGATCGCCTTAGGGGGGAGGTGGCTGACGTCTCCCTATTCCGAGATCCTTCGAAATCATGAGCCTCTCGGACGCACGACTCTAATATTAGTGTTTTGTGATTCACAACATCTCGCACGACACACTTTTCATGGCACTCACCCAGGATTCAACTCTGCATCTCACCCTCGCAGATCCAGATCCCTGGTTCATCGAGCAGAAAATATCCGACATTCTCTCCTCCCAATTCCAACCAAACTCGACGAGCGGCTCGCTAATTTGCTTGTTAAGTTTAAAAAGACGCGGTATCCTTGTGCATGACATTCCATGCGTTCTAGATGAAAGTGCCAACGTCTTCCTTCTCGCTGCCATCGGGATTTGGGCCGCGGTGTGAAGGGAGAAGATCGTCGAAGGAGCGAGCTGCTTCAGTGCTTGAGAGCGTGCGCAGTGCTGCTTGAGTGTGGTACTTGCGCGGTCGGACCCGGTCTCAACGAGCGAAGTCCGAACTTTCCCGTTATAGGCGCATTGCAAATCTCCGAATCCTTGAACTATTCCGAATGGGATTTGCGGGTACAAAGGAAGATCTTTGGTTGGGGTGAGATTGGTTATGGTGGTGGCTGAGTGAAGACATCTTGTGATGGTAGGAGAAGAGGCAGGTATTGACTTCGTAATATGGCTTGAATATTCAAGTCTGATCATGTGGGGTACGACCCGTCGTTCTAAATATCTACAATGTAAGTGGGTATAGTTTAATAGAGAAAACCTCCAAGAATGTGACAAACTCGATCCATCTGAATCGTTGGTGCTGAGTCCTATTTACTCCAAGCGACTGTCTTCCATGTCCTCTCCAAAGCCCGTATCAAGGAGACTTTGTTTTGACACCCACATTATCACACCCGGCTGACCATCTCAATACGACTATCCGTACTTCCTATCCTCTTCTCATGCCCTTTCTTCGCAGGCATCTTTCCGCTCGTTATGGCTGGGAAGTAGTGTCCTGGGTGGAAGACGGTCTGCGCCAGGACCGCGAACATAATCATAATGCCCTCGAATCCGATGAAGTCGGGTTCCTTGCGCATCAGTTCGCCGCCCCATCCATCCTGCAGCTCAGGGATACGGTACACACATCGGACGAAGATGGTGAGGTAGGCAATGAAAACACCAGCAGCAAAGAGACGGAATTTCCTGTCGGTAATGAGGGCCATGGCTTCGCCGGAAAGGGTAGGTTTGCGACGGTGTGTTCGGAAAGCGTATTCGGCGACGAGATATCCGAAGACAATGAGGACTGTTTCAGTGTTAGAAGGTGTTTGTAGTAGTAGTGAACCAATGTCGACGACTTACCAATAACTTGCCATATGATACCCGTCAACATGATGTTGGTGCCCAGATCGATGGCGGCCTTATCCTTACCACTCATTGCAGCCATTGCGCCTCCCGCACTCTGCAAGATTAAACTCGTAACATCGCAACCGATAAAGATATACGTGTAGAAGTTTGGTCTCAGTCGGGACCACGGTTCGCCAATATGAATAACAATGTGTTTGAGAGTGAGATAGATGCCAGCAGCCAGGAACGACGGGGCGAAGATTAGGAGCACGACCTGAATTTGAAACCCGAGCTCGTCCCATGGATTGTTGTTCATCATCAACCGGCCGTAGTATCCGCCACATTCAGCAAGACATCCCAATCCGACTCCGATCATATATGTCCATGTCTTGTAACGTAAACCGAGGCCGAGCTGTAGGAGGGCCGACACGCCGAAGAAGATTGCGAACCACGCATTCCAGCCTAGAGATGGCTTGTAACCGTATATAGTAGCCTCCACAGGACAGAGTTCGGAAACATATAGACAACTCATAGTTGTGAAATGAAAGAATGTAGTTGGAAGAAAAGGAGTGAAACGAAGTCGAGTTGATGAAAAATGCGAATGAACGAAATGAATATATGGGTGAGTAAGGTAGTTGAAAAGAAAGAATAAAGAGCGCTGGAATGGAATACGATTGTGGTATTAATAAGGATGGATGGGACCTGATGGTGCCTGGCTCCTCCTTGATACATAGCGATCCGAACTCCGTCGCACAGCCTGGAGAACTTCCAGTCCACCCAACCATCGCGGCTCAAACACTTGTACTTTCGTCATACTCCAGCAACTTCATTTACTTTACCGAGAACCAATGACCCAATGCAAAAACTGCAGAGAATAGGCGCATCTACCTGAATTAAGACAATGCCAATGGCAGCTCTGTCGTAATAGGTAATGTACGACAACGAGGTCGGCCACCCCACCCTCCGCCAGTGCACGCGAACCAAAATACAGCGAGGTGGAATAAAGCGGTGGGCTTAGCGCAGACTTGACAGCTTATCGGATGCTCCTATTGGTATGAAGCGGCGGAACTATTTTGACCAGCGCTCGGACGAGGCTTACTTTCATGTGCAATTGATTGCTAGTGTGCCTCCATGGGGTAAACTGACTAACGTGTGTTTCTGACCTCAAAAGCCCGTCTCGTACGCTATATTCCTAGAGCCAGATGGCCATTGAAAAAGTCGCAAGAGGCATTCCGTTGGAGGCTTGTTGAGATCTCCTGTCAGCTCCGACGGATCACGCTAGCCGCACTCTTACCCTAACGGAGAATCAGCACTTGGTACAAAGTGGTAGATAATTGATCAACTCGCTGATCATCCAACCGATCAACTCACTGATCAATTGATTAATCGCGATAGATAGATATAGCTACTCTGAGTTTTGAGAAATCTGGCATTTTTGCCAAGTTTGGTGGCGTCGACAGGGGGGGGGGGGGGGAGCACTCCATACATGTACCCCTTGTATGTCGTCGTCCCCACACACACGACACATCTTCACTACCATGTACATCGGGACAAACAGATGCTTTGTTTTGACGATCCTTGAAATAAGAACGCTGCTTCTACACGGCCACCTTAGGCATGGAACAAAAGACTTCAATTCCTACCACGTCTTCGCAGAAACATCCCATCGGTTTCACAGCTCCAACTTCAAGCACACGGCACCACCGGAAACAGCTCTCTGATGACTTTGTTTATAGGCGCAGTGTGACACCCAGGGCATCGACAGTACTACACATGCGTGGTGGAGCAATTAGCGTTCCCTTCTCAACAATTCTCTTACTCAATACACGCTCATTCCAACCGATTTCTTCGTTGTGGCTAACAAAAATAGACTCTTCCTACCTTCGTTGCACCAGGCAAGTTCGATGCTGTGCCAGGGTACTCCACGCACTTGACCATAGCCTCTTTGGTCGCATCACCCATGTGCTCTATGACCAACTGCTCGATACACTGGCTGGAGTTTATCACGTCAAGACACGCATATTCGTCTTTCGGGCATCCGTCTGGAGCGGACTGTTGGGCCGATGCGCATGCGAAAACGATGAAGAGGGTACAGGCGACCCGTAATCGGTAGAGCATTGTCGACGAAGGGTGGTTGAGAGCAGTTCGCCGGTATTCGACTCGGAGGTTTATGTTAGGAAAGACTTTGTAGAAGAGGCAAGCAAGATGTACGAGGTGTAAGAATTGATGAAATTCTAGGTGAAGTGAATGGACTGGAGTTGAGCATCATTGACACGACTCGCGCCCCACCTCGGAAACTGGCACATCAACTAGGAAGCGCCCCACACTATACTTGGTGATGAGGCTATATACACCGAGGTGAAATGGCTACAGATGTGTGGCTACTATATAGATTTATATTGGCATCGGCCAATAGAAACCCTGCCTTCCTCGTCAACGACACCCAAACCGGATCCAAGCCAATCTACGCTCCCCAGTGATTTACATTTGTATCGGCAATGAGAAACATGAACTTGAAAGATGGATTCTATGCTCATGTCTCTTCTGTCATCATTTTTCTCGACCAACTTCTGTGGTATCCATATTCTTTTTTCGCTGGAAACGAGTTACAAGCTAGCAAGTCGAAATGAAGTGGCCTACACTTCTCGCTCTGACGCTTGCCATACCCAGCAGCGCTTTGGTGCGATTCCACTGCTCACAACTCGTCACAGAAAGGCTCGACCCACTTGTTACTCCAGGCTTGAACCCTTCACCTCATGTGCATCAAATCGTTGGTCAGTACTCACTGATCTACCATACCCCAGTTTTCTGACCATAGCAGGTGGTGTGCGTACCCTACTTCGTTATTCTCAGTGTTCTCCGCCTCTGACGACCGCCTATAGAATTCTTTCAATGTCACCATGCACCCCGAGAAAGACATGCCTGGCGAGTCAACGTGCACCTCCTGCCAGTTTACAGAAGACTTCTCAAACTATTGGACGTACGTCATTCCAGTGTTCAAGACATGCGTATGAAGAGCCCTGACATGGTATCACAACGTACAGGGCTGTGCTATACTTCAAGGCAGCGAACGAAACGTACAAACGCGTGCCAAATGTCGGCAACAACCAGTTTCGGAATGCGCAAGGAGGCCTGACGGTCTACTACATGTCGGATGCTATATACGACACGGATCAGAAGTCCAAAGTCACAGCCTTCAAACCGGTCAGCAGCCTCCCACAAGCCGCCACCGCTGCATCAGATCGCTGACAGAGCACCCAGGGTTTTCGTATGTTCATCGGCGACCTCAGCGCTCGAACGCTAGCAGAAGCCTCCCGCTTCCGCTACCTTACCTACACTTGCCTCGATACCTTCGTGACCCGCTCTCCCGAAACAATCGCCTTCCCCAGCCGCAAATGCAAGGAGGGAATCATGACCACACTCCGCTTTCCGACCTGCTGGGACGGCAAAAACCTCGACTCGCCCGATCACATGTCGCATATGTCGTATCCGGAGTCCGGGACCTTTGAATCCGGCGGTCCCTGTCCCGCCACCCATCCAGTCCGCACCCCGCAAGTCATGTTCGAAGTCGTCTGGGATACCAGGGAGTTCAATGAGCTCGAATGGCCCGAAGACGGGAGCCAGCCTTTTGTATGGAGTTTCGGGGATGGGACGGGGTATGCAAACCATGCAGATTATGTGTTTGGGTGGAAAGGGAATGCGTTGCAGAGGATTCTGGATACGCCGTGTCATTTCACGACGAACTGTTCTGTGGAGAGCAAGAGCCCGCTGCAGAGTGTGGATGATATGAATAAGTGTACGCAGAAGGTGGTTGTCGATGAGACGATCGATGGATGTGAGTCTTGATATGTTCTGGGCATTTTGGGAACTTGCGCACTGACTTTTTTTACAGGGCTTTCAGAGTTGCCGGGTGGCCATCAGGCACAGTACGGCCCAAATTTTGCGTGATATATGTAATGTTGTAGGCGAGACTGTTGGACAATCGCTATGAGAACTATGTACAATGGAGATCGCTCAAGGTAAAGAGTATATAGAAATGGCTCAAGCGCGATATGTCGCTTTTGGAAGAGGAATCAGAGGCCAGTTGAGTACATTGAAAGGGCGCTCGAAGAGCTCTTTGATTCCCCGGTCTCACTTTTTGGCGCTCCTTCCACCTAAAGCTTCACCTGCAGTCAGAACAAACCCTCCACGATCCCCTTCACTGTGTCAAACACCTCGCCCTCTTCCGCCCCAGTCGCTCTCTTCACAATAACCGGAACCTGCTCCTTATCCACCCTATAATTCCTCAAGTCATGGTCAAGACCCAAGTCCTTGACTAAGCTCAGAACCCTTTCTCCCACCTTCTCAGCATCTTTCCCATCATCGTCACTCCTCGACTCCCCAATGAATGGCAACAGCCTCGCCACCTGCTCCGCCGCAGCCGGATCCCTGGCCCTCAATTTGACCACATGCCCCAGAGTCAAACAACTTGTGATTCCATGCGGGATTCCATACGGACTGCCCAGCGCATATCCCAGGCTATGTGAAAGGCCCAGTCCACCTTTGATATTCGTTCCCAAGAAACCCAAGCTCGCGAATGCCGCCAGCTGCAACTTGGTTATGATATCCTCATCTTTCGGGTCCTTTTTGTACTTGATCAGATTCTCAAACAGGGCCCCCGCAGCCTGTAGACACGCCCATCTGGCTGGCATCTCCGACGCCGTCGGGTGATATAGCGACTCAATGGCGTGGTCCATAGCCCGTATTCCCGTACTCAACCATAGCCTCACCGGCGTATGGAGCGCAAAACTCGAATCATACAACACGACGTGCGGAACCAGCTCCTTCGCCCTTACGCCCGTCTTCACCCCCGATGATTCAGTGAATCCGGCCATCATCGTACACTCCGAAGCACTCAGCGTAGTCGGGATAGCGATATGATACAACCACTTTCCGCTCTTCTCGTGCAAGCGGTACGAAATCGCTTTCGCCGAGTCAATCGGGCTTCCTCCTCCGATACTGACAACGGTATCGATGCTAGAGTCTTTTCCGACGAGGGCGGTCGCTTCATCCAGTTGGGCGACAGGAGCGTGTTCGCCGATGTTTGAGAAAGTGCCCGCGTGTCGTTGATGACCGAGGAGTTGCTCGACTTGCTTGACCAGTGGCGTTTTCGTGTAGAGCGAGTTACCGGTTATGATAAAGGCTTTACTAGCATCGGTGGGGAGACAGGAGAGGAGATGTGTGGAAATTGTTGAAGGGCCGTAGAATAGCTTTTGGAGTTGGGTTGGTTGCCAGAGGCCTGATAGAGGGTGGTTGGTTGCGTCTGTCATTTTGGGCTTGGTCGATATTTGGAAGAGTGAGGTATTGCCGAATAACCTGCGTATGGGTAAGCTCTGATAGCTACCTTTTCCTTGTATTGGGATCTGAAGGTTTTGGAGTGATGAAGGTGGAGGAGCGGCTGTATGAAAGCGTCGAAGCAGGTAAGAACGAGGTGTTATGAAACAGGCGGTCGTCGTCGAGTGTGGAAAATTCGGAGTTGGAGGCATGAATTGTGAGGGGGATTTTACTTGTGCAAAATCGTGTGGAAGATGCTCTATTTATCCAGGACGGTCATTGAGATGGTGAGGAGAAAGGGTGTCCATGACGTAATACATGCACCGCGGTGTCGCCGAGCCGTGGAGGGAACGAGTGCGGAATTCCAGCGCATTCAACGAGAATCGTCCTCGTCACAAACAGCATGCCACAGCTCTTCACGGAGGAAGGGGCGCTACTTTCTCTCCTGAAGCTGATCAAGGCATGCGTAGAAGGTATGTATTTTATGCTCGCATTCTCATCTGGGTCATGTTTTTCGGTGCCTCGTAAATGCACATCAATCGTGACCGCCTTTTGCCCATTCAAGACGCCCCAAAACGACAAAGATAACCAGCCCGTGACCGCATATGGGCATGCGTTAACAGTTGCTCTAGTTTCGTACCTAGAAATCATCATCGTCTCCCGAGCCATCAAACTCCATCACCATGTCGACCCAATTGCCACCGCCATATTGACATGCACTCGGACCCACCTTCTTGAAGCCATTCTTCTCATACCACTCGACAAGTCGATCCCGGCATATCAGGGCGATCCTCTTCGCGATGCCGGAATCCCGGATCCTCTGGGTCCATCCTTTCAGCAGCATGCCGCCCAGTCCCCGGGCACGAACATCAGGATGCACACACAGCGAGTGCAGACATACCGTCTCGCCATCTTCGTCATGGCCTGTCGAGGGCGTCAGCTGGTAGTTTGTGCGCCAGTCGGACGGAAAGGCCATGGCATCGTCGGTCACGACGGGAGATTTCGACTTTGTGGCAATGATGTGACCGAGGAGCACGCGTTTGCGGTCCGAGGCTGCCGAGTCCACACTGGCGAACTGGCGGGCTTTGACTATGGACGATACGGCGCCGGAAGAGGTGGCATATGCGGAAGAAAAGAGGCCGGAGCATAGTTCGCCACATGCTCGCAGGCGGTAGTCGATCTGGGTTGTCAGCGAAGCTCTTGCCAAAACAACATCAGGGGGGAGCAACGACTGGCGACGAGCGGGCAAGCACGGCCCGGAAGCAGCAAAGGACAGGAAAGAGCGCACCACGGGTACGTGGTACAATAGGCGGCGGGAGGAGAGCACGTAATCGAGATAATCAAGATAATCAAGATGGACAAGGGTGTGCGATGCGGGATAGGATAGGAGACAAGGGTGGATCGACGTTGGCGCATGGCGGGAGGCGATCGCACCGACAAAGTACACGGCGACGAGGACGGCGACGAGGACAACAACAACGACCGCGACGGAGACGGGCTCACCTTTTCTCTCGACGCCGCTTCATTCGCATCAAAGGCGGTGTGCTGCCCTGGGTAAGCAAGGCGGCCGTGTGGGTGGGCGGTCGGATGCGCATTACCTCGAGCCAGTCGCAGTCGTCGGCATCGCTCTGGTTGAGGAGCAGGCAATAGGGTCTCAGGTCGGCCAGCTTCTTGAAGCGGTCCTCCATGAGCGTGGGTTTTCGGAAGAGAGACATTGGGCTTGATGCGGACCGCGGCCTGTTGGGGTCTTGTTTTTGGGGTTGTTTTTCAAGCGCTGGCAGCGACTGTAGGGTTTTTTCCGCCAGCAGATCCCTCGGCATGGTTGATCTTGCTAGCGGGATCCTGCACTCGCCCACGGTCACGCGGTACGAGGGTTTCACGTCTGTAGGGAAGCCGGGTGGCCTCGTGGTGCGCTGTGTGCCGTGGGCCGTGGGCTGTATGCTATGGATGTTGCTATGGATGTTGCTGTGTAGGAGGCCGGCTGGGATGCGGATGCCGATGCGGTGGGGGGGGGGGGTCGGCTGGGTTGGAGATGCGACTTGGCGGCCGTTGTCGATCTTCCGGGTGGCTTTCAGTAGGGCTAGATAGATGGCAGCAGATACGGTGCCTCTATGCGTTGGACGGTGAAACCCAAGTCCCGTCCTATAAAGGCACGGGTACGATGTACATTGTAGGGCGACCCAGAGTTGATACCGGTACCGCCCGTCGCCAGCATACCGGACACCCTGCAAGCATGGTAGAGCCGGATTTCAAGCCCGACGTCCGCCATGTCTGCCTCTAAGACGCCATCTCAGCCCCCGCGATGACCTCGTTAGCCCCTCGTTGTGCTCTCTCGCCCGCGGCCTGCTAAGCAAATTCCCTCCCACGGCAAAGACCTGGCCAGTTGCCTCCTGAGGAACAGGCCCGGGAACAGGCCCGGGAACAGGCTCACGCAGGCTCAGGCTCAGGCACAGACATAGGCACAGGCATAGGCACAGGCACACGTACAGGCACAGGCACAGGCACAGGCAACCGCTATTCCACGGTTCGCGCCTCCATCCACACACATCCACATCCAACCTCCACCCCGCCGCAACCACCCTTCCGCCGAGCCGCCGAACTACCGTCACGTAGCACCCCCTCCATTCCGCTTTCACAATCGCCCGCATCCACGCAAGGAGCCCCGACTCTGCCAACATGTGAGCTCTCCCCGAAACCGCTTCTGTGCTACGACGGCTAACCTCCCCGTTGCAACGGACACATTGGCGACCATGCCCCGCGTCACCATATCCATCACTGCGCCCGAGCAGACCAGCGACTCGGACCTGCTCACCATGGAGCTGCCGCCCTCGCTGACCATCGAGGACCTCAAGGGCCTGATCGAGGCCGATAAGGGCTACCCCGCCGCGCTGCAGCACCTCTACCTAAACGGGAATCCCCTCAGCGCACCGAAGCAGACGCTCGACGAGGTCGGAATCAAGGATGGCGAGATGCTTGCCGTGGTCGTCCGCCGCCGCGGGAATAACCCGCCGCCCCAGCGCCAACAGCGCCGGCCAGGCGTCTTCGACCCAGAGGTTGCGCGACTGTCCCTCTTGAGCAACCCCGCCGCCCTCGACGAGGTTAGACGGAAAAATCCCGCCCTCGCCTCCGCCGTCGACGACCCGAGCCGCTGGCAGGAGCTCTACTACCAGATGCTTGACCAGGAGGACGAGACAAAGCGGGAGCACCAGCGCCAGATCGCCCTGTTGAATGCAGATCCCTTCAATATCGACAACCAGCGCAAGATTGCCGAGATGATTCGCCAGGACGGCGTCATCAACAACCTCCACGAGGCATTGGACCACAACCCCGAGGGTGAGTGCCAAGTCTCTCCGAACCTGCTTTCCAACCCCTGATTTCTTGCAGTCTTCGGCCGTGTCCACATGCTCTACGTCAACACCGAGGTCAACGGGGTGCCCGTCAAGGCGTTCGTGGACTCTGGCGCACAGGCCACCATCATGTCCCCCGACTGCGCCGAGCGATGTGGCATTATGCGCCTCATGGACACACGCTTTGGCGGTCTGGCCAAGGGCGTCGGCACCGCCCGCATCCTGGGTCGCGTTCACTCGGCAGAAATCCAGGTCGGCGGTTTCATCATGAAATGCTCCTTCACCGTCATGGAGGGCAAGGATGTCGAGCTGCTGTTCGGCTTGGACATGCTCAAGCGCTATCGAGCGAAGATTGATCTCGAGAAGAACGCCCTCTGCTTTGAGGGCATCGAAGTGCCATTCCTGCCCGAGAGTGAAATCCCCAAGGGTTTCGAGGAGTCGGAGCCCACCGTGGAAGGTCCCAACGGCACTCAGATCGGCGCTAAGACGGGAGCCGTAAAGCCGTCAGCCGGCGAGGGTTCAAGCGTCGCCACGGGTCCACGTCCACAAGTCGCCCCTGCGCCTGCACCGGTGAATGCACAGCCCGAATCATCATCCGCGAGTCAACTACCTCAAAAGGACATCGATGCGCTTGTTGCCCTGGGGTTCTCACGCCAGGATGCAGTACAAGCGCTGCAAGCCACATCAGGCAACGTCGAGTTCGCCGCCAGTCTGCTCTTCTCTCGCCAGTAACGCATCCAGGCCGCGAACGGAATTTCTCTATCTACGGGGCTGGAACTATGCATCTGAACGGCGAAATTGGAACGGCATCTAACGCGGGCTCGGAACATTTTCAAGGTTCTTTATTTTCATATTCACGAACTTGAGAGTCATAAACGGACCAGATGGGATCGTTGCAAAACAGTAGCGACGGGACATGACATCATGAAGTCACGATCGAAACAACATGTCACCAGACAATGCTCGTATGTTTTCGTGCGTGTATTATTTAGCGAGGACAATTTTGCTCTTCTTTTTTAGGTAGCTGGACACGTGCTGCTGCTGCTGCTGCTGCTGCGTGTCGGCGAGATAGACTTACGTAGAAGGATATCAAACCAACGCTTTTGTTAAGATCGCCGCTATGATACAATGAAATGTATAGGTAGCTTGTGGTGTACTCGACGATGCGACGTCAATGGCAGGGTATCCAAAACATGGACCTTCCTTGCTAAATTCCGCGGGGTGCTGGGAAGGAATAGGACGGCGGCATGCATGCATGAATGATGGATGGGGGGGTACATATTTCAATATTTTATCCAGTACTTGTGGAAGGGTGCTACCTGTTTCTTCCAACATGTCAACGGGCAGTGTCACACGATGCCACGAAAACAAAATCCCACCCCATCGAGCGCCCCCCATCCCCACTCACCTGATCTTATACAAACAAGGCTTCAACGTCTTCCCATCCTTCTCATCATTCCCACCATCGTCAGCAACAGCGGTAAACTTCTTCCCCTTGATGCCCATCTTCAATCCCCCCCTCGCAGCATCCCTCCCGCCTTCCTTCCTGGCGTTCTTTCCCCGCACGGGCTGCACGCTCTTGACGAACTGCATCTTGACAAACATCTTGTTGCTCAGATCGATGGCGTCGGATTGGCGTTCAGGCAGCGCATCGAGAACAAAGCCGTGTTTCTCGAGCACCGCGACGAAGGACGAAACATCTGTTCCTTCCTTCGTTTCCTGTCCGTCGACGGCCTGCGCGAGCTCCGTTTCGTCGTCGGAACCCTGGATACCGTCATCTTCAGGCTTATCGGCCTTCTTCTTCTCCTTGGCGCTTTTGTCGGGTTTGCGCAGACTTCCGATGGAATTGATCGGCGGTTGGCCGGCTTTCCTCCCTCCGCGTTCGACGCGTCCGAAGCGGGATTTGATCTCCGAAACCCAGAGCTCGCCGCGCCATCGGAGGATTCGGTAGGCTTCGTCGATGAAGTCGAGCCAGTTGGTCCCCATGAGCGCGAGACAGAAGATCGCTACGTCGACGGAGGAGTCGGGAAGCGGGAGTGCGGAGATGTCGGCGACTGTGACGAGTGGCCCAGAGGGTCCGGACGGTTTCGACAGGTCGAAGGAGTGGAGCGTTATGTTGAGATTCTTGAGTTGGGGTTGGAGTCTGTAGGAGAGCGATGCGGTGCCGCAGCCCAGATCTGCAATTGTAGAATGCCCTTTGAAGTTCCTGGGAAGCTGCTTGACAGCTTTCCCGTCCGCATTCGTAGGCGTTGAATCCACCGCTTCATTGGGATCCGATTTACCCTTCTTCTCCTTGCGCTTCTTGTCTTTCCATGGATCTTTCGTGCGTACTTTTCCACGCGAGAGAATCGTGTTGACGTACGAGTCGACGGGGTTCTCGGGCCAGACTTCGACTTGTTGCGCGAAGCCGCGGTGATAGTCTTCGAACATGGAGGGGTCTTCCTTGAAGATGGAGAGCGATTCGGCGGAGGGTTTGGTATAGAGAGCTTCGTTTAGATGGCGAAAACGCGCGCTGGCGAGCTTGAGGCGCATGGATTTTTGGAGGGGAGTGAGGCCGGCGGGTTCTGGTATGAGGGAGACGGATGCGGGAGCGATGGAGGCTTCGCTGGCTGCTGGTTTTGACTTTTGCTCCGATTTGTTGTCTTTCTTGGGTTTTTTATTGTCGCGCTTGGATTCGACGTCTTTGGATGCAGTGGTGTCTGCAATTGGAGCTTTGGCGCCTGCTTCTGTGCCTATTGAATCATCCAAACCATCTTTGGCACCCTTGTTGCTTTTCCTCTTCCTCTTCCTCCCCCTCTTCTCCTGCGCACCCTCGTTCGCGACTTCGCCCTCCTCCTTCGCCGCACCACTCGGCTCAGGCTTATTCACCGCCTTTCCTTCCACAATCCTTTCCAAGTACTTGCCCACATTCTCTTCGTCAATCTGCACCTCCTGCTTCTGCTTCCTCTTCTTCGCTTTCTTGCCTTCCTTTGACGGGGCTTGAGGTTTTGGTTTTTCGACCTGCTTGGCGATGTTCCCAGAAAGATTCCAGCCGGGGACTGAAAACATGATCGCAACTTTCTCTATTGAGGATTCGGGGCTATCTGAGGAAGGGGGGTGCGATTGAGTGTGGGTTGGGCTTGGGATGGGCTTCTGACATTTTTTGGCGGAGACGGAACATTGATTTTGCGTGCCGAGGCTGGAAAAGTGGGGCTGCGGAATACCCTCCCGATGGTGTTTTACGGATTGATTGAGTACACGTACTCGGCAAGGGCGATCATACTCGATAACATCGTACATGCGACGATAACATTTATAACAATTACATATTGATAGGTTGTTTACAACCGAAACAAGCCTCCTCTAACAGTTTCCACCCTCATACAAAACCTTTACCTTTCCACTCACCTTTCCCCTCATCTTTTGCACCATATACCCCTGTACCTCTGTCCTCAAAAACACACTATCCCTGGTAATAGCCTCGTCTTCTTCCCACCTCCCCACCCAATAATCATTCAGCAACCAATCTGTTCTCTGAGCTTTGTTACGTAGTCTTGTCTGATGCATCAGCATGATTATCTCGCCTTCGCTGCAGCAACAGCGTGCGAGTTCAACGGCCGCGGCGTTGGCGAGCTGTCCGCTGAGGTACGTCTGCTTGATCATGATGGTGTTAGCGCGGACGAGTAGGTGAAGAGAGGAGGTATAGTAGAGGGTTAGCTGCAGGCTGAAGGTGGGGAAGCCATGGTAGAGGTGTGTGGTTAATGGTGGTGAGACAATAGCGTAGAGGTGAGGAGAGAGGGATGGGGGATGATAGGGGGCTATTGAGTCTGTGACCATGGGTGTAGCGAAAGGTGTGGTGCTTAGATGAACTTGTGGGCCAGGAGATAGCGAAACATAGGTTTTCCGAAGAGAAGTCTCCAGTATTCGCGAATATAAAGAGGCGAGAGCAAACGTGGGCGAACTCATCTACGGCGCAAAGAGGTCAACTACTAGAAACTACTAATGAGCTCGATGCGATGGTGTTTTTCGAAGGAGTTGCTGCACCCGCTCAATATATAGAGGGGGGCCGGTAATCAATTCAATGTAGGTTCGCTGTCAATATACCTTCAACTGTGCTGAAGATATCCCAAAGTACATCTTCATCTGGTGCATTCCTCCTATGAATTCACAAGCTTGAGATCGTTCACCATGGGTACCAATGGTGATTACCGCAAGTTGGCGTATTCCTAATACGCAAGCAACACAAAGGGTGACTGTCGTGTCGGAGTGTAGAGATACGGAACTGGAGCGCGAAAACTGTCTCATCAGAGCTTCTACATCAAGTTCCAAGAAAAAAAAGAGGAACTCAGTCACTTCAATGACATCGGAATGCAGACGTCGTGATTTTGGTGACATGTAGAGGTCACGAGAATGAAGGAATGCTGCATACAAACACTGCCCAGGTATTGAGGATATTAGAATTCCATGCAGAAAGCTATCCTCTTTCTTCATAGTCTTTACCTTCCCACTGCCGAGTCCCCAGCCATCAGCTGTTCTACTTATCATCCAGCAACTAGAGAACACTAGTCTGACCACATGTTTTATCCAAGCAAGGCCTGGGTAGCGTATAAATATTGATAGACTTCCGAAAGGCAACTTATGAGCCTAAAGAATTGTTATTCGACAGCTCGCATATCATCAATAGACGTTCAGATCAGGGTAGAAAGTTTGTGGAAATTATTGTGTGGAAAGGATCACACGGTCTCTAAATAGCGAATGCCAGTAGCATGTACGTTTGCGATCTGGTGAACCTCTTCCCACAGCTTTTCGACACTTTTATTGTAGTAAATGTTAAGCCAGGGATATTGACTTGGTACACTACGAGTATATATCCAAACATGCCGACCCGAACGTCCACGGATTTCATCAACCATCATAGCCAGCCATGTATGATCACGAACGTCTAAGATCGTCGCACAACCCACGAGCAGTGCCCATAAGAAAAGCTCTTCATCACGATCAATTGATGTGGAGTAGGCTTGAAGTGCGCACCGGAGATGGTCGGCTAGGAGATCGTATCTAGCTTGATTATAACCGTACTCTGGCATCAATGTCGTCATGATAGCGACGAGAGCCAAGTGAACTAAGTTATCAATAGGACTGAGGGTTCGTGGTTGTCCCAGTGGAGCGAAATTGAGTAGATGATGGAGGCGTCGGTATACGGATTCGGCGTAGTTTGTTGGCGCAAACTTATTGCCTTCGTGCATATTGTTGAGGCGGTTAGCGAACTGCTTGACATCAACTAGGAATTTAAAAACACCTAGGCTGATGCCACTACAAAGGTCTTCCTGGTTCGATATTGATGATACCGACAAGGCCTGGGGTTCAATCTGACCAATGCTGGGTGGAATCTCGTCGATACTAAAGCGCGTTTCTCCACCATTCTGAAGTGCGAATTCGATGTCTATCCTGATGCATCGTAAGACGAGGTTGCTCTTATGGGAGCGACAAGACACACTTACCTCCAGGGCTTCTGCGCGAGAGCTGGATTTTCTCTTGCCAGCTTGGCTAAGCCGCCGCGTATTTGTATCATCCTGCAAAGTCCGTTGAAATGCACTAACCCATTGTGTGGCTGATGATGCATAATATGATAGATCGTAAGCAAAGTGACGGCGGCTATAGTCCGATCGTGCACAGCCAAAGCTTCGGGGCCAGATAGGTGCTCGTTAAGCATTTTGTGCGCCAGTGACATATGCTGCAAGGCCTCGGGAAAGACTTCAATCTTACCACCGAATTGGTCCTGGAAGGAAGCCGAGATGGCCATTCCGCAATGGAAGTCTGCACGTGTTCAGCGTAGGATCGACCAATGTGCGAGTAGGGAAGAGGCAACCCACATGTTTTGTCTTCACGGGCGTATTGGAACCATACATATCGTGACATGTCGAGGTCATGGCAGAATTCGGGAGGGTAGAGTATCTTCGATACAGTCCAAAACCCTGTGGACCAATTAGCAAGGAGTACGGATGACTGGGCCTGGACATATCTGATTCACATTGGTATAGTGTTCCTTTCATATCAGGACTTAGCTCAGTTGGGAACGAGGTTAGAGTGATATCGTTCCAGAGTAATCGTCTCTGGCTCAAGGTGTGTGTGCAGTCCATCACGTGAATCTCATCCGCTGTTACCAAGCCATCCTCTGAACTTGGGGTGTCTTTTTTCATCACGCGGCTGTCGACTGTTTTTCTTTTCCTCGGCCGTGTCTGTCCCTTGTTCTTGCCTTTCATCACATGAGATCGTATCAGACGTCGTTCTTTGGGGCCAATCTCCCTCTCCGTAACAAACTGAAGCGCCATGTAGGCGTCGGGCGCATGAATTCTGCCGACTCGGACGAATTTTTCGATCTCAAATAGCGGAGATAAAGAACGATTTTCTTGAGGAAGATGAGTGTAAAGGCCTGACGTTGGCAACGGTGAGGGTATTAGGGCCCAAATATCGTTAGCTCTTCGCGCTTTCCCGATGAGGATGCCAATCTCCAATTGGCTGTTGGGTAAATACTTGCTGACGAACAAGCCTACTAGTCTCTTCCACCTTTTACTTCTTTTCAACTATCTCCGCGATTACTTTTTTCTTAACCCCGCTCATTCCCTGCCAGTAGTGTCCTCGCATGGTGTATAGGACCGCTATAAAGTTGACCCAACATGCCAAAATCAAAACCTCCAAAGCTCTTATTACTTTCGCTGCTTGGCATCTACAAGCACAAACTCCTTCGAACCTTTCATTTGAAAACCCTCCAATAAATTTCTATCCTTCAACATGTCGATGACACAGGTCGTCATTGAGCAATACACCAAATTGCCCGTGTTACTGGGTAAAACTACCTGCTCCAATAAAACCTACATTGTCACAGGCAGTAATAATGGGCTGGGACTGGAGACAGCTCGACATCTCGTCCGCAGCTCAGCATCGCGCGTCATTATCGCCGTACGAAATACTGCTGCAGGGGAGAAAGCCAAACTTGACATTGAGCGCACAACAGGCCAGAAGGGAGTGATTGAAGTATGGAAGCTTGATCTTGCCTCCTTCGAATCCGTGAAAGAATTCGCGGCCAGAGCGCAGAAAGAGCTGGAGAGGATTGACGCATTGGTTCAGAATGCCGGTGTTTTTCTAGATTCTTGGACAACTACCGAGGGTGGAATCGAAACGGTGGGTTCATATTTGTACACTCGTGGATCAAAGCCTTGCAACGCTTTCCTCAATTTACACGGAACAAAGTGTTGGAGGTTTCTTCCCTGGTGCTATGATCTCAAAACTTGATACTTTCACTGACAATTCAAGGTTATGGCTGTGAATGTTGTCAGTACCATGTTCCTCGGTGTCCTGTTGATGCCAAAATTGGTGGAGACCGCGAAGAAATACGGCGTCAACCCTCGGATCGTCCATCTCGTCAGTGCCCTGGGTTTCCAGGCGGCACCTCGGAAAGAGTTAGCCAAAGCTGATAAGGACAATATTCTCCAAGGCCTCAACAATTCCAAAGCGCAGGATATGGATCAACGGTAAACCACACCATCTATACTACAGATACAAAAACTGACATACTACGCCAGATACTCGCTCTCTAAACTCGTCGAGATGTATGCCGTCCGAGCCTTTGCCGAAGAGTACCCCTTTGAGAAGACCGGTGTTATCATCAATATGAGCGCGCCAGGCTTATGCTCTACCGGCCTGGCTCGTGAAAGTCGCACGCTTGTGCGGGCTGCCCAAGCTATCATGCGTGCGATATGGGCTAGATCCGCTGAAGAGGGGAGTCGGACGACTATTCACGCGCTGGTTGAACAGCAGCCTACCCATGGCAAACATTTGTCTGGGTGCGAAATCAAAGAGTGAGTGTCGTGTTGAGTCGAGAATGATCGGTGTGCTAACAAAGATGTGATAGGCACTGGATACCGAATTGGATGTCAAACGCAGAGGGTCATCGTACGCAGAAGCAGATCTGGAGTGAACTTGTTGTGATAATGGAAAAGGCACAGCCAGGCTGCACGGCACCTATCTCATAATTTCCTTACACATTTTTAGATCTGTATCATCAATCTTGGTAATTTTGCTTGTTTTACGAATGAAACGTCGAGTACTGGAAATGGGGTTTAGAGGTAATAATTCGATGCAGTTGGTTTAGGGCCTATACACATTTTTACATTAAGGATTGTGATCCTTACAACCGCTAAAGGAAGATTCTAGTATATTTAAGTTTTGGTTCCATAATCATCATCATTGCCCTGTTCCTTCTATTTTTTAGCTCCAGTTTGGTACCGGGTTTCGATGACAGATGGGGAATAGCACCAGAACGGGATTGGTTGGAAGTTCTCTAAAGCTCTAACTGTCAGTTGCTCTAGCGGATTTAAATAAGTGTATCTGAGTGAATGTGAGTTGTAAAATGGAACACTTTTCTGCAAATGCTATATTCACCTTGAAGCTACAGACGAGTTGTGACCTGATCCGCTGAGACAGCGGTCGATATCGAGTCTGAAGACTGGGTGTCACTATGAATAGCAATTTCGCCACCGTATGGTGCCTGACAACTTTGGACTGCTACAATGTACACCTAAAAGCATGTCAGAGAATTACAATAGTTTCTCCGTGATCAACGTTAACTACAGCCTCTCCATCCATAGCATTCTCCAAGAAGCAGTTCCCAACAAACGAATGTGTTCCAGACAGCCGCAATTTGTCCTCAGTTTGCAAGTTCCGTGAAAGCCGTCTCAGAACGAATGGAACTTTTGAACCAAAAAGAACCCAGACCTCGTCTCCCTCCCTAGCATCCTTAACAGCCAAGCCCATCTTCCCACCTTCCGTGGTGAAGAAACATCTTCCGTCTACTGCAATCTCGAATCCGGTTTCCCACTCCATGGGCACCCCGTGCAGGTCACCGCCGATGAGCCTTTGCCACTCGGACTCATTCAGCAGACAAGGCTCGTCTGCTCCGTCTTTGTCCCGGGTCCGCCTGAAGCTCCAGTCCGCCATCACGGTGCCGCAGAGTACCCTGACCATTGCCCTACACACCCGTTCTTGGTCGGTCGAGCCAATGGCGTCCTCACACATACCGATCCACCTAGCAAATACGGCCTGCGGGTCCACACATGTGCGGCGGTCTCCGAAGCCCTCATCAACTTGCTTAATAGTGTCGACGTAAACACTGGAGAGGTGGATCTCTACATCGTTGTGAATTCGCGGTGTTCCTGTCTTTGCCCCGGATGCATTATAGAGATTGTATACCTGCAGTCTTCGCAGGTCTTGAGTAGCATCCGGAATAGTACGGGAAAAGTCACATACCCACGACGGAAGGCCGGTAAGGTCCAGAGAGGAGGAGCCATAGCATGAGCCGACAAAGCACCGGAAGTCATATCTACATTCTTCTAGCATCTGCCGGAATATATGGATATAGCACGTGACCGTGTCGACGCGGTAGTCGGGGACGAAGGCGTCATAAGCCGGCGCCGTCGCCATGGCCGCAAGGGAAAAAATCTTGTCCCGAGGGTTCTGACATTGGCGGCCAGCAAACGTGAGTACTAACTCGAAGAATGGTACCGTACAGTTGCCAGAGCTATCGAAGAGGCCGGAACCCGCTCGGTACTCGTGGGCGTGAACGACGTTGTCGCGGTGTTGAATGTAGCGGAACATCTTCAAATCCTCTACCAGGGCCAATAGATGGTCCATTGTCGATCGTAAGTGGCTAGGCATCACTTTCAAGCTCTCATAGCAGCGGCAAGTGTGTGAAGGGGAGCCGAACAAGTGCGCGTTGCGGTTCTGCCGAGCAATGGTGATATCCTCGAAGGACATGCGCCAGGAGCCGAGCACGGCGATAGCTTTGCGTGGGAGCACCGTCTCCTGGACGGTCCAGGATCGTTTGAATCAGGGGCTGTTGGCGACGAGAAGGAATGCCTTCCAGGCGGCAAGGCAGATGTCGTCCTCTTGAAATTCAATCGTGCCGGACGCTTGTCCGCCCTTGAACCCCGGGAGCTCGTAGAGGTGACAGTTGCTGGCGAGCTGCCTCAGGACCACGAAAAGATCCTGATGTGGCTCGGCGTGAACATCGTCTAGGCCCTCCGGCGCTCCTAGCCAGAGGTATACCGTCGAGCATCTCGAATATATTTCTCCCATCATGGCCACCTGGGTCGACTTCTCATCTAAGTCACCTTGATTGATGCAAACAGCGTCCACCCACAGTATCAGCTCCTTCTTCTGGTGGCGTAGACGACGGAGGTAGCGCGCGAGGTTAGTCGTTACGTGCACTGTATGGTTATTGACTGTGATGGGCTCCGTGATCCCCGTATTTCCCCAAACGTATGAGAGACAGTCGTAGGGCAGCTTCAGGTCCTTGACCTCAAGCACAGTAGACAGGGGCTCATCTTGCATTCCGGGGAGAACTTTCAGAATCCTAATTTCTTTTCGGCCCGGGTCAAGCCGGAGATTTTGATAGACGTTGAGGACTCCCCGAGACATGGCCAGATTCTTCAGGTTTTTCGAGCGCGTCCCCAGCAGCGGATTTGTCGAAATTTGACAAGTGGAGGATACATGGTGGCTGAAGGACTTTAACGTACTTAAAGACTTGACTGTGATCGTTCATAACCTGCTTTGGTTTGCGGGATGTGAGATGTGGTCGGCACCTATTGGATATAAGCATAGCAGGTGATATATTACCTGCATGATAGAGACAGCCTTCAGGTGGCTGAGTAGAGCCGGTGAGGAATACTGAACAAGTAGTTAGGGCACTTCGACGAATACGGTAACAATGTGTAGCCAAGAGCTGCATGAATTATTAAGATTGTAAATTTATTCCTTAAAAAAGCTTTACTAATTTACTGATAGATTGTAAGAGGCTGGTAGATTTTTAAACTATGCTGCATAGAAGCGTTATTAATAGTACACTTCTGCTTAATCGCCATTCTCTTGCTGATCGCTATAAACAGAGTGTTTTTGCTCTTGCATGTATCCTGTGCGCCTCTAAAGCCTTAACCTCAGCCTTGAGGCAAGTTCTAACATTCCAAAGGCCGGGTACATGGCCAAATTCAAATTGTCACATTTTTACTTGTAAGGTAGAGAAGCCAAACGCTCACTTTCTTCATCTCACCATATATCTCTTCACTCCAGACCTCAAAAACATTTAGAAGTTGAAGTCAACGAAACCATCCTGCTTACCACATATCAACCCAGCCATAGCACTTTTGCAAACCTGCTGCTTCCAAGTATTAGCCAGTCACCGACCTTTAGTGCCCTACCACAGCCTGGGATCTATCATACCACAAAGCGCTCTAAAATCTACATTACCCTCTGGCCACAAAACCTTTACGCAATGGGGAATGAGAAGAGCAGCCACAATTTTCCACTGCTCAGTGTCATATGGTGTTCGAAGGACCCAAGAGGCCAAGTTTGTCACTCATGTCGCCGAATGATTCGCTCCGGAGCAGTTTTGTGTACTTATCGAGTCGAACTGCCAGACGGTCCCTTCGAGCAAGAGGCTGGGACAAAGACCTTGACGGTCTTAGGAAGGAGGCTTGTATTGCTTCACCGCCACTTCGAGTGCTTACGCATATGCGGAATCGATTACATCTCAGTGTCACACGTCTGGAGTAAGCAGGTATCGATGTTTCAAAACAAAGGTGCCGATGAAATAAAGAACGAATCGCCTGAGGCCTTAGAGATTAGCAAGGTTGCGTTTGCAGAAGTCATCAATGTGTATGAGGGCATCTCTCGAAGCCTCGACGGCGCCTTCGAGGTCTGGCATGATTACATCAGCGTCTCGCAATGGGAACACGAACTCAAGACGGATACTCTGCTAAAAATACCGGAGACATGCAGTCGGTCATTCTTTACCGTAGTTTATTAGCACGATGTCGAGCCTCTGGCGGTTGAAAAGTTGCGGAATCCAGAAGGTCTGTCGTCGACCTTCTGTTTGAATGCAATTACACATGTCTGCAACTGCCGTTGGTACCGTCGAGTATGGACAACTATGGAATACATACGAAGCCAAAGGGTCCGCATTATGACGAAAGGGTACAACTTATACGAATATGGAGACGACCTTTTTTCGCATAAATTTAGTAGATTTCGTCAATCTTCAATTCCCTTCCTAGCTGGATGAGTAAGTAGTGCGGATCTTGCCCCAAGTAACCTACTTGGGTAATGTTGATTAACGTGTTTGATCAGTAAGTGGGTCAGGACAGTATGTGGGTCACCCCACCAAAGACGCGTCCACCACTACCACTCTCACCACCATGCCGCCACAACTACACGCTCAGAGGCTCTCAAAAGAGGGCTGAATAAGCCTCGTAATCACCTCTTTTTAATCAAATCCTCAGCTATCCATGCGCCACTTAGTAGAAGCTTATGATATACCAAATACTACTTTATAAAGACGCCTTCAAGGTGTACAACCAAAGTATAAGACTAGGTCACTAAATTGAAAGCTATTACCTACTGAAGAGTAGGCTCTAGTAGAGTGGATACTAGACCTTGACCGACGCGGATTTCCACCCCAGATTATCAACGTATGATAAATGGCTGACGTCCTAGTCGCCGTGCGCGGCGAGCAGCCTTCTCCTTCTCCCTTAGGCCAGCGCTGGGCAATATACTTTATTAAGGCTTAGCTAGAGCTTTAAATAAAGTGGAATAGGAAGCGTGATGCCCAGCGCGCGTTATCTAAGGATCCTGTCGCAATTCAGGCCTAGTTTAAGCTTATACAGGATACACGGTAGACTTATAGGATCCTAGATAAGGATATATACAACTTTGATGAAACTAGCTTCGCTATAGGTGTTACTAGGACGTCAAAAGTAGTTACTAGCTCTGATATAATTAGCAGAGTAGTATCTATCCAGCTAGGGAATAAAGAGTGGGTTACTGTAGTTAAAGGTATAAGCGCTACTAGCTAGGCTATCCTACCCTTCCTTATCCTAGCTACAAAGCTCTACTAAGCTACCTAGTATAAGGATATACCTAGTAACTAGATAGTCGCTGTTAGTGACAATGGCTAGACGACTAATCTACTAGGCTTTGCCTAGTTGAAGTACTTTGACAGCTATACTAAAGCGTGTATAGTAGGGTCCTCTAGGTTACTTATCCTTAACGGCTACAGTAGCTATGCTACGCCTGAATTTAATTAGTACTATATAGAGAACTGTATTATTACTCTCTATATACCGCCTTATACTTTATACCTACTATAGCCGCTAGATGTAGGCTGCTTCTCGCCTCTGAAGCGCGCGTATAGTTAAGAGGTCTAGCGGCTCACGCGCTAAAGAGTCTTCTATATTAATAAAGTAGACTTCCTATCTATCTACAAATCAGTTAGGCTACAAGCTCTAAAGCTAGAGAATATCTAGGCTAGCTTTTAGGTAATAGGGCTTATCCTATTTAACCCAGAATAGGTACTCTCGTTGCTGACTATCGTCCAAACGCCATCACCACCACCACCAACAACCAGCGTAGAAGGATAGTGGATAGCTGAAACGCCGTATACGACAGACTAGCTTCAGTAGTAGGCTTGATATATCCAGGACCTACTTCGTTGTTAGTCTCAGAGCCCTACTACTCTAGCTATTAGCTAGCTTGTTAAAGGTTGCCAACTTGCTATGTACTCAGCTACTATCCTTACAAAGGAGAATACAAAGCTTCAAGTAGCCTATCAACGCCAACGACGTAAGCAGACACAGCGGCGACAGTACATTGCCCGTAGAGGCGCTCTACAAGCTCAGGAAGGTTAGTTGTTAGCTACAGAGGCTGAAAGGGTAGCCCAGGAGGCCGAGTAGCCTACTCAACCAAAGCGCCCTCGCGCGCCACCAACCTGTACTAAGTGTCACGTTCAAGGACATAAAAGGACTCAGTGTACTACTAGATAGCGCGAATCTACCTAATTTATCTATATCGCAATATATTGTTATAGTGTTGAGCAATCGCTCAGTGAAGGTAGATTTTCTTGGTGGGGTGACCCACATACTGTCCTGACCCACTTACTGATCAAACACGTTATCTATGTAGGCTTACTACGCAAGGACGCCGATTTCCACGACCCCGCATTTTGTGTAAGGGCGCATAAGGTTTGAATTTATAAGAGGGTACGACCGTCTCCGCACCACTCTCTTGCGCTAGCCATCTCGTTCGTCACCTACTTTAGCGTGTATCAACATGGCTGTACCCTACGAGCTTATCTACTATGTTGGTGTTCCTGGACGCGGAGAACATGTACGGCTCATCCTTGAGGAAGCTGGCGTCTCGTATACCGACACTGCATCTCTCACTATGGACAAATGCCGGGAGACTGTCACGAAGACCCTTGATGGTGGGCAAGGAAATCCGCCCTACTACGCTCCTCCCCTCTTTAGGCATGGTGACCTCCTTATCTCCCAGACCAGTAATATCCTTGTGTACCTTGGTCATGAGCTTAGACTCGCTGGATCGAAAGAGAATGATGCTTGGCGAGTCAACGCCCTCGCTCTCACTGCGCTAGATGGCTTGAGCAATGAAGTTCACAATTGCCACCATCCAATCAGCACTGAATTATACTACGAGGATCAGAAAGAGGAGAGCGTGAGATGTAGCAAGGAATGGGTCAAGAATCGCCTTCCTAAACATCTTGGGTACTGGGAGAAGGTGCTGAAGAGCGAGAAGAGCGGCAAAGGCCCATGGCTGTTGGGAACAGAGTTCACATATGCCGATTTAGTCTTATTTCAAGTAAGTATCCTCTGCTTCTTGCTTTTCAGTCGTTGACCAACGGAAAACTTTGAACAGTGCCTCGACGGTACTCAATTTGCCTTTCCCAAAGCCATGAACCAAGCTAGAGAATCTGGTAAATACGACCGGGTCTTCCAGTTGTGGGAGGATGTCAAGGCTCGTCCGAATGTAGCTGCATATCTTGCTAGCGAGAAACGACAGAAGTACGGCTGGGGCATCTACCGGTACTACCCGGGTAATGATGTTCTCCCCGGGTAGTTTCTGCTGTGGTATTGGCATGGAATCAATCTGGGAGGCCCAGGCGAAGAGTCACAAGCATCATGGATCAGTGGAATGAGTGAGGGGAAAAGGGACCGTATGGTAAACATGAATAATTCTTAATGCAAGACTGCATTACACTGGAGATCAACTGAAGTACCCATCTCTGCATGATATAGTACGCCATGCGTTCCAATCTCTCCATTTGCGCGGTTGCTCTGCTCTGCATAAGCATGCATACAACAGCTAAGCGAGTCGGTCCCCGTCAGTCCTCGGTGTCGCGTCGTCCTTCATATTAATTGAAAAGCCCAAACACTCCCAGTCATCCTCGGCGGGCTCCCCAGTAGTGGAAACGCTGCTCAGTGTCCCGATATCGAGGACTGGAACGCTCTTCCGTAGCCTTGCCTTGATAAGGCAAAGCTGGTTGACCAGTGAGCCATCCGCGGACGACGGCGGAATTGAACCTTGGGCGAGGGATTTTCAGACACCGTGAAGGGTTGAAGTCGTAACTGGATATGGCGTTAGGCATAAAGAAGCAGAGGGTAGAATGAAGAGCGGGATGAGCGACAAGTCGATTGTTTGCTAATGTGTCGACGCTTGTAATCACCGACGTACAAGCGAAAGCTAAGCCTCCGCGGCACTGGCTTCTGTAGCCTTGGCGGGATATGTAGGTCTATAAAGCTTTCTTCCTACCCGCCTACGTAGCAATGAAGCTCTTTCCTCGTGCACGGACCTTGACCCCTCCTGAAGATTGCCTGCAATTCGAAAAGAGCATTGATGCAACGTATTCATGCTCATCCACTTGTCATATTTATTTCACCACTCCCGTTGAGCTTCAAACACGTTTTCTGCAGATATGGGAGAAGAACCTTGCACGGCATGTAGCTGGACAACTGAGCGCCAACAATCTTGCCGCTACAAAAGCCACATGAAGCTTTTCTACGGCGTCAGCGACCGCGGTGCATGGTCAATGGGCTCAAAACACATTATCAAGGAGCGACCGATCGACCCTCCCAGCTTCGAAGCTCAGAACATCCGATTCCTGGAAGAAAAGACCACAATTCCGATCCCAAAAGTAGCCCTGGACTCCATCGACAATGACCGTCAATTCATAATCACGGAACGCATTCCAGATGATGTCCTTGATACTGTGTGGGCAAAGTTGTCAACAGCTGAGAAGGAGAGGATCGCAAAGCAAACCGTAGACTATCTATCGGAGCTTCGACAGCTTCAATCCTCCCGCATGCAGAGTCTAGGCGGAAAACCACTATACTCAGCATTCCTATTTCTGAATGGCTTTGGCCTTCCTCACGGCCCCCTCTCTTCGGATGACGAGCTTTGGACGGAGCTAGCAACTGCGTTGAAGGATCTACCTGAGAAAGTTCTTTCACAATTGCGGGAGCGCATGCCTTCTGCGGAACCCTATACCTTCACTCATGGAGATCTGACCATTGTGAACATTGTTGTCAAGGACGGATATCTTGCAGGCATTTTAGACTGGGAACATAGTGGTTATTTCCCTGTCTGGTGGGAATTCACTTGTGCGGGGATTGGCTTGGGAGATGATAACCGGGAATGGAAGACACTACTAAGGAAGTACATGCCTTCATACCAAGCGGCAAGAGAGTTCTGGGTGGACTTATTTTCCCTTCACAACTATCCTAATCTGGATGAACGAGGGAAAGCAGTACTCGCTAGACTGCGGGGTGACTGAATTACAGAGTAAGGAGAGAAAAATAGACGTCAACAGGAAAAAGATACATGGAGAAGCTTCCATACACGCGGGTATACTATTTCCATCTCAAGCTCTCAACATCGCATAGACAACAGGCATGGAGCGCCTCGATTTTGAACAACGAGTAATTATTTTTATGCATCAGACCGGTCGCTAAACATGCCATCATACGTTGTTGAAACATGACGTTTAGACAGCTTACCGTCAGTGCAATCCACCCATCCCGTGAAACCAAAGTCAAAAGCCAAAAACGCAAAACACCTCTATCCCTATGACCATGCCACTTTTCCCCCCTTTCTTTTTTTTCCTTGATTGATATCGTGCGCCCCCCCCCCCTTTTCCTTATCCCGATAACGACTGCTCAAGCCTCCGCATCAAGCCCCCCCGAACTTTCATATTGACAACCCCACCCACCCCAAAAGCAGGCACAATCCTCCCCATCCTCGCCACCGCGCTCTTCGCCCAGTCCCGCACCACCCTCCCCGCCCTCCCCTCCTCCCCAAACAGCGTCACGCCCGACCTGTTGTACAGATCCAAGCCCAGCAGATGCAGCGGCGTGCTGAAGATCTGCACGGCAGCCGGCGTGGCGAATTGCGCCAGCGATGCCGCACCGACGTATTTCCTGACTTCGGAGGAGAGATGCGATTCGAGGCGGGGAGCGAGGAGGGGAGGGAGATTGAAGGAGGCGAAGATGGTGAGGCAGTCGCGGATGCCGAAGAGGGCGAATGTGGGGATGGGGACGGGACGGGGGGCGGTGGAAGCGGAGCCGAAGAGTTGGGTGAAGCGGGTGTCCTTGTAGAGGCAGAGGGCGAGGTTGGCTGCCGACGTTGCTGCGAATTTCGGCGTGCCGGCCGTGGTGGAGGTGGCGCGGGTGTTGTTCGTGGTGGAGGAGACGGTGTCGATGGAGTTCGCGGTGAAGTAGGTGCCGAAGTACAGACACTGCATGGTCGTTGTTGTCAGTTTGCTCGAGTCTATCTGGGAGAGTACGAAGGATGGGGAGGACGGAGGGCTCACAAAGATCAGTCCGAAAGGCTTGCTCCGTACAAACCTCCACGGCCTCGTCGCCAACTCTCTCGTGCTGCTCTTCAAGCTCTCCCCCAACGTGCGCCTCCCACTGGCATTCTCGATAATGCTCTTGTCAATCATAGTGATGATCGGTGCGACGAGGACCGCCGATGAAGCCGCCGCCGTAGCGTCAGCGCCAACTCTCCATCCAAGTTGTGAAGTGTTCCATTGCGCTTGTGGATCCGTGCTTTCATCGTTCGTAGACTCTGTAGACTTGGAAAGCGAAACGGCGGTTTGGATTATATGCTTTCCTGTGATTCCGCCTGCGTTCAAAGCCTCTTCTTCCCCCTTCCCCCCTTCTTCCCTCATTGTAGCTTCCTCCGGTGATGTATATATTCTCTCCCGATATACCGCATGCGATTCCCTCCCCTCCTATAACCTTGGATTCACTTATCCTGTCTTTTTTACAATGTTGTTATGTGCCAAACGTACAGAAGAAAGCAGCACGGTGAGATGACATCAGTCCCAACACGCCGCCTTACACGCTCACCTCCGATCAATGCATGGACCACTAGCTTGGAGATCGCGCGCTAGAAGTCAAGATCGAAGGATTAGATACAACACGAGCCGAGCCGACCATCTTCTGATTCGCTAGCGCTTTTACAACACCAAGGGTAGCATCGGCTCAAGAGATCTCGGCGCACGCTCGTGTGGAGAAGCGAGCGGTATGTTTGCGTTGTAGAGAAACCTCTACAGCGACTGTGACCATCTCAGTAAACGTGGGAAGTGAGTCTATGCCGATTCGAGGAGCATTGTGTACATTGGATACCATTTCTGCTTTGGAAATGTCTACTCCACTTGACATAGATTACTGACCGCAACACTCGACACCCCATACCGCGTGACCGCTCCTTTCGTTCTTCCATCATTGCATGACTCATGTTCCCCTCTGGTTTCCCTACCCCTTGCCATTCCCAGTCGCCTGCATGTGACCAACCACCCCCACTTCCCTCCTCAATATTGTGACTCCCACCCCCTACCATGGAAGCAAATAGCAGCCAACAAATAAACAATACAACGACCCAAGCTACCCGGGGAATAAGGAGGTGAAGATCAACCGGACGCCGTGAAAACACCCCACCATGCCAACATCTCTACATCACCATCTCAAGCAACATGGCCCAATCCTCGATTTTGAAACGCCGTCAAGTCGTGTCGAATATGATCGTGAAGAAGCAGACAAGAGGTGTCCAAAAAGCCCGAAAAAAAATCGAAGGGGGAATAGAAAGAGATAAAATAGAAACAGAGGCCGGAGAAGGGATACCATTCCTCCAAGATATCCAACTGAGCAGGCACCTCCTTCGTACGCGGCAAAAATGTCCGAGATCCTCAACTTGTACATCATGACCAAAGTCATCCCATGCATGGCAACTGCCAGGAGGGCCAGGGGGAAAACGCTAACAAGACAATGGCACCGCCAGGACGAGACTTACCTCGCAACGGAAACAGAAAGGTTCAGTTTTGGATTCCGCTCTACAGCAATTTGGAGATCTTCATCGTTCTCGATCGGGTAGTACTTGGCTTCCACTTCGTCCCGATATTCGACGTACATCTCTTCGTTCTTTTCCTCTGGTCTCTCCATGTCTCTTCGCTCCCTCAACTTTGCATACAGATCAGCACATTTCATCGAGGCTGGCATTCGGATCACGACGCAGTTGTCTTCCTCGAACCACACTTTGATCTTGAGCGCTGCACCGGTGCCTGTGCTTGACGAGGTTGCCGAAGCCGCCGAGAGACTGGAGTGTTGATGTTGTGTGGGTGGTGGATTCAGGCCTCCGCCACCACTGTACGATGGTGCGCGCTGGTGTTTTGGGAAGTTTGAGCCAGTTGAATACGGAGTTTGCGGGGTGGTGGCCTGCAATTGATCCGCAGACGATTGTCTTGATGCACCTTGCGACGGATTGGATGAGTGTGCCGACTGTCCCGAAAGGCGGTATTCCTCCTGAGCGATGACATCCGGGTCTATCTCGTAATCACCTTGCCTTGGCGCGAAGAATTTCTTGACGAGAAATCCGTTGGTAATGTGCGGCCCCAATTTGAGCAAATTCTGGATGTATTCGTTCAGGTTTGAGCGACGGCCATTCGAGATGTTGTCGGTGACGTATGTGACAGGCCCTGGCATAAAGGGTAGCGTACGGTCACCTCCGTTGGTACCGGCTTCCACCGGATAGGTTGCAATCAACTGTATTTGTAAGTCATAGAAATCTTGGTACAGGCGCTGCAGCTCCCAGTACCGGCCATCCGACATTTCACATTCGATGATGAACCAGAAAATGTCGTCGGCAAAGCAGTATCGTGGTACGCTAGCCTTGACCGGCGAGAGCAAGTTCGAATCAGATGGTTCGTACTGCGGTCGCTGAGCCATGGACGTGGCTCGCGTGTGCGACGTGGCCTGTAACACCAGATTAGGACATACGGAGCCGGGCTGGTCAGGCAAACGTACCGAAGGTGTTTGTCCGAGGCTGCCGTTGGGTGTGCCACCCACCTGACTCTTGCTGCTCAGACTCATCCGTTCCATGCCTTGCTGCAGCGTCTGCTGCGAATTGGCCTCGAGCTTGCCGAGTGGAATGCTGCCGTTTTTGTAGTCGGCCGCCATCTTCTTCCATTCTTCGACTTTTGGGACGCCCGCTCGCCGCACAGCCTCCTGCGGATCGGTGGCGGCTTTTCCCGTGGTCATGTCGCGGATCTCTATAAAGGATACGGGGATAAGGCCAGGGCCGCCGAGTCGTGTGATAGGCTTTGCGACGAACCACTCAGGGTTCGACTGGGCAATGACGATGATGGCTTCCCCCTCTTTCGCCTCGAGCTCGTCGGGACGTTCGGCCTTGAAGTCGTAGATGACGATGCCGTAGACCATGGCGCCCGAGCCTTTGCCCATCATTGCCGCCATATTGCCCAAGCTGCCCATACCCATACCCCCGAATGCTGCCATTCCGCCCGGTCCGGCCATTCCCGCCTGGGCGGAGGCACGTCCGGCTGCGCGCATGCCTCCGTCTGTGCTCGTCGGGCTGATGACGCTGCGCTCCTGGTACCCGGAATCGTGAGCCGCGTTGGCTGGTGCCGAGCCGTGTGAGCCGGCGCTGTCGCGCACTGTTTTCCCCACCGGCTCGAAGTATGTCACCGGCACCAGTCCGCGCGTGCCGTGCAAAGGGTTGCAGGCCTCGTACCAATCGGTGTCGTTTTCGCGACCGACGACGTGAAGGAAATCGCCCTGGGAGAAACTCAGGTAGCCCGGGTCGGGCGTCGAGTGCGTGTAGTCGTAGAGGGCTTTTATGACCTGCGGGCGGGATCTCGTTAGCAGCTGGCGGGGCCGGGCGGGTGGCTGGGGAAGGAGCGACTCACCTTCTTGGGAGGCACAATCGCGATGGCGTCCTTGGGCGGTATGGAGATGTGGTGCGGACGGCTGTCCTTTTCGCTCTTCATGGAGCGCCTAAACTGCGGCGACGGTTAGCATGGTGGTGGTGATGATGATGGTGATGATGATGATGATGCTGCTGCCGCTGCTGCTGCTCGGACCGCGGACATGACTCGACGCTGGAGGGAGGGGGGCAGACGCTGGAGAGAAAGAGGAAAAAGGGGGAGGGGAGGGGAGGGGAAGGGAGCTGGGGGGGCTCCAGGGCGCGTACGTACTTTCATCATGACGTGAGTGTTGCTGCCGCGGGGGACAGACTCTGGATGGGTGTAGGTGGACGGTAGGGAGACTCTGCGTGTGTAGACGACGGCGGGTTTGATTGCGCTCGCTGCAATGATGTGCGGCGACCAGGATGGAAGGCCGGCCGGTTGGCGTGTGCTTGGGCCGTGGGGAGCAGGTAAAATGAGCTGCGGCTTGCAGGAACGAGGGAACGACGTGAAATACTGTGCCAGGTGCGCGCGCGCCGTAGTCTTCGGTCGTAGGGCTGCAGCCGTGTCGTGTGGTGTCGTGTCGTGGGTGACAAGCCGTCAATATGGGGACTGTCGTCCGCGGTCCGTCTGTCGTCTGTCGCCTGTCTACAATGTACGAGTGCGTCGTTTGGGGACCACTGGGCGACAATGCTGCCTCCTCCGGCGGCGGCGTGGCTGAGACGGCGATCAGATCGGACAAGGGGCGCCCTGAAGCGCAGTTGGATGGCCGGGTGTGCAGATGGCTGTCTTTCCTTTGTGCGAATCACGCGCTGCGCGTGACGACGGCGGACACACAATGAATCCGTCGAAGGCTGAGGAATGGGACTGAAAACTTGCGAAAACCGGCAAGGCGAACGAACAGTGGAGACTCTCCCCAGCCCAAGCCTCGCTCTGCACATAGTACGATGGCCATGCAGGGGGGAGGGGAGGGGGGCATAGGGCATAGGGCATAGGCTAATGGCTCATGGCTCATGGCTCATGGCTGGCAAGCTAGGCAGCGATGCATGTGCTATAGCAAGTACCGGGACGCTGTCAGGCGTAGCCTGCAGCCTTCACCCGTCTAAATATGCCCTGAGAACCAATGATCCCTCTCCAAAATGGCCGAATTATGTATGTCCTTGCCCATCCCTCCCCGCCTCTGCTGCGGCCGGGAACACATAGTACATACTGCACGCTGCTACAGCATGGCCATGATATGATCATCAGCCCGGTAGGATTCACCCTGACATGCAATCGGCTGCCAAGTCCGTCTCCACCTCCGGCACCCGAAATGCTGAGCTCGGTTCCTTGGAATGGCAATGACATGTCCGTCCGAGAAGAGCAACGCGCGAGACAGGGCGGTCACCACGCGCGACGCGAACAATTCATCTTGAAGCGAAACCAGTGAATCAACTATCGACTATCTGCGTGGACTGCGCCACCTACTCGATAGGGAATGGGAGCGCGCCGTTGCCACCATCCCAACCCATGCCGCTTCTTCCCATCCATTGGCCTCTGCTCCTGGCGCCTCCGACGAAAACCACAAAACAGAACCGACACCCACACCCACACGAACCAAAATATGCCCGTTGCCGCCCACGATAACCAACGCCTTGTCCAGACCCCAGGCCACACACCCGCTACGAAAGCCCGGATGAAACTGTCCGTGATGTGATGCGCGGCTCCATGGAGGAAAAGGCCGACAAATCCCACAGATGGATACTTGCCTTGCTGGGGAAGTGAGTTGCGATGCCGACCTCGTCCGTATTCCCGAAGTCCCACGTACGACATCGGACAATTCGTTCCGCCGTGTCTGGGTTTCACAGAGGCAAAGAAACCAACCAGGTCCGCCCAATCTGTCATCCAATCCATCTTCTTCCGCCGTCCCAGCCCAATGGATGCCATCCCCAATTTCTAAACGCCACAGTTTCCAGTCTCGCCCATGATGGCAGAGATGACGTACCGTGGAGGCGAGTGCGACCGTGAATAGATTTCGAGACGTGAAACGTAAGAGATTTGGGGTACTAGAACATTCTCGCACATTGCATTGAAGCGGGTGCCCCGCGTTCCGGTCGAATTGACATCGGGGAACGCGTTGTACGTGACACCGGGTAATGGTGATTTGACATGCTTCTACCAGCGTCTGCGCAAGCTAGTGACGTTGACGTAGGAAAGAGGCGCAGGGGCATCGACAAGGAAAAGGAGAGAGAAGATGCGCGAGAGCCAGGGAAACGATGCTGAGGAAGGATGCTGACCAAGGACAGATCGTGTCGAGTCGTCGCGGGCCACGCCTCATATCTGTCCTTTGATGTCTACTTTGCGGAAGGCGGCCTGGCGGAGGCCTTCGAACAGGGTGGTACCTTCTTTGATCTTAATACGAGTCTGGAGCTTCCCCTGCTCGTCCGTCTTCTGGTCAATGAGATGTTGAGCACCAATGGAGATGAGAAAGTCACGGCAGGCGTCATCGTTATCGAAGCTGAGCTCGTCCGTGAGGAAGCGAAGCGCCAGGGTCATGTATCTGCAACCGGTCAGCGCGCGCCTCCCATCCGACACGGCGTGTACGTACGCTCTGGAGATGTTAGCGAGGGCGTGGAATCGTTCGCGCTCGATGAACATGTCTATCAGATAGCTGCCCATGTTTGGTGTATCGAGGTAGAGCTGGAAAAACTTGTGATAGTTGCCGCGAGCCAGCGACGAACGGATGTCAAGGGCATGTTTGATATACGGGTGGAGTTTGTCTGCCGCGGTTAATTCTGCCAACATGTCGTTCATGTCGGTCTTGTTGCACGTGTACACAATGTAGAGAATACGATAGGCGGTGAACTCGGCCGGATTGCCTCCCAACTTTTGCGAATACAGCGCCTTCAGCTGCGTTTGGCACTGGTTATACTCACCCAGATCCCCCTTTTCCAGTGCAATGCGGGCATGGAGCTCGTAGGCTTTCACGGTGAAGGCGTTCTTGATGTGTTGGACTGTGAGATCTTGACGCAGAGACTTGAACTGGTTGCAGATGTAGCCGTAGTTCTTCTCTTCTTTCCACCTGCGTGTGAGCATCTGCAGCGTCTTCTCGAGCACGTGCTGCGGACGCACCGTCTCGGGCTTCGGCGGGGCCGTCAAGCGGAAATAGCTCTTCTCGAGACTCTGGTTCGTGCCGACACAAGGTGCCATGTCCGCGTCCGAGTCGTGACGCGGGGAGTTCCAGGCCGGTGCCGGCTTGTTGTTGGCCGGCTTGCCGAGATTGAAGCGCTGCTTGCGCTTTTCGAGCTCCGTCTGGTCAAACTTACTAGGAGAGTCACGTGACGGAGCGTTCTTCTTGTGGCGCTTGTCAGTCCCGCTGGCAAAGGTGATGCGGTCTTCTAGGTTAGCTTTGCGCCAGGGTGGGATCGACGTCTCGGTCTGCAGCTCGTCCGGATCCTGCGACTTGCGCTTCTTGGATTTGGGGGTGTCAGGGACAGAGTTAGTGAGGCCGTTGGGGGACGGGGCGGAAGCGGCAGCCTTGGCAGCCGTGCGCTCTTCGCGGAGGAGGTCCTGCGGCAGCGGGTGTGTCGGCCAATCGACGCTCTCCAGCTGGCCTCGCTCGGCGAAGAAGGCGATGACATCCTTGAGCTTCTTGGTCATTGCCTCTTTCGATATCCCCTTGATCGCGTTCTGCGGCTCGAAAGCACGGCCAACGTACTCGCGGACGGCGGGCGGCCACTCGACCTTGGGCGGCCTCTGGGGCGATGCTGCCTGAGTCTGCCTGCCGGTAAGGTTGGGCTTCATGGCGCCGGCAGTGCGATGGGGACTCACCGGAGGTGGGGGACGGACGAGGGTTGTGCGTGCAGCGACCGTGTTGTAGGCGGGGGATGGCCGTGACCACGCCACGGTGGAGGAGGACGAGGAGGTCGGGAAGGCCATTTTCGGCGGACGCCCAGACGCAACAAACGGAGGCAAGACTACGGGGTGAGTATTTAGAGCGTCTGTCTACGAGTTTACGAGGGAAGGGCAGATGAGGGCGACACTATGGAGCCTGTGATGAGGGTGTGCAGTGCGGTGCGGTGCGGTGTGGTGCGATGCGGTGCGGTGCAGGGAGAGATGAAGGAGAAGGGACGGGTGCGGCGTGGGTGGTGATGCACATGGAGTAGTGGGCGGCGATGGCACGCCAAGCTGGATTGAGACGCGCTACCCGCTGGCAGCCATCGTATCATGTATCATTCTGGCCCCGTCGAGTGTGTTGGCAGAGAGACTCCACCGACCCTCCTACATGTTCCTCCAGCAGCTCGACCTCACGACGGCACTGCGCCCATCGCTCCTGCCCGAGGAGACGCTGCTATTTGTGCAAGATGCCGTCGGCCTGTACGAGGGGTATGTCCGATGATGTCTGATGTCTGCGCCCGTACATGTATATCGACATGTGCATTGGCATGCACGCTGCTGCACCACTGACCACACCGCACAGCAAATTCAAGATCCCGCAGTATCAGAACGGCCAGGCGTACCTGACGTCGCACCGCGCATGCTACGTCGACCACAGCGAACCGCGCCAGAACTCGGTTGCCATCCACCTGAAGAATGTTGACCGCCACGACTTTTACGTACGTCGACGGTTGTTGGAGTTCGCTGTCGAGTCCCGTCGTTAACGCTGTCCAGGCTGGTTTCCTCAAGTCGTCCGCGAAGATCACTCTGTATCCGAAGCCCTTGAAACGGTTGTCCCGAGGCCCAACGGCGACATCCACCCCCGAGCGCGGTGCCAGTCCTGCGCCCGCTCCCGCGCCTTCTGTGAGCGTGACGTGGGTGTGCTCCATCTGCACCTTCTCGAACCCGGTGCCGTCCAACTTCGACCCCGCGACCGCGAATGCTCGGACCCCGTTACCGCCGTGCCTGGCATGCGGCATACAACCGCCGCTGCTGCACGTTGTCAAGGCAGCCATCTCCGCCATGTCCAACCGACAAGCACGGCCTCCTGACCTACCTCCCGAATACAATGACATACACGGCCCTGCGCCCTCAAACCCCCCAACGCGCTCCAACCCTCTCTTGTGTCCAAGATGCACTTTCCAGAACCACCCCTCCTTGACTGCCTGTGAGATGTGCGGCGGTCCACTGCCTGCTCCGGTGGACAAACGCTTGGACATCGCCCAAGAGATGGGAAGGGCTGAATCGCCCGGCCCATCGCTGAATACGCCTTTGAAGGACGAGACGGTCGAGAGCATCAAATTCTCGTTCCGTAATGGCGGCGAGAAGATCTTCTACGAGCGGCTGAAAAATGCTCTCGTCCAGCGCAAATGGTTGCTTCAGAGCGCCCCACCAATTCCGAAGCCACGACCCGCGTCCGGTACACTTGAGGACGGTTTCTCTGCGCCCGCGGATTCGGCGCCTCAAGATCCTGCGCGCAACAAGGTCGTCGGTATCGCAGGCCTGGAGCGTAGAGGTCTCGAGCAGAGGAAGAACAACGAAGCCATAATCGGCAGCTCGTTCGAACATCTCGAAGCCTTGATGACTTCGGCGAAGGAAATCATAGCACTCGCGGAACAGTTCGCGTCGCAGGCCAACCTGGGCACGAACGGAAGCTCCGAGGCCAGTGCCCTTGCTTCTCAGTCTGCATCAGCTCTGGGTCTGGTAACGACCAAAGACATGCTTGGATCTGGGTCCGAGTCACTCTACGTCTCTGAATTATCACGTAATCTCGCCGAGTGGCTCACAGATGATACTCGTGGCATCTTGAAGAAGGAGGGAGGCATCGTGACACTGGTCGATCTATGGGCCGTCTTCAACCGAGCACGAGGCGGCGTGGAACTCGTCAGTCCCGCAGATTTTGAGAAAGCAGCCCAGATGTGGGACAGGCTCAAGCTTCCGGTGCGTCTGCGACGATTCAAGAGCGGTCTTTTGGTCGTCCAGGGTCGTGACAGGACGGACGAGAAGACGATTGCAAATCTACTCGCCTGGCTCAAGATCCTCCACACCGAGTCTCCATCTCCAGACACGTCGTGGGACTGGCAAAAGTACGGAAGGGGGGTCACGGCGCAAGAGGCTGCTGAGTGGTTTGGCTGGAGCGTGGGCGTGGCTACCGAAGAACTCGAAATGGCAGAAGAGGCCGGTGTGCTTTGCCGTGAGCAGGGACTTGATGGTGTGAGGTTCTGGGAGAACTGGCTTGTTACCTTGTCGGCTGAGACCCTGGTCACCTAATGCCCCATATTTTACCACCTTTAATATTATAGAATGCAATAGGCGGCAAACAGAAACAGAAGCAAAAGGGTTGCGTGGTACAAAACCAGTGTAGTAGTGTCGAGTATCCAAAAGAGAGAGCGCATCTACTGAATATGAGGGCGAGGCTGCTGCCGAGGCGCTAGGGCAAAAGGAGACTAGCCAGATCATGTGATCGCAATCACTATATACGTAGTACAGTATAAAATACTAAGCTAGGCCAGCTATATACTATCTACGCTAAACTGCTTTGGGATGTAAACACACAAACCCTGTGGCTACTTCCGATCACCTATCAACAGGTGATGTCCCTTCCTGCATAGCGAGACGCCCTCCATGCTAACTATGAATCCTCTTCTTCAGCTTGATGACCGGACCCTCGCGTTTCGATACAAACATTTCATACGTCTGATACTCATCTTCACGCTGTCGTCCTGGCCTCCCCTTTGTGTCGCCTCCTCCAAGGCTGTTGGTTGGATCGCCCTCCACTTTGAACGTCCACAGAGTTTTGGCGATGACAAGACGCATCTCTAGCCAAGCTAGGTTCTTCCCAACACAGCCGCGGGAGCCAGTGGAAAAAGCGCAAAACCCATTTTGAGCTGCGGCAACGCTTTCAGCAGAAGAACCCACGTTTGGATCCTCCGCTACGATCCAGCGCTCAGGTCGGAAGGTGAAAGGCTCGGGATAGATTTTTTCACTAAAGCTAAGGCAGTAAAGTCCAGTGCTAACGTGCAATCCCTCGGGGATGTAGTGGCCGTCCACAGTCGTTCCGCCTCGAAGAACCTGACGGGGTAGATCGGCAGAGACGGGGGGCGTCATGCGCATGGCCTCTTCAAGGAAGGCGGTAAGGTACTTGCACGATTGCATCTTGCTTCCGGACACGATTTCACCGTAACTCGGGAAGGTGGAAATGATTTCTTTTGCGAGCTTGGCCTGCACATCTGGTCGTCGTGCGAGGTAGAAGAAAGCAGCAGAGAGTACGACGGACGTCGTATCGGAGCCAGCCACCATCAGAAGCTCACACTCGCCAAACAGCTCATTCAGGGTATGGTCGAGCTTTCCGGTCTCGGGGTCCTTGGCCTCGAAGAGCCAGTAAAAGAAATCCTTCCGGGTTTGGTCGTCAGGCTTTGGCCGTTTCTCCAGGTCCTGCTGAACCTGGATGCGATTCGCTAAGCATTTTTCCACGAAACTCCGCCACTGTACTATTGCCGGCGGTGAAGCAAGCGCAAGGAGCCAGTCAAGGCCGCGAGGCTTCATCCAAATCCATGCCGATTGGAGCGGACTCGATGCAATCTAGAACATCAGCACCTCTGTATCACATAGCAAACATATGGTGTACTTGCAGGGTGCATCATCTCGAAGAAAGAAATCATCATCTCAGGCACATGCCGCAGCTTGCTATTCTTTTCTTTCATGTCGAACGCTTGTCCGAAGCATAGATCTCCAAGAATGTCGAACACAAGCCAGTTCATCCAGTCGCACATATTTAAAGACGGTGTCCAGTCACCGTCCGTCTCAGCTAACTCTCCGAGGAGCTCAATCCATCGATCGATATTGGCGTGGAGAAAATCCTCGGTTGATCGTAAAGCACTTTCGGAAAAGGCATGGTTGAGAGCCCGTCGCTTACGCGAGTGCATTTGAATGTCTGTTACGTTCCAGGTGTTATGTGCACCGACGTTGCGCGGCCATATTTTGTAGTAGTCAGCTTTCCTCACGTTCCCCTTGGGACCGAAGATCCTTCTAAACGCAGAGGGAGTGTTGATCAAGACGCTGTTGGGTTGGTATCGAAACTCAGTACCTGTGCCATCTCAGCCTCAACATCGGTTTTCCAGGACATTGCTGTACCTACCGTACTTTTCCTGGAGACCGAAAAGCCAGATATGGCGGTCCCCAGCACGAGTGTGCCACCATGATGGGAAGACGGTCAAGCGAGCCCAGAAAGGCCCCGGAAACTTTGCCAAAGGATGGAAATATAGTCTTCTAATGACGACAAAGACTACGCACGCTAGTCCTAGCAGGATTGTTGATCCCCAAAGACTGAGATGTGACAAAAAAGACATGGCGAGTATGCAAGAAAAGATGGAGGTGCGGGAGAAAGCAATATATACCACGTTACCGCCTAGATGCTGCCGTCTCCCTACCTACCCCGCATTATCACACATCGGTATAAATAAAAGGCCCTTTGATCTCGGCCTGATTCTCATTGGCACCTACAGCAACTATCATGTTTGAGGACCTAAAAGAACTTAGTGTACAGCTAGAAAGCTTAAATTAATTAGTTACAATTCTATCCTAATCTATTGTGGTAGTGTTGAGCTATCGTATAGGAAAGGCGTCTTTTTTTAGTGGGACTGGCCACTGACTATCCCTGGGCCACTAAGTAACCAAACACGTCATTCAGATTGAATATCTTGTGTTCACATTTTGCTCGGTCTGGATCCTCACACTACCGACAATACTAATGGTCAGATATTTTGTGTATTATGTTAAATAAGGGTAGGGTACAGTGTGTTGGCGGGCCAGCTTACATCCCTATTAGGTTCGAATGCCATTTAATCTATTCAGGGGAGATGCGATAATTGCATGTGATACCGAAAGACTATCGCACTTTGCCACCGTAGTCAAATGTACAGTTGACAGGGTCAACTGCTGAGACTTGTTATATTTGGAGGTGTTGAATGGGCTCTGACAATCACAGTTGATTATCGCAGTATGCGCGCGCTCAGGGGTGACAAAGATGATTGATCAATTCCGTGTAAAGAGGATCTATCTACGCACGGGTGGGATGAAAGGATATACGCAACCTGAAACGGTTGCGCACGGTGCTCTAGTCATGTGAGAGTAGCCGTCACATGACCGTACAGACATCAGATGTTACCTCGTACGGACAGGAGGAGAGGTTTTGCTTCAATATTCTGCTTTTCATCGGAGAGACGAGATAACGTACGCTAACAGGTATTAATTCTAGCAAAAAGGATACAAACCAATGTACCTATATGGTTCAACCATCGCAATATCCTCGGAGGCCTAAAAGAGTGTAACGTGTGAGCGCGGATTATCTACCACCGTTATTTCTAATAAATAGAGATGTTTAAACTATGAAGTTGGTTCTTCTTATGTTTACTATGTTCGAAGAACTCTTGCAGTAAAATAGACGAAACACTAAAGTCAAAATCATGACTTACTTTATCTTGAGCTCTGGCAGTGCTCTTTACATTCCGGCCTCTCTTCGCTTATAGCATTACTTATATCTCCTGGCCATCGTAACCCAGATTCCGAAGAGGCCGACAGTGTGTTCTTCGAAGATTGGGGGAAAAGCTTCTGGACTGAACATAGAAACGAGCTACCATTTACCGGAAAATCCCATGGAAAATATCCTCGATAGTACGGAAGAGCGCGTACGATGACTGCAACTTGGGGCTCCATTATACCGAACACTACGTGCTCCTCTGGGTCACTTGGGCGTGTCTGGGTTGCAAAAACCGTTCGTAGGGTGGTAAATGTGATAGTTAGGAGGACAAGGCTAAAAACTAGACCTATTCCGAGCTTCTGAGATGTACGCATTGCTGTAGACTCAAAAGTGTGGTGTTCTTCTATTAGTGTAGCCATCAGTCGTGAGCGCCTTATATATCCTGCCAAGGCGCTAGTCCATAGTACAATGTGAAATCTTTGATTCTCAATGTGGCATTCGTGCTAAGAGGGTCTGGTTTGTAAGGCTTTTACTGAAACTTGGAGATGGAACTTCTTCGGCGACGGTATCTTGCGGGTTTTTCGGAAGATCTATCATGCCCGCAGTCGCACACTCGTACCCCCCTCCTCCTAGAAAACACTCTAGAACTATACAATAAATAGACCCTATACCGGTACCTACGCATTTTACCGCCATCAGTATCGCCCGTTGTTCTTTCAATACCGATATTGCAGTCTACAGGCTCTCTACTCGAGGGCGCCGAGGCCCCCAACACTCAACAATGAAGCTACACGTTCGAGAAGCCAGCAGTACCAATATACCCGTCTATTTGATCGTTATGGTGCCTATGTCCCTGGTCATCACTCCGTTTATCGGATCCTGTCTATTCTTTCCACTGAGGGACAGATATGAAACAAGGAAAGCATTGAAGGAAGCTACGAAAAAGGGCGGCGAAATTGAGAGCAGAAGTACTTTGGAACTCGATGAAGATCAAGAAAATGGAGGCAGGTGTGAACCAGCGCGACCAGGAATACCAGAAGTGGGAGGAGAGGGTATTTCGGGGATGTGGGAAGATCGATGTGCGCACGAGGCTGCTGGACGGCAGCTAGCGGTTGAGATTGATAGTAGATCTTGGGACTCGATAGCAGCTGCGGCTAGATCCATGTCGTCTTTATAAATGTAGGAAGGAAATTTTTTGAATCGGATGGAAAGTATCCTGACATCATCAGATGGATGAAGTATAAACTCGGGACCATTGGATTCGAAGTTGCGCCAGTATATTACGACCACGGTGCGACTGCGAAATTTAGTGTTGGTCAATTGCTGACTCGGGGAAATATATGAATGTTGCTGACTTACGACACGCTTATAGCACTTTATATTGCTTGACCACCGCGGAACTCCGTCTACTGATATGAGCACCGTTCGAAATCCGAGCCACTGGTTCATGACTTACAGTTCCACAAAATGTTACCCTCGGTATCCTCCACCTACAGTTTGTACTCCTCCCCTCACGCAAGCATTGTGTTTGTTTATCAACCATAGTTTGGTTATCTCTCTTCGAAAGTGGTCACTTCTATCACGTCAATCCTACTTACCCGTCGATGTTTTGCCTGTTCTGTATGTTAGGCACAGAATAAAACTGTAAAACAGACACAATAAGTAAATCTTACAAACGATGTATGCATTCGTCATGTCGAGCGCTGGAGATGGCCTGATTCAGGTCTACACCTGCTTCTTCGCCATAATGCCAGGCATGCCCATGGTCGCACTCGTTGTAATCGCGGCTCCGTGGCCTTGTATATGTTTCGAGTGCAGATCTTCCCCTTTGCAAGAACCCCGAAAGCATTGGAACTCCAAAGAGGACAATCGGTCGATCCAATATCTAAACGATCTTACTATCGACTATAGCCACGTCGCTGACGTGGAGAATGGAACGAAGGATGCGCTTCCCTGGATGCTCTCATGCCCACGTGCCATCTCTCATTTCCCAAAGTCCCGCAGGGTCGGATTTGGGGACTCTCTGCCTGTTTTCGGATGGGATGCGAACATCTTTGCGTGTTAAGAGTCCGATGGTCGCCGACTTGGTTGGATAAATGGATGATGTCGGCTGACTCTATATTTATCCCTCCGCGCATTCGAACGGAACAATTGACCTCGTTTCCGGTGCAGTGATAGATATGGGAAACAGAAACGAGGCGAAAGATGCCATGATTGTTGATGATAAATAGGGCGTGGTGACTCGGTGGAGAGAGGTTGAGCTGAATGATGGTATGCGTGGCGGGTGTTGTAGAGCTCGCATTCGCTTACCTAGAGCTAGCTCTTGGGACGGCAGAGATGCCATGACACGGCAGGAAGGATTCCATCATAAAGCAATTCAAGAAGACGCTCGAGGTGTGTCACCAAGGTTCCCAAGCAAGTCAAGCCCACGTACGAACGCCATTTCAACGTCGAACGAGCCGCACCGCACTCCTCGTATATGCCAGAACACCGCCACACTGTCCCCCCACTCGTCAACTATCGTTCACCAAAACCGTTGGCGTGAAACTCATGTGCTCAAAGCTCCCAATACCAACGTCGCTATAGGCCTCACCGGAGTTCAAGCCTGGAACCATCACTCCCATCCGCCTCCGACTCCTCGAAGCTATGAAATCATATGTCAATGACGTGCTCGCTATATACCACACTCTTCACTCCACTACCTCGCCGCGCCCTGATATCGCGATCTTCTACACTCCGCGGGTGGCGAGACGCCTCATCTCGTCGTGCAGCACGTAGGTACACGGTACACATTGTGATTAACTACCGCACGCAGATAGGAGGTCTGGACCGATCCTAGGCAGCGTTCGCCTACCCCCGTCATCAACGACCGCAAACGTGCAGGCCAAGAGCGGTAAGCTACGTATTTGATGCGCACTCGAGGGTAGTGTTTCGTGATGATTGGCGGAAACGGTCTAGTACAATATAAGTACCTACATGGCAACTGCCCAAACAAGGAGCGTCTGCGAAGACGAGCGATGGCGTCTTCTCTTTAGACTGCACGCAAGCCTAGCGAGGAACTTAGCCTACCAGAGGCTGGCCGTTGACCTCGGCGAGACGGGTGGCGATACGAGGATAGAGGATATAGAGACAAACATGAGGACAACAGGACGGGTAATGTACGTGGGGGTCGTACCTGAGGACTTCAGATGGAATCGTCGAGGTTGGGGTTTGGTAAGTACCGTAATTGATGCAGTGAAATCTGCGAATGAATCAAGGTAGATGGGGATGCTCACCCACGGTACTGCCGAGAGCTCAAGGTTGCGAAACGCGCCGAAGATAGATGAAAGCTGACGATCATCCGATGATCCCGGCCGATACACGAGGCATGCCAATCTCCAGCTTGGCTGCCTTCTCCTCTTCATCTTGAACCTCTTTCCCCATCGGTGGCCTTAGTACCACACCATCACTGAGGCAACATGTGCGACATCCTTGCCGGCAAGCCCGCAAATTACCTTCTTTGTGCTAGAAAATTGGCATAGATATGTTGGGAGGATGCGATGGGTGCAAGCGACATCTGACCTTGGGGAATCGGGCATGGAGGAACGTCACCAGTGGTCTGGCTAAGTAGTCCATACTTTGCGGGGACATCGCGTGCGCTGGCCCCGAGCTCCTGGTTCTGGCACGCAAGTCCGCCGCTAAACCCACGGCGGTAGAGTTACATGTCCTCAACACAACGAAGATGGTCTGGAACGGCACCAGCGTCAGTCGCGGTATTCACTCAGTCATCTCACAGCAGGCCGAAGTCTCCTTTGATCTCCTTCGAGTGCCAGAAACTTTCGGCCCCATCACTGTCCGGCAATCCCTCATCGCTGAACGTAAAACATTCATTTCCATACATGATGCTCTGGCACTCCCGCCAATCCGAGTTCTGGCCTGCCACAGTGCACGAACATACCCGCCCTGCGCACTGACACCTGCCTATCTCGAAAGATCGTCCGGCCCTCCAGATTCGCTCGCTAAGCGTAGAGCCCCCCCATGTACATCCCATCATCATGGCTGCCAACCTTGTTCCTGAGCCATGGGGCTTCCTATACCGTCATAGTGCTTGGTCGCTCAGCTCGTATTCGAGGAGGCTTCGGACAGCCGTATTTGAGTGCTTGAAGTCGCTCTCGTTCCTAGGAGTTGGCCTCTAGGCGTGGTCCTCACAGCTTCCAAAGTCACCATTTGTCTGAATTCGCATTGTTCGGCGTCGGATTGGACCTTGTGTTTCTATTGCATGCGAGGCTGTTGCGCTGCACCAACGCGAACCTAGGATCGAGTCCTCATCTCGTCTGCCGATAAGAACACGACGCGGCGTTACCGCCCTCTCGACGAATGTATCCACGAATCCCTTGGCCCCCTGAGCGATCGATATAAGCGATAGCGCCCCAGCTGGATAGCAAAAATGGTGGATCAAAACATGAGCCCGAATCAACCCGCTGGTCACGGTGCGGAGCCCTCAGTAACTGCGAAAGCACCTACGACGAAGCAGCCTGATGTCGTCCAAGCCGGACAATGGATGTTGATCTTTGCCCTGGTCCTCATCTTCTTGGTATGCTGTGCCATTGCGGCACACTTTTACCTACGGCGCCAGAAAAGGAGGCGGAGAAAGACGGCAAAAAGGACAAGGACGAACAACAAGGAGGACCCGGAGGAGGACGGCCCGCTGGAAGCAGAGTTGCATTCGAAGGAGAAGAAGATTGCGGAGCTCACTGGAACTCCTGTTTGTGAGATGGGCGACTCGGAGCCACGCCATGAGATGGAGGATGCGGAGGTACATGAGCGGCGATACACCATGGTCGACCTATCACTTGCGAACCCCGCGGACGATCCTGTGGTCAGTCCAATGGAACGTGACGTGGAAGCCGGCACCTTCTTTGGCGAGATGAACTCGACGATTTCGCCGTTGCAACCCGAGGCGACGATATACGCTGCGTATTGGGCTCGGTCATTGTGAGGAGTAGGCGCCAATGATGAAGAGTCATCTTTGCGTTGGACACACGGCACAGCCAAGGAGCTGTTCAAAAGAAGCCGATCAAAAGGCCATCTCACCGACAAAACAAGAAAAGGGTGTTTGGGATCGCCGTCGGTGCAGTGATGGACGATATGATGAATGCGACAGTGTCAACACCATATCAGCTCGCCGAAAGGGAAACACATGTCAGGAAGGCACCATGGTAAGTGCCTCGCAACATAACCTAAAAATCCTAGACTGATCAAAGCAGGATCGGGCCACGACGCTGCGTGCACTCGCATCCGACTTGGAATGCAGAAATCCAGACATGTCGGCCCAAGTCCTGGACGAGAATCGCATCATGAGATTAACCCGAGCCATGGTTGCTTCATAGCCATCTCCTCTCCATTCTTTTTGCATGGAGTGGAGGCGGCGGCTCGCTCTGGAGGTCGACATGAAGAAGCAAGATTGCGGTGATGGAAGACACACCAAAACGACGTACCGAGGCACTGAGATTGACTTGGAACTGCATCATGTTAGTGTGTCGACGTGAGACCAATTCCATGCGATTTTCACACCCGTCTTCCCTTGCATTACACTGTTCCTGCATAGCCTCGACACTTTTTCGCTTACGCAGTCAGTCGGGCAACAACCGTGCAGCACTCGTATACTTCCGAATCAATCATGTTGCAGTCGACGAGTGTGTCCACCACGAGTTCGTCGAGGTGTCAAGTGGGTGTATCTTCAAGGTTGAGCGCAAGCGTCATGTGATCCGGATCAACCCCGCCAGACGGCAAACCGGCACGTTTGTTTCGAAACGTCATGTCGCGAACCACATCGCCCATCTTGAGCGAACCAGCTGCTCCGTCACGGGCGACCCCTTGCCGCATCGATGCTAGCGTTGTCCGATTCCACGCGTCCTTTTGAAGGCTGAGCTAGTCATCCGATGGGGGCGGCTTAGCGACGAATCACCATGCGGTACGTATAGGTAGACGGCGCCAACATGACCTCGCCCGTCGTCGTCCTATTTCTCCTCTTTTCCCTCAGGCTTCATGCGACTGTTGTTGCTGCTGCGAATCCTTCCTACTATGTCGTTATGATGCGCAACCTCTTAGTCACCTTGGCTCCCCTGGCCGCAGGGCTGATCAGCGCCGTGATGGCGAGCGAAACTCTCGTAGCACCTGATCGGATCAAAGTTTTCCTTTTCGCAGATCCGGCCTTTTACTCAGAGGTTGGCGTCGATGTGCGGAATACTACGTGTCTGGGTTTGTATAACAACCTGTCAGTTTCCACATCGAACGCTTGGCCCTCTTGCTTCGCGCTGACGGATTCGCAGAATAGATGGAAGGGTGAGGTCGGTCCTTGTCGGTGGACACGATGTGTGGGCAGTTCTGGCTCGCAAGGACAATTGGTATTGCGTGTTGTGGGAGTATGTCACTCGTAATCTAAGTAGGATAGACGTCAAGCTGACCTCGGGTAGTAATCACGACTGCGCAGGTGGAGATTCCCAGAAGATCGTGGTCTCCGGCGGTCAGAATGATTTGGCAAGTGCTGGATGGGGCTCGCGGGTTCATGGCGTGCAATGCTTCAACCAATACGGATGAAGCGGGCCACTGTTCATCAAAGCCACCCGGCAGAGGAAGCGCATACGAGATGGAATGAGCATCGTCGGCGATTGAACGACTCAAGTCTTTTGAACTTCCTGGTAGTAACGAATATCCTACCTTGGCTCGACTGGAGGTGGTGATTCGGATGATGGAGGAAAGTTCAATCGCGCTATTGGACGTCAAGAGGTCGTCGCGATGGGGTCATCGGAATCACGCCTGTTGCCTTCGCCCCTTGATCCCATCACCGACGCACGCGCATTTATCACGAGAACCCTGGAAGATCAAAGAGGCAGCCGGCAGGAGTCGATGCAAGTGCTTGAGGGTGCAGTACACATGGATGCGGTGGAAGCACTACGGACTAGGCTGTCAAGGTTTGATCTCCAAAGAGGTTTCCACTCTGCATGTCGCCGCCAGTGAAGGGAATGTTGAGGATGTCACCAGCACAATCGAAGCTTTCAAGCCTCCATTCACGTTCGCGCCTTTCAATGCCTTTGGTCAGTTCAAGTGGATGGACATAAAGCTGGAGTTGCAAAGGACCTGTCGCGAAATCAAATGGTACACCCAATCCACCCATCGTCTCCCCGCGCACCTCGCGCACAGATATGTTCATGCATCGAACGGCAACGCTGCCGTGCAAAGATGCGGGATGTGTGGGTCCAACGCTATGTCAGAATGTGTATTCCATTTTGATTGATGGCCGAAGCTGTTGTTGCCTTGGTGTGACCCTTGGTGTGACTCCGCCGTGTGCGGTGCAAAGAGGGATCAATGCACATACATGCATATATAGGAGATGTATGTCACGTCAGGATGCTCTGACGATCTGTTGTGTTTGTTTCTTCTCGCCCGAGCTGGGATACGACTGCAGGTTGATCTCCAGATCTCCATCGGCCCGAGCTGCTGGGCCCTGACGTCTTGGGACGCGTCCACAGCCGGACGATGTCGCGAACCCACGTGACGAGCAACAGCATCACACTTCCAAAACTCCTTCTCCCTCTCTCCAGCAGCTGATCCCCAAACCCTTGGACGCGCTACCTGGCTATTGAACGCCAACATCACGATGAAGGTAACGATCGCCTGTGCACTCACGCGACCCTGTGCAATTTCCCCTCTTCGGCTACCCACACGGATTGGTTACAGGCCAGGAGCGATTGGCGCCCTCTGGAAAATGCACTCCCGCTCCAACGGTTCTCCCTGACACACCGCCCTACCGTGCCCTCTTCAGCATCAGAAGTGCATCTTCATCACTGCTACCCCGAAGACTCACGACGATTCCGGCGACAGAGCCCGCACAGTACGATGCGAAATGCCATCACCGAGGACGACGCCGCACAGCCACAGCTCGTGGCTGCCCCAGGCGGCCGCCCGCAGCCCTCCACCCATACGTCGGCGCGCTCCAACATGACCTCCCACGCCCTCCTCCGTACTTTTCCAAGACACACTGGTCGCCCTCGGCCGCCCTCGCTATTTTTTCTCCCGCGCCGGTGACGTACGCCGCACAGCTTTGGCAGTGTCCCCCCCTCCCATCCACCCTCGTCGTCGACCCTGTATTGGCCATAGGCAGCCAGACTATCTTCAGACCATGTACACGCTCCTCGTGACTGCGCTGCTATTAGCTCTCCTGTTTGACGCCGCAGCAGCTTCGAGTCCCGCCATGGACCCGATCCTGTCTGCAGGGTCAATGGAGTTTCCATACCCAGACCCAGAGGGCATTCTTGATGCTGTCTGCGAACTCTGCAATATCTCCATGGAATATTGCATACATGCCGAGGTGGTGGGTACATCCTTCTCGCACACAATCGCCCGGCGACTCACCAACGCAGACACAACAGCTGCAACGCATAGCCACGTTTACCGAAGACACCTTCCTGGGTCACCCCGACTGGCCGCAAGACGCATTTGCAGTCACCGGTGTCTGCAGCTCCGAGCCACCACCGCCGATATCGTACTTTGCCGGTTTCGACAGCCAGCCGCTCTACAACACAAACATCCAATATCTCAACGAGAATGCGACCACTGTCCAGCCGAGTACCGTGCAAAACCATATCGAAGATACATATACGCCTGGTGATCGATTGCAGGCAGCGTCGCAATCGCAGCGGCCGTCGCACAGGCGGCAGGCTCCACGGCCGGGTGGCTTCCCATGCTCGTTTGAGAGCTGCACGAAGACATTCGACCGTGCATGTGACGTAAAGTGAGCCCTCCCTCTCCTTACCAGCAGCGCCAATGGCGGTCGGAGTCTGCAGAGTCGTTCGTGCGACTGGATTGCAGATTGCCGACCAGTCAATGGCCGACTGCAAGCTTCAATTCGGCGTTGCTGGGTGCGGGTCGTTGGTCAACCCCGCCACAATCTGCACGTGCTGACTTCCGCGCAGACGTCACAAAAAGACGCATCTTTCACGAACGGAGCGCCCACACAAATGTGCAACATGCGATGAGGGGTTCCTCTACCCTAAAGATCTTGCTCGCCATCAAAACAAGCACAACGCGACACAGGGCCCACTCTTCTGTTACGTATCTGGGTGCGGCTCTGAAGGCTTCTCACGGAGGGACAATCTCCTTCGACACATGAGGAAGCAACACCCGACCTACGCCGCCAGCTCGTAGCATTCGCACAGCAGAATGATCACTACGATCGTTTACCAAACCGCAATTGGCCCCTGCTCGCAGGTTCGGTACCGTACCAACGAAGTCGATGCCTCTGGGCATCTTCATGTTTCCACTCCATCCTTCTACTGCCCCAAAATTGCACCTTGGCAGTTTACGGCGTTGCGTTTTCGGCATTATTCCCTCCACACCCGCGATGCTATGGACAGCTCGCCCCCACGTGCTCACTTGAGCGCGTGATGATTCTTGACTGTGATATGTTTTGCTAATACCCCCATTGTTTCTATTTTTCAGCGCCTGAAGGCGGCTGCTGGTGATTTTATACTCACATCATGATGGCCTATTCCGTCGCTTATGATTTTACGGTTGGTTTCTTTCGTGGTTGTCATTTTTGCAAAAGCATTTCCCTTACTCATACAGATTGGGTGCAGAGGTCTCAGAGACCCGTGGTGCAGTCAAGTTGCCAACATCTCATATTGGGGTTTCTTTTGGGCATTTTGTTTACACACGGTTACGTTGAGCTTCGTATTGTATTGAGCTGAGCTCGACCCAAGCGGGTAGGGAAGGTCATGAGTGATGATCCAGGAACTCCCAAATACACACATCTTACCGTTCTCATCTTCGTTTACCCCCCACCTTCCTGATTTCTGTTACTGCCTTTTTGCTTTGTTGAAGCACACGCAGCAGCTGCTCGGCTTGCTGAGTCACGATGAGCCCTTCCAAATCGACGCCTCTGGGGAGGCTCTGTTTACAATTCCATTCACCAGACAAGCGTTTGTATGTGTGATACAATTCCGCACTCGCTCAACTACGCCTCAACTGTCCAGGCTTCCCTTATTCCTACGGTATATCAACTCGTACACATGCAGCAGCAGATAGAATTGAAACCACACGTCCGCTTTCATCATACTCTTCGCGCCTCAACGAACACCACGACCACGCTAACATCATGCCCTGGCCATATTCCTACTACCGCTTCGTCACCACTGAAACCGGCACGCACCCAATAACCTCGCGCCACTCAACCTCCATACTCGTTGGCGCTCACGAACGCCGCATACAACTACACTCTTCCATCCTTGCCTCGCGGTCCCCCGCTTTCTGCATGCCCGGAACCACCAACCCACGCAACACATTCTCCCTGATCCGCCTGCCCAACGTGAGCGTGACCGACTTCCACCTCCTCGTTGTATGGCTGTACGAGGGGAAGCCACCCGTCTTCAGCACTTCCGGAGACTTGGAACGCATGTGCCGGCTCTGGCTGCTATGTAGACAGCTGGGCATGTGGCGCATGGCAAATACGCTGCTGCGGTTAGGAATGGCAACCGCACAGCCGAGGGACTTCAAGATCCATATTGAGGTGGTGAGGCAAGTGTACGAGCAGACGGAACCAGGGAGTAAGTTGAGGGGCTTCATCATGGCCATGTTCGCGCAGCGGTCCACCGTCGGAGCGCACTTCTTCACGGAAAAGTACGAGAGGCTCGGGATCCTGAAGGATGCGACAACGTTCCTGGAGATGCTCGGGGAGATCCGACGGAGGCGACTTGTCGGCCACAACGACCCATCACATGCATCCAAGGCTTCCGCAAAGGATGAGACGGAAGGGAAAAAGAAGGCTTCCGCACAGGATGAGACGGAAGAGAAAAAGAAGGCGGAGGCGAGCACAGGGTAGGTCGTATTCATTCATTCCCTGGCGGAACCTGCGTCTCTCAAGCTGACGCGCTCACAGCATGCCGTGGTACCTCATCTGGGGTCCCGACGAAGCCGACGTCCCCGACAAACACTTCTTCCTGACCGAGGAAGAAGGCTTCGAAGGCGCGCGGGAGGTGGTTTCGCAGATGTGCGTCGTTTGCGCCTGGGGTGGGTCGGAGATCCCGCGGGCGGGTGAGGCGAATGTGTGTGCGGTGCATAGGGATCGCATGGAGAGGGGGGGTGCGAGGGTGCGATCCTGGAATGATGGGAAGCGTCAGGGGTCGGGTTCCTGAGCGGGGTGTTGGGCGAGGAGATTTGGGGATACGGTAGAGCGGTTCGTTTGGATAGGGGGGGGGGGGGGTTAAAAGTGATGTACACCCGCTTGTAGATATTTTTACGAGATTCGGTATTGGATTGAGATGGGGATAAAGGGCATGTGTTGTGCTTTGGGTACGGAGGGTTTACGTTACAGTCTTCTTTGTTCAAGGGGTTTGGTGTCTTGACGTTGGGCCTCTATCCGTGTTCTATGCGGAGAAAAGCCAACGGAGGAGTTGAACGAGCGTTCATATCTACATGGATTTCTTTCATCGATGAGCAACATGATGGGCATGATTGATGACAATCGGGTGACTGTAGAGCGGCGATGGAGGGTATCATTCAGGATTTCCCCAGAATGCCTGGATCATCTCCAGGCATTTTGAATCACGATCCAACCTACACTTTGGTTTGCACGCGCGTTGAGTCTTTGTGCCACTGTTGTACCATGGACGCGCAAGGTGGTAAAGTACACCTGTGACACTGCAAATGCAAATGACTCAAGCGCAACGGTATCTTCAGTGACGACTCATCACGTCGAGAAACTATAGATTTGCGGAATGTCCTTCTCCTCTCCTTCACGCGTATCCAACCGCCCACAGCGTACGCCCCCACAGATCCTGATTCCACTACGAAGCAACGAGCACTGGCAAACTTCCCCCTTTGGGCAAACATGAGCAACGAAGAAAGGGAAAGAGAGAATGCGGCCTACTACACGGTAAATTACTGGTGGAGCGGTGCGCCTGCGCAGCATTTCGGCAGCGTCGAAGCCATCCGAGAGATGCTGGAGCGTGGCGAGAGGCAGATCACGAAGGAGACGTTTGTTCTCTACGTCAAGCGAACGATCGCTTACGGCAGGATTCCACTCAACGGGAAGAACGATGATTGGGAGAAGAACATCATCGAGGTCATCGGCCAGGAGGCATGGAACGACATTGTCGAAGAGTTCGTCGGGACGGAACGACTCTGGGAGATTCCCAAAATATCCGAAGCACAGATAATCGGTGCGCATGGACTGGTGAAACCGCAGGAGAGATGGGATGAGATGCTCAAGAAAGCGGCCAGGGCCAATCAGGTCACGGAAGGGGACCGAATGGTGTGGCTACGGGAGACCTCGCCCGAGTGGGATACCCTGATGCGAGAGGTGGTGGAAGGGCTCGAACTCACGGTCGACTTCGCAAGCGAGGAGGACATGGAGGCCAAGCGAAGCCGTCTCAGCGACTACATGTGGAGAATGTACGTCGAGCACAGGATCGGACCGGTCGATGTCTACGATCGAAGGTCGATGCTGGATGCCTACGACCGCGCGCTCGATGCTCTCGGTACGGACGCAGGACGAAGGCTTTTCCGAGAATTCACCGTGAGGAAGCGAGACGATGTCGACAACAGCTCCACGGAGCCCTGGCTCGACTACGAAAGGATTGCGGGATCGGAAAAGGATGGGGAGATATGCTGGTGTGCACTCGCCATCTGCAGCGGACCAACGTGCTTCCGCCCTTGGAACCGAGTCTATCTTGAGTCGCTCGACGGTTTCGGGACGGACGACCTGCGCGACGCGGTGGACGATGTGGGACCGAGCGAGATGGCCTCGGATATGGAGCACATGCTCGTAACCCTGCTTCCTGCGAGCAAACTGTACCGCGGTGAAGCTTCCGGCGAAGACTCGCAGACGACCAGGTTCGATAACCAACCCTGCCCCTTTTTCTACCAGCGGGTGTTCGAAAATCCCGACGAGTGTTCCGTGTGCGATGCCTTGGTGATGCCCGATGGGCCTCCGCCGGTGTCCTGGATCATGCAGGGGTGCGGATACGACTCACATCATATGAGGCTGCTGGTTCCTCGAATTCGATACTGGAGAAAGGAGCGCAACGGCGGGAGGTGTTATGCGTGCTCCAGGCCGGCCCGTCACCTCCAAAGTCCTGACCCCGATGAGGGGGGGTACGTGGACTGGCGGGGGATGGGCAAAGAAGTGTTTTATTATTTCGAGTCCTTCATACTGGGCTGAGGCATCATGCTGTCCCTTCCTTTCCATACTGTAGAATGAATGGAAACATGCAGCGGATTTCCCATGAGCGTACTATGTAGCGGTGTTGCCGTGAGGTGCAGGGGTAGGCCGTTGCACGTAGACTAGCGTCGGGAGCGGCGGTGCTGGAGTTGCCGCATCGAGGCTAGCGTCCCTGGCCGGGTAGAGCTGGGCTGCTGCATCGGGCCTAGCGCTGGCGGCTGTGCGCGGTTGCCGTGGAGATGGCGGGTTGTCAAACAATCCCCTACGCCGGCAATTCCGCAGCTATTCATTCGCTCGCGGCCGGCCTTTGCTGCAAGTTCACGACGCATTCTTCTTTCTTGGTACGCTTCCGACCGCTGCCCAGACAACGTGAACTTAATCCACCCATCGACCGCACAATACAACATGGACCGGCCCAGCACGCCGCCCGGGTACGGCAACCCGCCGCCCGCATACGACGAGGACGACGGCGCCGGACACATGCAGGGAGGGTCGAGTATGCGCTTGTTGACAGACGCAGACGATGCACAGAGCTACGTGCCGTGAGTACATGACAGTTTTTCCTCGCCTTGAATCCTCTGCCCTCCTCCACACATACTCACCCGGCCTTGCACGCGCAGGAAACCGTCCCAGTCAGAATCGGCTGAGCTCCTCTCTGCCATGGAGAGCACTGCGGGCACGCTGGGCGACGACGTGGGCAGACACACGGCGGCCGAGGCGGGCATTGTCGATCTGCTGCGTGAGGCCGGCGCTGCTCTGGGCAGTGCGCCCATCCCGAAGACGCTGAAGCGCAAGCCGTTCAGCGCCCGGCTCGTGGATCGCGTGTCCCCCGTCAGGGCGAGGCAGGACCCAGGCTTACCACTGTATGAACCTTATAGACCCCCGTCGCCACTGTCACGATCCTACCAGCCCTCCGTCTCGTCCTTGCCCTCCCGCGCGCCCTCCGTTCTCGACACTGCGCCCAACATGCCCCCTCCGACCGAGGAATCCCCCTCGTACATCCCCTACCGACGCGCCGAGCACAGCTCCCCCACCCGCACATCGGCCGACTACGCTCGTCCGCCCGCGTCGACGAACCCGTACGAGCCCGTGGACCTGAACGGCAGCCCGCGGCCGGGCACGCCCTCGTCGCGGTACGGCGGCGGGAGGCCGGGCAGCCCCAAGAGGCCACTGCCCCCGGCGCCGCTGTTTTCCGGTGGCAGGCCCGTTTCGCGGGACTCGAATGCCACGCTGGACATGAGCTCGATACCCATGAACGACGACGACCCCTTCACCGACATCGGCGACGCGCGGCCGGATCTGAAATCGCGAGACTCGTACATGACCGAGGACACCTTCGGGGACGAGTTCACGGAAGCCGACGAGAAGGAAGAGCACTACGGGCCGGCCCCGGACTCTGCCCAGCCACGACGAGGTGCGCGAGAAGCTCTCATGACGAAGAAGGAGGTTCGTCTCATCAACGGCGAACTGATTCTGGAGTGCAAGATCCCCACCATCCTGTACAGCTTCCTGCCCCGGCGCGACGACATTGAATTCACCCACATGCGCTACACGGCCGTGACATGCGACCCCGATGACTTCGTGGAGAGGGGCTACAAGCTGCGTCAGAACATTGGAAACACGACGCGTGAAACCGAGCTCTTCATCTGCATCACCATGTACAATGAGAACGAGATCGACTTCACGCGCACCATGCATGGCGTCATGCGCAACATCAGCCATTTCTGCTCGCGGACCCGGTCTCGAACGTGGGGCAAGGATGGGTGGCAGAAGATTGTCGTCTGTATCATCGCCGACGGTCGCCAGAAGGTGCACCCGCGGACGTTGGACGCCCTGGCAGCCATGGGCTGCTTCCAGAAAGGCATCGCGAAGAACCACGTCAATCAGCGTGAAGTCACTGCCCACGTGTACGAGTACACCACCCAGGTCTCCCTGGATGCGGACCTCAAATTCAAGGGTGCCGAGAAGGGCATCGTCCCGGTCCAGATGATCTTTTGCATGAAGGAGCAGAATCAGAAGAAGCTGAACTCGCATCGATGGTTCTTCAACGCCTTTGGCCAAGCACTGAACCCCAACATCTGCATTCTCCTCGACGTCGGAACCAAGCCAGGTCCGAAAGCGTTGTATCATCTGTGGAAGGCCTTCGACACCGATTCCTCGGTGGCAGGCGCAGCGGGCGAGATCAAGGCTGGAAAAGGCAAGGGCTGGCTCGGCCTGCTGAATCCGCTGGTCGCATCTCAAAATTTCGAGTACAAGATGTCAAACATCCTCGACAAACCGTTGGAGTCGGTGTTTGGATACATCACCGTCTTGCCCGGTGCGCTGTCGGCCTATCGATACATTGCCCTGCAGAACGACCACACCGGACATGGGCCGCTCAGCCAGTACTTCAAGGGCGAGACGCTTCATGGCCAAGATGCAGATGTCTTCACCGCCAACATGTACTTGGCCGAGGATCGTATCCTGTGCTGGGAGCTTGTGGCGAAGCGGAGCGAACAGTGGGTCTTGAAGTATGTCAAGGCAGCCACGGGCGAGACCGATGTGCCAGGTAATTTCCACCCATCCTTGCACCCACCCCACCCCACGGCTTGGCTGATGAAAGCAGATACTGTTCCCGAATTCATCTCTCAGCGTCGTCGCTGGCTGAACGGCGCCTTCTTCGCCGCCGTCTACTCGCTGCTGCATTTCAAGCAAGTCTGGCATACCGATCACACAATCTGGCGCAAAACCCTCCTCCACATCGAGTTCGTCTACCAATTCGTCTCGCTATGCTTCACCTTCTTCTCGCTCGCCAACTTCTACCTGACCTTCTTCTTCATTGCCGGTTCGCTCGCCGATCCCCAGAACGACCCGTTCGGCCACCACGTCGGAAAATACATCTTTTACATCTTGCGGTACACGGTTGTGCTGCTCATATGCATGCAGTTCATCCTTTCCATGGGCAATCGACCGCAGGGTGCAAAGAAGATGTTTTTGTCGAGTATGACGGCTTACTGTGTCATCATGGCGTACATCACCTTCGCCTCCATCTACATCGTCATCAAACAGCTGAAGGATCCCAAACAGCCAAAGACTCTCGGCAACAACGTCTTCACCAACCTGATCGTATCCACCTGCGCGACCATCGGCCTCTACTTCGTCATGTCTTTCATGTACCTGGATCCCTGGCACATGTTCACCTCCTTCGGACAATACTTTGCTCTTCTGCCGTCGTACATTTGCACATTGCAAGTGTATGCCTTCTGCAATGCGCACGATGTGTCCTGGGGAACCAAGGGTGACAACGTAGCCAAGACCGATCTGGGAGACGCCAGAGCGAAGAAGGGCAACATTGTCGAACTGGAGATGCCGTCCGAACAGCTCGACATTGATTCCGGCTACGATGAAGCCCTCCGCAACCTGCGCGACCGCATCGAGGTCCCCAACCCCGGCGTCAGCGAAGCCCAAGCCCAGGAAGACTACTACCGTGCCGTGCGTACGTACATGGTGGTCGTGTGGCTCATCTCCAATGCCGTGCTCGCCATGGCCATCAGCGAAGCGTACGCGGGCCAATCCATCGGCAACAACTTCTACCTCAAGTTCATCCTCTGGTCCGTCGCCGGTCTCGCGCTCTTCCGTGCCATCGGATCCACCAGCTTCCTCATCATCAACTCGATACACGGCATCATGGAGACGAAGCTCAAGTGGGAAGACAAGATGGAGAATAAGAACCAGACGGGGCTCGGCGGTGGCATGGGGAAGAAGCGGTGGGGCAAGGGCTGGGGTAACGGAGGGGCGAGTTGGTGGAGTGGGAGTTGGAGCGGGAGTTCGCTTGGAAGCAAGATGAGCAGTTGGGCCCCGAGTTCTTGGAGTGGGAGCAGTCGGGGATAGGGAGCCTGTGGGGGGGGTTTCGGTGTTGGTAATTGATTTGGTCGGTCGGTCGGTAGGGAAGAATGGGCTGGGATAGGGTAGGAAGGAAAGGGACTCGATGGATGGGTCATTTTTGGTATAGTAGTAGTATAGTTACGACTGATGAGCATGGCGTTGGGGTTTGTTCTTGATACCTACTTGGCGTAGCATTAGTATGATTGGAATGGAATGGAAGGGAATGGTTTGGTTATGAAGGAGACGGCTGCCTCGGATGGGATGGAATGGGATGGAATGGAATGGGGAGGGAAGAAACGGGTCGGATGATGTGGATGCAGTATTTGTGTAATGGGAAAGGGTGGCTACTTTCTTCATCGTGAAGGTGCTTCAAAGAGATCGTTTCTATTCATGTTACCTGCCTGGAACTCGACCACTTCGTCATCGGATCAGCAAAGCCCACGCTTTCGTCTCCATGTACTCCCTCCATCGTCATCATCCCACCAACAAACACCCCTCTGAAATACCCCTCAACCCCCTCCCACCCCCTTTCCCCATCCAACTCCCCAACATACCCAACATACTGATCCGGCCTCGTAACCACCACACACCCCGTCTCCCTCTCCACCCCATACCCCGCATACGCATCGCCGTACCCCTCATGATAACTCACATCGTCGACGAAGACGCCACCGTAATCCCACCCCGTCTTCGCATCGAACCTGTGCAGCACGTCGGGGAAATCGCGGAGCAGTTCGACGTCGACGCGGGGCGCCGAGTGGCATGTCAGGATGTCGATGTCTGCGTGCAGGTGCGGGGATAGGAAGGCGGAGGCGGCGAGGCGGCTGCAGAAGGAACGGAGGCGGGCGGACTGCGCGGCGGAGAGGACGTTGCCGGCGAAGAGGATCAGGCGGAAACGGCCGTCGGAGCGGAGGAGGGCTTGGAAGTGGTGGGGTTGGGCCGAGGATTGGTTGAGGACTTTGTGGCTGGGGAAGCGCATGCCGAGATGGATGTTGGAAGCCAGGTTCTGGGGACCCGTGATGGTGGAATTTGTTGTTGTTGTTGTTGTTGTTGTTGTTGCTGCCTGTTGGGGAGAGGTGGGAACCTCGGGTTTGGCGACGAGGATGCTTTTCCCATAGTCTACCGAGAGGCCGGAAGTGAACAGGTTGCTTTTTACGAAGGTGTCTCTGAAGGCCGACATGCTGACCCCCGCTTCGTCGAGGACGTCCTTTGCCGGGCGTCCGGAAAACAGACGCGAGAATTTGTGGTCGAAGTCGATGAGGTCTTGGGCGACTTTTCGTCTCTCTTGCTGATACGTTTCCAGGACGTCCGGCTTCGCTACCCCTTTGACCACCAAGCCCAGCTTCCAGCCTAGATTGTACGCATCCTGCATACTGACGTTCATGCCCTGGCCTGCCTTTGGACTGTGCGTGTGCACGGCATCGCCGGCTAGGAAGACGCGGTTCTTGAAGTCGAAGTTCGTGCCTACGCGTTGTCCGATCTGGTATGCGTTCCACCAGTCGCAGTATTCGTAGGTGAGCGTGTAAGGGGCGATGATCTTCTGCGCCGCGGAGATGATGGTCGAGGGTGTGATGAGGGAGCGGTCTGCGCGGCCGGAGGCGTCGGGCTTGATTTCCGTGAGTTGGATGTAGAGACGTACGAGTCTGTTTTCGCGGGGTATAACCATGAGGGAGCCGAATGAGGCGCTGTGGACGGCGCAGCGCATGCGGATGTCGGGAAAGTCGGTGATGGGAATCACGTCTGATGGAGTCAGCGAATTTCCGGATTCGGGGAAGGAGTGGATATGGGATGGATGGAAAGAGTAGTACCCATCACGCCCCAGATGAAATCCGTGGGTTCTCCTTCGAGTTGGAATCCCAATTGTCGCCTCGTCCAGCTATGCGCCCCGTCACATCCGACCATGTACTTTGCTTTCACGATCTCGGTGCTTCCCTGATTTTCTCGACCCTTTTGGATCAAATCATCCTTGTCATCTTCGGCCATGTTACTCCTGAAGAGTCCATCTTGCACCGCGGTTCCATTGCTTTGTGCTGGTGTCGCTTCCTCTTCCGTTAGATGGCGCAATCTCACAGTGACCGGGTACACGTCCGGGGAATGGTCGTCACATAGCTTGTCGTCGATGTCGAGGGACTCAGGCAATACGGCACGCTCCACGTGCAAAGTGTCCTTGGAGTACTTTTTGATGTTGTCGAGGAAGAAGCGTTCTATTCTCCCTTGGTGGAGTACGATTTGAGTGAAGCGGGAAAGGCCGGGAGGCATATCGGGGATGCGATCAGAGCGCCGAATTCTGCCATCTTCGCCAGGATTCTGGAGTCATGAGCGGAATGCAGTTTCGAGTTATTAACCTCACGTACCCACATGCACATCTGCGGATAGTCAGTCAGCGTCAGCGTCAGCGTCGAGCATCCTGCTCCAGGGTGGAACGGTGGAAGATGGATACCTCAATCATATGATTTGCTTCTTTCCACGCCCGGTCTGCGAATCCGAAGCTGTCGAAAATCTCGAGACTCCGGGCTTGGAGGCCATCAGCCCGGCCGTTGAATATCTTCGTACCTCGTTTATCAACGATCCGGGCATTGATACCGCAGTGAGCCATCCACGTTGCCAGCATCAAGCTTCGCCGTGTCAGCTTCGACAGCCTCGTTCCTATGGCTCCCGAATGCTTACCCCGCTGGCCCAGCGCCTACAACGAGCCTGGACTTTCGTCAGTCAGGTTCATATCCAACAGACCATACAACTTGCACGTCGCATTTGGTCTCCTTCACCCCAGGGACAGCCATTGTCTGTGACGGTCGACAGGAGGGAACCTGATACTTGGAAATGGCCCCGCTTGAGGCTGGACGTTCTCTCTCCCAAGCCGCGATTTTCGATGCGGCAGTGGATACTCCACACAAGCCACGCTTCGGGTATCCGGATTTGGGTTCGGATGATGCAGGATACAAAGATGCCGACCTCCCGATTGGGTCATTCTTCGCCCGCCAACCAAGGTAACCGGATGAGAGATGCACTCGATCACTTGTCAGAAGTTGGTAATGCTGTACGCGCCATGCAGGTGCCGAAACGGGTTCGGCCGGCACTTGTCAGTGATGGATTGATGCGTGAGGCGAGAAAGAACGACCCCCTGCCCTCTTGCCCTGTTGGTCAGGTTTGTTTACCATCCCACTTGCCGCATCCTGGCCTGCCCTCCACAGCATCCACCACCCCCTCTGATTGTAGCAATGGCGCCCCGAGCTGCCGCGGTGAACCTTTCTTTCACCGTCGATTCCGCCTCCGAAGACGAGACGCACGACGAGCTGCTCGCGTTCCCCACGCCCGACTCCAACACCGAAAACAAGGCGCCGACGCGTAAACCGCGCGCAAAAGCCGCGCAGATGCCCAAGGCGGCTCCTGCAAAGAAGGCGGCGGCGAAGAGGGCAGCCGCGACGCGTCGCGCAAGCGGAGACAGTGTGCTGGGGGTCAACAAGCAGGGTGCGAGTGTCGCAAAGAAGGCGGCCGCCAAGGGCGGTCGCAAAGCGCTGGCAGAGCGGCAGAATGCCAATGGAAACGAAACCGAGGAGGTGGACGAGTTCGACGCCGAAGACGAGGCTGTTGCGCCGGTGGAGGTCAAGACGACGCGGCGAGGACGCCCACCGAAGGCGAAGCCTGAAGAGGAACCCGTGGAGGCGGCAGCGCCTGCAAAGAAGACGCGCAAAGCGGTCGAGAGGGAGCCTGCGCCAAAGAAGGAGGTCAAGCCCAAGGCCACGGCAAAATCACGGACGACGAGACGCGCGCCCGCAGCCGACCCAGAGCCCGAGGTCCCAGTCATCCCTGAGACGCAGCCCGAGCCCGAGCCCGAGCCGATGGATGTGGATATTGAGCAGTCGATAGAGGTGGACGAAATACCAGAAACCCAGCCTCCGCCCCCTCAGCGGCCGTCGGCGCGCCGCGTCCAGGCACAGGCAAGAACAGCGCGCCAGACATCGAATGGCCCACGACGAGCTGGAAGTGTGTCGGATGCAGAGCGCGATCCAACACTGAGGCGCAAGGTCGGCGACCTTGCCAAGAAGCTGGAGGCCATGACAGCCAAGTACGACACGCTGAAGGAGGTTGCAGGTTCAACCAAGGAGTCAAACTTTGATCAGCTGAAGAGGAAGACAGAGCAAGCGGCAAAAGGTAGCTTCATGCTCGATTCTCCAGAACAGGACTAACGAAAATACAGACCAAGATGCCGTCATCAAAGCCATGAAGCAGCAAATAGCCGAAATGCAAACGCGCTCGTCAGAGATCACGTCCCTCAAGAAGGAGATGGCCAGGATGGAAAAGGAGAACGCGCGGCTGAACGCCGAGGGCAAGAAGCTGTCCGACTCGTTGGCATCGGTGCAAGGCGAGAACAAGACATTGTCGTCGAAACTCGCAGCAGCACGATCGTCAGCACCTCCGGAAACCAAGAACGTCCCCGGAAGCGCAATGAAGCCCCGGACGACCGGTGTCGTCCTCCCCGGAACAGTCGAGGCAGCCAAGGAAGCGCAATTCCAGAAGCAAAAGGTGGAATTGTACAGCGACCTGACCAACCTCGTGATTCTGGGCTGCAAGAAGAACGAGGAAGACGAGGAAGTCTACGACTGTCTGCAGGCCGGTCGGAACGGAAGTAAGTCCTTTCCCATACGAACACCCCACCTCATCGAGCATCCCCTGACCGACTCTCCAGCTCTCCACTTCCAACTCACCGTCACCAACGGCGGCGAGTCGTACGAAGATACCGAGATCTGGTACACGCCGCTGCTGGACGAGCAACGCGACCAGGAACTGATTGAACTGCTGCCGGAATACCTCACCGATGAGATCAGCTTCCCAAGAGCGCAGGCTCCCAAGTTCTATATGAAGGTCGTCGAATGCATGGGCAAGAAGATCGAACTCGTCGATGTGGAGTAGGGCTGCGGTGCCGGGATAGCGGCGTGCTTTGGCGTTGTGGTTGTTGCTGATGTGGATACGGTTGGGTTACGAGCTGGGCATGATACCTGGAGTTTGGAGTTTTGTCGGTTGGACTGTGATGGGCATTCGATTCGTGCTTTTGTCGTCGGCCTGTTTTGTCTCCGTGTAGCGTTTCAGGATGATCAATGCACTTCGCACGTTTTCATGAAAGACCGGGTGTGTGGTGGGAAGGCGTGAGGATGTGTAGCGTCTCCAGTCGAGATCGAACCTTTCGAATGTACTGTTTTCCCGACTTCGAAAGATTATGGATTACAATTTTCATCCAACGTATAGTATAACAAGTGAGCAGGCAGTGCGCGCGGGTATTCAATCCATGACCGTGACCAAGTGAAAAAAAAAAAGAAGAACGGGTTAAACAACGATAGCTTCGACGCCTCTTTCAATCCAACCTCCGATATCATCCGCCCATCGCAACCACCCCTTGCCACCCACCACGCCGGCCTCTCCAACTTCCTTCTTCAAGCCCGACTTGCCTCCCTCTCCCTGCTGCTCCCACCACTCGCGCTCCGCATCCTCTCTCGCCCTGGCGACCGCCCTCTCCTCGTTCTCCACACGGTATAGATCGCACTTGTCGCACTCGCGGCACGGCTCGCCTGGGATCGCCCTGAAGTGCTGGCAGAAGTGGCTGTAGCCCTCGACCTTTAGTCCCTGCCGGCAGATGTAGCACATGCTGTACCCGCACAGGCAGACCAGCTTGTTGCATCCATCGGATTTGACGAAGCTGAGCATGCACACCGGACAGGTGCGTTTGATAGCATCCGTGGTGGCGCGCTCGATGGCGAGTCGCAGTGACGTTTTTTGGCTTGAATAGCACGAGTGTGGATCGTGCCATGGGGCCGAGCATGCGAGGCACGAGGCACGGGAGCAGGTTGGCGAGTGGCATTGGAAGCGGAGACCGCGTCGTTTGAGGTGGACACGGCGGAGGGCATTACGGACGGGAGAGAAGAGGGGCGGGGGGGAGAAGAGTGCGTAGTTGAGGAGCGCCAGGAGCGAAACAAGGAGCAGGAAGAAGGATAGCAAGACTCGGGCGGCCTGGGAGAAGAGCAGTTCAAAGACGGGGACGGATGCAGGGATGAGGGGACGTCGCTTGATACGAAGACGTCGGAAAAGATGCATGCCTGGCATGGCGAGTTCGTCGACTTCAGAATAGGAGCAGAACGGGCATTGAATGAGCGGTAGGCGTGATTTTGTCATTGCTTCGCCGATAAAGCGCTCGTGCAGCTTGTTCAGGTAATCCTCGCCATCCTTCTCCTCCAGCAGGGCGCGGCGGATAAACGAGAGAGGCACACACCCTCGGCAGCTATCGACATCTGTTATGGGCGCGATGCATTTGAGGGTACAAAGCTCGGTGTTGATGTTGCGCGCCCAGCCCTGGTCGTACAGGGCTGCGTTGATGGCGTGGCGTATGCATCGGAAACAAATGTAGTGTCCTTCAAGATGGCATGTCGACATCTGCTGGAGAGTGTTGGGGATGAAGCAGCATTCGCAGTCGTACATCTCGCCCTCCTTCTCCGCCTCTTCTTCGTTCCACTGCAGTGCCAGCGCGAGGTCCTGTTGTACCTGCTCCTTCTGCTGTTTCTCGATTTCCGGGACGATCAAGGTATCGTAGAGCTCTTGGTCGAGCTCGGAGCTTTTTGTCTTGAGAAGGAGCGGTTTCCTGCCCCATCCGACCTTTGCCTGAGGAGCGAGCCACATGACGAGCGGATGGTCGGCAGCAGTCGGGGCCTTGCGTCGGAAGAGGAAGTTGGTGATGCTTGACCGCCAGCTGCTGCCTGCAAGTGCCAACAGTGTCGGTCTCGCGTTGGTGTAGCTGAAGTTCCATTCCGCCAGCACCGCCTTGATGGTCGAGTGGCTGAGGCCTTTGAACTCATGGTACAGCGCCTCTTTTGCCGCGTCCTTGTAGGTTTGCGAACGGAACTTGTCCTGCGCTGCGAGTGGTGCTCCACGGGTATCGTCGTCCGTTCCCACCGTGCGATACTTGTATTGTAGCCGGTATTGCATGGCGCGCAACTTTCCCGGCTCATCCTGCCCCGCCGGCATCCTGTAGCGACCCCGCACCCATTTGTCGCCGTGCTTCAGCATCTGCTCCGTGACTACCTGCAGCCTGCTCTCGGGACTGAAGGCAGACAGCATCTCGCGGAAGACCTCGGCCTGGATGTCGGGGAAGATTTCGGCGAGGGCTTGCAGGCTGGCGTTGAGCTCGCGGAGGTCGGGATCGGCTTCGGCTTCGACTTCGGCGTTAGATGCCGCCGTGTTGAGGGATTCGGCGGCATTCTGAGCACCGGAGCCATGCGCTCTCGCGGGGTATATGAGGGAGGAGAAGACAAAGCTCATGGTCATGTTAGTGGGGCGGCAGTAGCCTTGCGGCGATGGAGTGTTGCTGTCGGCGCATTTGTCTGGCAAGCTTCTCACGTGCCTGGGGAATCGCTAGGGGGCATTAGGAGATACCGGTGGACAATGAGGGGGGAAAAGGTGCCATGAAGAGGAGACGAGCTGGCTCGTCTGTGGTTGAGGTTGCTCGTATGACGCGTGCTCGAGCCAATCATCAATCCCTGCATCCAACTACGGAGAAAGCACGTGAACGCGCGTCACCCCATTAATGGAAAACGTGACCCCACGTGTGACTTTGCACTCAAACGTACTTGGCATGCTGTGTTGAGATAAATCTCTTTGTCATTAAAACTCATCCAAGGTGGACACAACCCCTGAAGCTCCCCAGCAGCGCCTCTCCGTGAGAGATTGGACGCCAAAATCAAGGCCGATGCAAATCTTAGAAGCCCACGAGGGCGAAAATCGTGACGAACACAGCCCACCCGATGACATGGCGTCCAAAAACCCCACATGCCCTCTTCCTCGTCGTCTTTGAGGGAAGGGGGTGGCGAGGCCGAGATGCGCCTTCGCTCTGCACGAAGATATTCAGTTGCTTGGTGGAGATGGTGGTAACTTGCGGTGACGTTGGCGTCATCATCGTCGAAGAAGATACCCCCGCAGCAGCCGGGCTCGATGTTGAATTGATGACAACATTCGTCGGCCAAGGCTCCCTCCTGTTATTCCTGATACCGTCAAACGGATTCTTGATACCGGGGATCTTGTCCTGCACCTTCTTGAACAACTCCTGAACATCTTTCGCCCTCTGCTCCGCTTCGCTCTTCATCCTATCTACATCCTGCTTGATATCCTGCTTGACACCGTCAATCTTGCCAGCCACCTTCTTCTCCATCTTGTCAAACACTTCCTTCACCTCTGCCGTTTCGCCCTTGAGGAAATTCATGATCTCGTGCTTGATGGTGCCTGCGGGGTCTCTGAGCCATTTGCCGTATTTGGCGAGAACCACGATGACGACAATGAAGAGAAAGACAACGAGCACGATCCAGAAGATGCACTGGGCGAAAACAAAACACCGCTGGAGATGGTCGATGGAGTGCCAGAGAAACCCGCAACAGCAAGAAAAGGGGTTCCTGCAGCTTCTTTGCTTGCCTTTCCGGTCGACGTTTGACGAAGCCGAGTGTGCAATCTCATCTCGGGGGAGATGGAGGCGGTGAGCCCAGTCCTGACACCTGGCGGTGCCTTCGATCGCGTTCAAGTCAGTGGAACTCATACATATCGGTGGCAGTGTACCTCCTTGATATAATTTGTATCTAGGATTGACGTACTTGTAGTTTGTACATTTCCATATCCGTTCTCACCCCTTGCGTCACCCTCTCTATTTCCTGCATAGCGACCATCACCTTTCCTCCCCGGTCCACCACCGTCCCTCTCAGCGATAGTATCGGCGGGATTCTCCCCATGCGCTCTCTGGATTCTCGCCGCCCTCTTGACAGTGGGATACGGTTCAAGGGCGTATTCGTTATCAGTAGGCATCATGGTCGTGGTAACTGCCGTCGTGATTATACTCTTATACTCTCCAAGATAGTCGGTGTAATCGATGGAAAGGATACGAAAAAACGATGTGAACAATTCGTCGAACAATCCATCTTTGAACTACTTGAGCTCTGAGTCAATATCACGGTTGCAGTCATACCATTCGTCATCGGCATCGAAGACGAGGATGGCAAGCCGACATCGAGCCTTGGCAAAGTCATGGGGGAATGATTCAAAGTGGTTGACGAGGTTGAGTAGTGAGTCCGATTCGGAGTCGAAGACATCGAGGCTGAGAAAAACAGGGACATGGAAAGTCCAGCAAACGACCAAAAGAGTTCAAGTACACACTATGAATCTATAGCCAACTGATAGAAACCAACGTCAACCCGTCCGATGCTTCCTCAACCTTCCCCTGCTTCATGAACATGACAAGAGCAATACCTAAAGCGCCCAGGGAGACCAAAGTGCAAAAGACTCCAAGGAGGATAAGTATCCGCACCCTGCTGCGCTTCTTGTCATTTGCATTCTCGCACACGGGGTCCGGAGACTCGCGACGGTGAAGCCGCGACAAGGACACTCTGGATTTGGAATCGACTGACGTCGGTCTCGAGCTCTGACGCTGAACAGAAAGTGGCTTCGGGATCATTTCGTCGCCTTGCTGGTCGGGTGCCAGTGGTTTGTATTTGCTGAATAGAATCTTGGTATCTCGGTCGAACTGATTTATGGTACTTTCTCTCATATCGTTCCCCTCGTCTCCCTCGTTCCACAGACATTCGACAAAAGAAAACTGGCTTTTAGGAGCAAATTCTGCGTACAGTTTCTCAGGTACGTCTTCAGAACTCAAAGGCAGGCATGCAGGTGGTGGTGGTGGCGGTGGGGGAGGCGGTGGTACAACACCCCCAAACCTAATCTCCCCCGAGCTGCTAGACCGGGGAGAATGAGGATGCGAGCCCAGAGAATCCTCGGGGCTCGCCGGACTACGCGAACTACTGAGCAGGAACTCCGGGGTTTGAGTTCGCTGCGGCCGTAGACGATCCTGTACATCGGCGCTGAACTCTGTTTTCCGACAGGATTCCGTGCGCTTGAACTTGTCGGAGACGTCCGAGACCGAACGAACAATCTCCGCACCATCTCCCAGCCTAGTCGGCTTGCTAGAGCTTTTCAATCCGGGAATGAAGAGGGGAGTGGGGAGATTGGATCCGAGGGTCTTGGAAACTGGTGAAGAAGGTGAAGATTCGGATACCCTGGCTGGGCAATATTGCTCCGGGTATGATTGGAGTATTGGGCTCGAAATGATGAGTTTTGTGATGCCGGTGGTTGGGGAGTCTTTGGGGTTAGTCCTGCCTTTGAAGAGTGTCGGAGGCATTGGGCCTGGGTTGGAGTCTTGGATATGCAGAGCGTGAAGGGGTGAGTGGGATGATGAATGAAGTGTGAACGTAACGACCCTTTCGATGTTTGAAAGTATTGAAAGTGCAGCCAGATTTTCGGTATGTTTTGTGGGAAAGCGACAGTATGGGGAAGCAAAGAAGATGTGTAATCATAACAGAACAGGGCTGGGATTCTGACCGCAAGAAGTTGGTGACATGCCACCACGTGCAATGACTAGATGTTGCTATGTAGAGAGGTGCGGTATGTCGCAGTCAGAAGGTAGGGAAAATGTGAAACGCTGACTCTAAGATATAGTCGTGTCAAGAGTCTGGCAGATACCATGTCGTAATTTTGGAAATACTACATGTGTTTTATAGGAAGGAGGTCATGAAGCTTAAAAGCCTACAGAATCCCAAACTCCCCAAAAGAAAAAAGGAACCAGGAACAGCCATCGTACTCCGACGAGACATGCCCGAGTTGTATAGCCGAGTCGCACGAGCGCAACCTTTGCGCACTCCGCTTGAGAAGGTGCATAAAAAGCTGCATCAAAGCCCGGCACCGAGATGGTAGAAGAGCTCAAACCCATTCCCAAGTGACCTTCACCCTGCCATTCTCAGGATTCGCCAACTGTTTGAAGATGGCAGGACTCACATCAACATCATCCGCCTTACATCCCTCGCCTATAAACGTCAGCATCGAAGTGTCCGCATGCAACAAAAAGCCAGAAACGAGGCAACAATCCACGCGTTCAAATTGTGGGCAGCATCGCCGGACTTTTCACACATGATTGAGGTAGGTCAACTTACAGCGATCCACAACCTTCACGATGACGGACTTGTTGCCGTTCGAGATGCGAATATTCTTTCCACACAGCGAATTCTTGTTTGGATTACCGGCCGGGGTCGCAGGGAGGATGGAGGCGAATAGGTTGAAGAAAATGAGCAGTACAGAGAGACACATCGACTTGGGTAACGGAGCCATGATGGTTGACGTGGAAGTCGAACGCGGTCGAATTGATCGGATATGGACCACGAAGTGTATAGAGAAGGCTCAGAAACAAGGCAAGTGGTGTGCTTTGATGATGCAGTTGTGGAGGAGACAATCTAGCTAGGGAAGACGGTATATATATGGGTATCTCTGATTGACTCGGTTTCACTCTCACTATACTATTTGAGGAGCAGGGTAGGCACGTGATGTGTGTCAGGGTAGTGAGAGTGCGTGCGACTGAAAGGAAATGACATGGCAGGTAAGAGTAACATGGTGACCAACTGCATGACAAGGAGATGAAGCGCAACGCGAGTTGGAAGAAGTGATTGAACAGAGCGGTGCAAGCAATTTGGCACTGGATGCCACCATTTCAGTGGTGGTGCGGTGCGCAAGGCGTTTGCACCCTTAAATGTAACGAGGTAACAGACATGTTTAGTCTATAGCAGTTGTTGAGTTTGTTTGATGGAGGGGTAAGCGGCTCGGGTGCGGGGTGATGGCGATGCGAGGTGGTGGTGAAGGTGAAGGTGAAGGTCAGGTGTGGCAGCAGCTGGGGAAAGCCGGAGATGGTTCGGCGATGGTGACTGCCAATCTCCGCGGCCGCCGAACACGAACACGCCCACCTCCACTGCCACTTCGGCGAGTCCATCGTTGACATCATTCCACCTCTCTGGGCTTGAGCGTCTACTCGTTAAGCTGTACAACATTAACCTCTGCGCCTCTTCGGGACTCGACCTTGACCTACGTCATACCCGAAGCCTGGCCATCCATCCCACGCACACGCACACGCACACGCACGAAGCCGTGCAATCTCGTGCATCCGCCACCATGGCCGAGCAAACGCTCAACATACCGCAACTCCTCGTTTTCATAGTCGTCACCGTCCTCGCCGTCCGATGGTACTTTAGCAAGCCCACCGCCAGCGGCACGCGACCGGCCGGTGCCAACCGCCCCGCCCCCAGAATCAACCCTGCGCAAATAGACCAGATAGCCCACATGTTTCCGCAGCTGGAAAGAAGGTCAATAGCGTGGGAGCTGTCGAGGAATGGCGGGAATGTGGCCGCGGTGACGGAGAAGGTATTGAGCGGAAGGCCGTTGGAGACGGTACGTGCAGTGCTCTCGATCGCCCTGTGGGGACGAATGCTGATGGCATGTGTAGCCACCCACGTCTTTCCAAGTTTCTGTTCCGCGCTCCAACGCGCCTTCTCGTGCCCCGACCCCCGCCGCAAGGCCTGCGCAGCCCGACCTGATAGCGCGATACAATCTCGCGTCAAAGATCGCTCAAGCATCCCAATCAACGCCGGAAGAGCAGCCAAAATCCAAGGCGTGGTCACAGGACAAGGCCGAGAGGCAGTCGAATCTCCAGCGCAGAAGGGAACAGATGATTCTGGAGGCGCGGAGGAAGATGGAGGAGAGGGACAGAGCGAAGGCATGAAGCATGGGGGAAAGGAATCGCGACATACTCCATGCTCGAGTGATTGCTATTGGCTGGAGAAGGCGCCCATCGAATTGGTAGCCGAGGAGCATTGTAGATTTGTAGACAGAGCCGCGTAACAGACCATATTCAACCTTTCCACACCTCATACCGCCAGAGATTCGATCGAGTCCACGACTACCCGTGCAATGGTACAGTCACGAGATCTTCAGGTAACCATAAGTTCACCGCCCGAAATTCTTTGGAGAAGCGTCCATATCCGCGTGTTGCGCCATCCTCCGACAAACTCGTGTCAGTGTCTTCGACGTCGACAGCCTAGCGAGGGATGCAAAGCGACAATATATAATAGCAATGATGCCGACGTTGGTTCAAGCCACTGATGTTTTCTATCAGCACTCCAGCACTACTGTGATCCATTTGACTGTCTGTATCGTAAGTCGGAAATAATAAATCGGCACCATGGGAGTATTCCCTGAACTCAGAGGCCGTACCCTCTACCATCTCATGAAGATAGTATGCGGAACTTCATTCATGATGTATGGAGTAAGTCTTGCCCCCGGTCTTCCCCTATCGTTCCATCGCATCTCATCCTGATACCCTCCAGTACGATGCTGGCGTCCTGGGTGGCCTTCTCCTGCATCCCCCTTTTCTCTCCGCCATCGGGAACCCAACATCCACCTACACCATCCCCATGATAACGGCGTCCTACGACCTAGCTGCCTGCGTCACTGCTGTTGGTATTGCCTTCTTCACCTTCAACATCGGACGACGCGGCACCATCATCATGGGCAACATCGCCGCCATCATCGGCTCCGTCATTCAAGCTTCGAGTTACTCGGTTGCCCAGCTTATCGTTGGTCGGCTGTGTACGGGGTTCACCATCGGGGCGATTAGCAGTGCGGTGCCGACTTACCTGAGCGAGACGGGGATTGAGATTGGAGGTAGGTTGTGACTTCTGTGAGATATTGTGCCAAGAGTCAAGATGCGCTTTCTATAGTAGAACAGGACATTTCTGGAAGAGACATCTAAAGAGGCTGACGCAAATGACGATAGATCGTGGACCTGCGAATGCGTTCAATGCTGCCTTGTTGATCAGCGGCGTGCCATTAGCATGTTGGATCGACTTTGGCTTCACGAAGATGAATACCCAAGCAAGCTGGAGAGTACCGATAATCTTCCAATGCATCTTTGCCTTTTTCTCGGGGGGGACCATGTGGTTTTTGCCCGGTAGGTTCTCCCCTCCCTCCCGTCTTTCCTTCCACCCCTGCCGGCTTGTTCCTTACGCAGAATCCTCCAGATACTCCTCGATGGTACTACGCTCGCAACCGCTGGGAAGAAGGCGACGCCGTCCTCGCACGTCTCAACGATGCGCCAGTCGACTCGGAAAAGGTGCAAAAGACCCGAACAGAGATCCTAGCCGCGATCGAAGCAGAACTCGAAGCAAACTCGAGCCTTCACTGGAAACAATTCCTCACCATGGGAATCGTCGACAACACGCGGATGAAGATTATCCGCAGATTGTGCATCTGTTTCTGGCTACCCATGATCCGCGAATGGATGGGCTCAAGCTTGATCGCGTATTACAGTACATCGCACACCTATTCCGCGCCCCTTCCCTTTGCCTGTCTACTTACAAATTCGCAGGCTCCACTATCCTCTCCTCAGTCACCGAGCCCAAGCTCGTTTCCCTCATCTCTGGCGTCTTGCACACTTTTTTCGCCCTGGGCTGTGTCCCCTTGATCTTCACCATCGAGCGCACCGGCCATCGCACCACTCTCCTCTGTGGTGCCTTGGCCATGACAATACTCATCTCCATTTTCACCATCCTCGTCGCTATCCCGCAAACGCAAGCGATCCGCTGGGCAGCCGTGGGCACCATATTCCTCTTTCTCTTCGTCTTCGGTTACGCGTGGCAAGGATGCGTCTGGCTGTACTGCGCCGAGATCGCACCCCTGGAATACAGACATATCGGTGGAGCGGCAACGGCATTTGGGGAGTGGCTTATGACGTTCATAACGGTTTTTGCTGGGCCGATTGGCTTCTCGGATATTGGCTGGTACTTTTGGCTTTGGGTTGTCAGCGGGAATGTCATTGCTGCTATCTTTGTTTTTCTCCTGTGTCCCGAGACGGGTGGGAAGACGCTGGAGGATGTGGATTATTTGTTTGTCGGAGGTGGATTGACGGGCCCAAGGAAAGAGTTCCACGGGCCGGAGCTTGAGATGGGTGGGAAGGAGAGGGAGGTCGAGATGAGGGAGCGTGTGGAGGATGGATAAGGCATGGATGTCTCCATTATATGACTGACCTTTTTCCAAGAGAGCTTCAGTGACGAATCCTAAAAGCTTATTTAAAAAGAATGCGTTAGTTATCCAAGAACAAGGTATCCGTCTGAATCCTTGCTGAGACTTGTTGTCGGTGCTTTGCGAAATTGTCCGTGATAATAAGGTTTAGAACTAGTCCTCCGAGCCATACTAGCCCGTACGGGCCGTACCTCAAACAACGCACGGGTCCAAAAACCGCCTATCAAGTGCGAAGACGTGATAGTACTGATTTGGAAGATACCTATACGCTAAAAACCCCTAACAATCTGAACGTTCTATAGAAAAACAAAACCTCCAAACCCCCTGATAGTTACAGATACGAAGCAATCCGCCCAATGATAGAACTATGATAATGTGAGACGAGAAAGTATCACGGAGGAGCCATCTAACTCATGCATGTGGTAAACAGGTGTATTGAGGGTGAGGCTGTCTAGTATGTGTGTGCCTCGGAGTAGCTAGGCTCCGGGCACCGAAAACAGGCAGCAGTGAGCAAACAGTACTGGTGACTAAGCAGCCACCGTGACAGAAAGAAAGCAATAAACCTGCATTCAGGTGATCTATAAAATGGATCACTGCTTTGTACGAGCGAGTGATCAGAAGAAGCTTATATAAGAAGGAAAGGATCGGAACAATGTAGTTCCGGTGCTCAGGCGTAGCCAGGAGCTCACTGTAAACAGTGAGCGGCCACCACCTAGCGAGTTGGAGGATCGGCAGCCCCCTTTTTCCACCACAAACTGGTACTCTTGGTAAGGTCCGGCGTCTTTCCAGACTCGAACTTGACGCGGGCGATCTGGCTAACCGTGCCCTTGGCCTTGACAGCTTTGAATTCGTTGGCGAAGAAGATGCTATCCCTTCGGGGTTTTTCATTGTCGGCGATCAGTAGGTACGCCGTTCCAGAGCTCTCCTCAGCAAAGATCTCGGAGACCCAGACAAGGAATGTGGCCCAAGCTTTGTTGTCAATGGGCTTCTTCCATTCGCCCTGGTTCAGAATGTTGCTCTTTGTCCAGATCTGCTCAAGGGTCGTGAGTTTGGCGGCTCTGCACTGTTTCTTCGCTTCGGCAGTGTTTTGGGCAGGCGTCTTTCCGTTGTGAACGTCCATGGCGGTGAAGAAGCATGATTTGTCTTTCTTAGGCGGTGCCTTGAGGAAGTCCCTTCTAAGGTCCGCCTTGGTTTTAGGGAGGGCTGGAGCTCCCGTGGGTGCGGCGTTCGTTGGTGAACCAAGAAGGAGGAGCCATGTGAGTGCTACGAGGAAAAAGAACGACAGCGTTTTGTTGGAAAGCATGTTTGCTAAAAGACCCACAGGGTGAAAATTAGATTAAATGAAAGTTAAGGAGTGTAGTAGTGAAAGATGAAAAATTAACCGGTACCAGAGCGGCTGGGCTTCTTATAGCCCACCGCTACATTTCCTGAGGCTATGAACATCGGCCTCTTGATATGGCTGCTGCTGCCAGAAGCACATAATGGTGAATATTGTCTATGCTGTGGAGATCAAAGTCTTTGCGCTGACGTGATATTCTGTATACATGACAATAAAACATGCAATTTAGCCTAGTTGACCCAGCATGTTGACTTCAACCCCTGCAAAGACCAGTCTACACCATGGAGCGAACCCAAAATGCTTAGTGAGATGCACGTGTCACGGCTACATAGATACTGTATCTATGATATTCAGAATGGGTATCTTGTGTTCACCTTTTGCCCGATCTGAATCTTTCACAGCATGGACCTGCGAGAGATCAATTGAAATTTAATCAAATAGGCGACGCTGCTGAGCATTGTGAAGATCCATACCGAACAAAATGTGAACACAAGATACACAGTCTGAATATCATAGACACAAGAGTCAGCCGTCACAAGCATAGCTCCTTACGGAGATGTGGCGTTCCACCAGAAAAACACCATACACACACAGTATAGAGATCGAATTGACACCACACATAACTATGAAAGTCAGAGTACGCGATAGTACTGGGAGGAATTTGAGGAATACACTGAGAGTTTACCTAGGTATCACCTGGGCAAGGTCCGGGCAATGGGTAACACCACATGACGTGACAGGATCCAAAGAATTAACCGACTACAATTCTGCAACATCACACCATCATCCACTCCGGTTAGTGCCTTTGTCAGTGCCACAAGCTCAACCGCCCCGCGTCCAACGTCCTCGTGCAAGGTGGAAATCCTCCATATTGAACTCCGCAAGCCACATTTCCATGATAAGCCTCGAGTGTGCGTGATGGAGGAGGACTCTTGTCTACCCGTCAATTAAGACGATAGATTTTGAAGTCTGTAGAAAGAACAACTGCAAAAGTCAAGTGCTACGCAAAATTAGGCCATGGTATGATGATCAGAATAAGCAACCAGCTCCTTATGCCTCCTCAGTTCCTGCCCTCGTGACTTCGAGAAGAAACAGAGTGCCAGCCTGATGGACAACTGTCAACATGCCCTGAAAACGAATACAATCCTCCGACCTAATCCGTCACACCCCTTTCCCCCAAAAGCTTCACAACAGCCCGATGACCACGCTTCTTCGCAATACCCAGGCAAGAGGTACCCCCATCATCCTTGGCCCGCGCATCGGCTCCTCGATCCAGCAACAATTCCACGCACTCCAACCGCCCCTGCCTACAAGCGCGATACAGTGCCGTACCCTGCGACTCATACGGCTCATCCTTGTCATCATCGAACGGATACCACCACATCTCTCGGTCTTCCAGATCAACGCCACAATCCAGAAGCAACCTCAGCGCCTCCACGTTTCCCTCATCAGCAGCTGCAACCCCGGCCCCAGACTCCTTCAGCGTGAATCTGTGATCAAGCAGCAACTTCAGCATCTCGATCGAGGCCGTGTCTCCACGAACGGTTGCTGATATGGCGCTCGGCCCATGGATTGGATCATGCGGCGTAGCTCTATGCCCATGTTCAAGCAGCCACTTGGCGAAGTCGAAGTGGCCATCGATGACGGCACTGGCCAAGGCGTCACCACAAGCCTCGCTTTCATGCTCGTTGAGATCCCAGCCGTGATCAACCAGGACTTGGAAGATGGCGGGAGAAGCCCCAGTTATGGCCGCGAGGAAGAATTCGCTGTTGAGAGACGTTGGGGGAGGTGCCCAGCCTTGTGCATAGCACCATTCCAGGATTTGGGGCTGCTTGTGTTGTGCAGCTTGTTGGGCGATTTTGTCGAGCGACGTGCCGGATTGATGGAGGTTTTGGAGTTGGGCAGAGAGAACTGCTTCTGGTAATCCCGAGAAACACATCCTGTAGATGGAACTGGTTTGATGGTATCGGAAATGGACGTGGATTGTGAGGACGCAGTTGCGGAAACGTCAGTGAATATGGTAATTTATCAATAAGTAGGCAGGGTTGTGACGTCAAGCTTGTCCTTTAGTCGCACTGTCAGCGTATTCACGCGAAGTCCGACATGTTTCAACTTGTTCCTGTTCGTTCTCCACACTTACTTACTATGGTACAAGGCAAAAGTACAGGACATTGGTCAAAGCGTGTGGCTGCCAGATTTTCAAGAATATTCCTTTCCTATTGGTTAGATTTAGATTACTAAGCCTGACCTTATCCTGTCTCAGTTTAGCTCTTTATCTAAAGGCCCACTGACCTACACGCTTTGACCAATGTCCTATTCTTTTGCCTTGTGCTACATGGTACATATAGTATACAATGAAATCCGGGTATTGCCAAACTCTACGTTCGCTAAGCCCCTCCTGTCTTGAAGTGATAAGCTACAAGTATAAATGAGTGGATAACACTCTGCTAAAAATAAACCAATATCACGCTCGTCTATGTCGGAACGAACCCATACAGCACCTGCTCAAGACCTCGCAGTCACCGAATACAGGTCACGTGTCTGATTCTCAAGGAGGCCCAGAGCTCTGGAGCGTGACGATGTAAAGGAGCAGGCACGTGCCCTAGATTAGGCAACTAGAAGGGCTGTAGTATATACTGATTTGCACAAGTGGAATTCGTGCCGTCATGAAGTCAGGGCTGGCAAGTTATAATTACAACCATGTTCTCCAAACATACGAACTAATATTACACCAGAGAGCAACCCACAATTACAAATATACGAATGAGATTAGATAAGTGATGCTGTTCGTCGGAGAAGGGTACAACTTCACGCTCAAAGCAAATAAAAGCACGCAGAAGTAATCAAGAACGTTTTGTTCAAAAGTGCACCACAAACAGAAAGGGTATTTTCGAGCCCCATACAGCAAAAATCTACCGAGTCTCCTTTACCTTCCGCCCTCGGGCATCCATCCGAAACCCAACGTCCTTCCTCCGGTCATCCGTCAATCGGCCCCACTCCAGCAACAGCCTGAACATGTAAATCTCCATATCTTCCTTGCGCAGCACCTTTGCAGTCCACACTCTCCCCGCTCTCGCAATCGCTTCCGCCTCTTTATCTTTGGGCTGCATCATGCGCTTTCCTCCTTCATTGAGCGAGTATCCGCCGAAGAAGGCAAGTGAAGAGAAGAGATCGTGCAAGCGTAAGTCGACGGGAACAAAATGTTTCCAGGCGGTGAGACGACCTTCATACCATTCGCGGAAGAGAGCGGTTTTGAAGACAACGCTGTTGGATTGTAGAAAGGGAATGAAGCGGTTGGAGAACCCGGCACCGTCGGCGTCGAAGAGGTAGCGGTATTGCCAGTGCTGGCTGAAGTTGATCTTGTTTCCAAACCACAATTCGCGTTTCTGATCAGGGCAATCCGAAGCCTTGCACTGGGCGATAGGCTCGATGAAACGGACATCTACTTTTGTCTCCAGTAGCTCTTTGATATTCTCGGGTCGTTCCATAACGTACTCCAACTTCCTCGACTTCTGTCCCTTGGGGAGGAAAATCGGCTGACGTGAAGTCTCATTATTCGCCAAATGAACTAGTCGCTGACGAAGCATGCCTTTCCACGACCCAGCCGTGCTGACGCCCTCCGACGTTGTTCCCCGCCAAAACAGGCTGTTCTCCTTCTTTGCAAAGTTGGGGTCGGGATATCTCTCGCCAAACTCGTACTTGATCCTCTCCACGTAGTTCCAAGGCGAAGGGTACCTGATATCGGCGTATCCAGAAGCGCGGCTCTGACTGAAGATGGGAACCAACTGGTGTGTACCATCGAGAGCTGCGGGGCTAAGATGCATTCCGTGAAGATTGGAAATATCCGGCTGGTGGCAAGGATCCGCAGAAAGAGTCCAATTTGCAACGAAAGCACCAACGGAGTGTGGAGCAGCGCAAGCGGAACAAAACGCACCCTTATCCCAATGCCGATCTCTCCGTGCCTTGGTCTCGGATGAGCATGCGACGGATCCGTACGTTTGGAATGAAGGCTTCTCTCGAGCGTTGCTGAAAAGAGATACGGAGCGAGGTAGTTCGTTCGTCTCGAGCCAGGTCGATGCGCGGTCGGGTCGAAATTCAATCGTTCCGTCGGCAGAGGTGTGCGCGGGGTAGTGTTCGCGGTGTGTAAGCGCCTGCTGGAGTTGCTTGTGCGGGATGGCGACACGACACTCGCCGTTTAGGTTGAAGGCGAGATCCATGTCAGGGATGAAGGCAGCGAATTTCTCAATCATGGCGATGACTCCCTCCAACATCCACCTATCTGAATCGGCCACATCGCCATGTATTTCGGCTTTGCCTTCGCGGATGCGAACACCTCCCAACTCTTCGTTGTTTGCCAGGACCTGTGCGGTACGCTGCCGCAAATCGGCCGGGCTTAGAGACGAGAAAGGCGCCAGATCGTCCTCGATGTTGTCGAAATCATCAATCACAATCGAGTCCCGCTGGGTTGCAAACTCGTACCATTTCTCGAAATGGGGAGGCGGATCCCGAGAATAGCGTTGCTGGTAGTGCACAACAGCTTCCGTCAGAGTCTTACTCTGGTAAGCCTGCGACGCCCACCGCGTGTGCTGCACGTCCGCGATCCCGATCAACGTCGAGATGGGATGTCCAAAGGAAGGTTTCTGGTAGCGGTATACGCCAACACCGACCGAAAACACAACCAGGACGGCTACAGCACCAATGTTCTGATGCCGTCCGAGGCGCATGATGAGTTTTGGTCTTCGCTTCTCGTCGCTCGCATCAGCCACCAGCTGCAGTGCGAGCGCCATGGTAAGTAGGGTAAAACACAAGGAAAGGCTGACGGTAGATTTTGGAGGAAATGAAAAGGAAACGCCGATGGCTAGAGCACGTAAAACGCCGATATATGCAGATGAGAATGCCGATATGAGAACAGCACCCATAACGCCATACATACGAGCCTGCGGAAGTCAGCAGGGGTTGTGAAATGGGGGAGGGGACACGTACCGAAACAAGGAAACATAACATCATGAGGGGTATCATCAAAGACAAACGAAGAAGACCAAGTAGATACTCGCGAGGAGTGGTCAGCATCCACTCGCGGGTCTCGGGCATCGCCCAAAAGACTATGATGGCGGCGACGCCGAGCACAAGAGCGGAAACCTATTTCATCAGCACACACACACACACATGTGACATGGACCAGCCAGTTCGGGCCTTACAACGAAAGTGTAGCCGATGAGGCCGTGGACGGTGGTGCCATCTCGGGACTCGGTGGGAGAATCGGACTGGGTGACGCCTTCGTCGATGAGGCGGTAGAGAATCAGCCCCACGATGCAGTCTAGCACAAAGCCAAGGAACTGCAGCTTGGGAATGACAAAGGCGGACGAGGTCACGGTGGGGCAAATGTAGGTCGACCGCAGGGTGCTCGTCTTGAGGGTGGTGAGGAAGCTGCTGACGGCGAGCAGTAACGACGGGAGGATGTAGCGCGTCTGGCCATGCAGGAAGAAGTTGACAAAGCGGTCGAGATAGGACGCGGCGGGGGCCTCGGCGGACCAGGCTGGGGTTTGGCGAGGGTGGGCGTCGGAGTCGCGAAAGCCGTGGTAGAGGGCAAGAACGAGCGGGAGGAAAGCCTGCCGACGGACGGCTGATTAGCATGGCGGGATCGGACGCGGGACGGGAGCTGGCTCACAATGAGCGTCGGACCGGCGCACTCCACCTCTCTCATGACGGCCCAGAAGACGGTGATGCGGGCGCCCAGCAGAAACAGCAGGGCTACCAGCAGGACGGCAATCCCCCGCCTGCTGAGGGCGCGTCTGGCCACCGAGGGCGCCTCTGGCGGCCATGTCTCCTCCGACGACGGGCGGCCGTTGCCCTCGGCCAGCGGGATCGCGACGTATCCGCGGTCGCCTGCATTGGGCCGGCGGTTCTTCAGCGCCCACGTCTCGTAGGCGACCACGGCGAGCCCCGCCAGCAGCAGCACGACGGCGACGGTGTGCAGCGGGCGGTCGAGGGCAAAGCTCGCGGGGATGCTCGTGGAGAGGTAGCTGGATCCCAGAACAAGGCCGCTGTGGCAGTCAGCGCGGCCCTACAGGCAGTGGTGGTGGTGGTGGGCATGGCGGGGACGACGCACCAGGGGACGAGGAGGGCTTTTCTGTCCATGCCTCACTGCGCGGATACGCAGTAATTGCGGCGACGGCGAGAGCTGGACATGGCCTCCGGGCGTTTGGCGGGCAGGCGAGCAGAGCAGCAGCAGCAGCAGCGGCAGGGCGGGAGGCGGTTGAGGTGGACGGGCTGGTGAGAGACCGGGACTGACTGGACTGAGACTGCGACTGCAGGTGCGACTGCGACTCCTGGGCAGGCACCGTGGGTGGCCCTTGCCCTGTCCCAACGAGGACACTGCGCCTCAGGGCAGGATCCACCGGGGCGCCTTCCCAGCCTGTTTCGGCCTAGCGGTTGGGGAAACACCACCGCTGGCCTCCGCACGACACCCGCGACGGGGGAGACGGTCTTGCTTCTTTGCCCTCGTTGTTTCTTCTACCAGGGAACGGCCCTCTGCAAATCGATAGTTACAAAAGCTAGCCCACTTCGCTGCGACGAGTTCAACCAGGAAAGAGTCTTTCGCTCGCCCGCCGCCGACGCTCCAATCCAATCGCAAGCTGCACCCTAGATGGTAAGTAAGCGCACGTGATTCCACTCTCCCTGTGCCTCGCCCTCGCCCTCGCCCTCGCCCTCTGATCGGCCAGGCACGCTTCCTAGACGAGCATCCACACGGCTTCATCGGCTGCATCGGCTACATGTCCACTTGCTTCCATGCCGTGCATGCCATGCATGCTCAGTGCCCCTGCAGTTTCCTGAACAACGCCACCCGCGCCGTCACGCTGCGACACCGCTTTCCAAACACCCACATCGGTATCGTGAGCAGCATGATGAACATGTGCACGCCTCCGATGATGGAAAACACCTGCAGTGTTCCCATGCTCGAAATCCAGTCCGAGATGAAGTAGTTCATCCCGAACGAGTACACGTTGCGCAGGTTGAGCGCCGCAAAGGCCTCCGGCGCTGCAGACGTCAGCCCTGCCTTCTGTAAAGCATGGTTCGACCTCACCTTTCGAGCGGTGGCACTCCGTGATGTACCCGTAGATGCCAATGTTAAGGAACGCCATCGCAAAGTAGATCAGGCCGTACAGGAACACGGGCCCTGCCCATGGCACTCCGTTCTGCAACGTCGCACCGAAGCCGAAGAAGCCAACCACCCCGAGGACCAGCGTCAAGAAGTTGAGCGACAATCGGAACTCTGGTTCATATATGCCCTTGTTCCACCGCGCAAGCTGCTTGACCGCGTAATCGTTGGCGGGCCCGGCGACGATGCTCAGTAGCGCAGCAACGAGCGGCGAGATGCTCACCAGCCCGACCGCCGACACGCTGAAATTGTATGGCGGTGCGGTGAACAACTGTGCCATCACACCGCCCATGACAACCAGCCACGACGTAGACAGGCCGTACGTGAGGAAGCCGTAAAAGACCTGCGGGAAGAGAAGCATGCCGAAAGGGCGCACGATGATCGCCAGCAGGTTCTCCTCACTCTCGACGCCACGGACTGGCCTGAGCTCCTCCCAGAACGTGTATGGCTTTTCATCCGCACCCGTGTGGATGGGCTCCACGCGCACGGTACGTTCAGTCTGGGCCGTCGTGTCTTTCGGCTCTCCACCTGCCATGGCAGGGGTGACTTTTGCATTTGCGTCCAGAATATCTTCGGTGTGGTCCGTCGTTCCCAGATCGAGGTTGTACGCAGCATCGCGTTTGTACACCGTTTCGGGAACGAAGAAGAAGATCAGGAGAATGAACACGCCGTAGAAAATGGCGCAGATGCCGTACGTCCAGTTCCATCCCAAGTTCTAACATTGTCAACAGGTTCAACTCTCGGCCTCCTCCAAACGATACGTACCTGGATGATATACCCACTTATACAGCTTCCACCGCCAACCCCAACGCTAAGGCACAGCCCCCAAAATGCTAACCGCAGGCCCCGTTCATGGACGAAGTAAATGTCTCCAATCACCGCCGTCGTCAGCACTTCAAACGGACTCATTCCAATCGCGCCGAAAATCCGACTGGCCAGCAAGCTTTCATATGTGTTCGCGTGATAGGCCCATACGCTGGAAATGAACAGCATCAAGTTCCCGAGAATCATGACAGGGCGCCTCCCGTATTTCACAGAAAGCCCATTGGTCACGAAACACGAAATTCCGATCGCGAAGATGGCCCATCCCAAGCCACCGTTCAGCGAGTTATAAGACATGGCAAACTGCTTCGCCATCTCCGCAAACCCGGGGCTTATCATCGGACCCCAGGCGCCGACCACCGCGGTGTCGAGACTGATGATGAGGAGAAGAAGCTCTTTCTTCCATTGCGGCCAGTTCAGTGGATCGCGCGGTGATTCGGAGGGCTGGGGGACGAGTACTATGTCGGCGTTTCGCCCAGTACCGTGCTTCAATGCCGAAGTGTCGCGACCTGAGCATCATCAGCTTCTGGCTCATGCGCAAGAGAGGGACAAGTCAAACCGTGATATTGGTGGTTCTGCTCATCAATCATATCGGCCAACAGCGCCGTGCCAGGCACATGCTGTAGATGATGATCCTCAAGTACACCGAGACCCATCGTGACCACTCAATATCTTTCTCAAAGTAAGAATGGCACGTCCTCGAACAAAAAGCCCAACGCAGACAAAAACCGGCTCTCATAAAACGGTCCCCTTGGAATCGTTCCCCTCACAAGCCACCCCAGCCATTACCTACTCGGTATTTAGCCAAGCGATGAATTACCCGCCACACCCACCCAATCTAAACCCGCCAAAGCATGAATTCCACAACACTTGCAGTTAAGACCGTCGCGTATTGACATTGATAGCGGACTTGTTGTTTTAAGATTGGCCCCACCCCCGCCGCCACCGACTCCGCAATCTGTAATCCGGGGTAGCAGGGAAGATGGCCCCACGTTGGTGAAGCAAGATCCGAGGAACACACTTTCTGTGACAGATGCCCCTTCTTGTAGATCTGCAGTGACATACATGGTAGATTACCAATTGAATGATAGGATCGCCCGAAATTCGACTCCATCTATGGTAGTTTCAAGGGTGTAGATTACCTTGATCGTCACTGATGAGATTCCATCACACAACCTACTGCACATCCCGTGCTATCCTGTAATAAACGGGACGTTCGAAGACACTTCCAAGCTTCGAAACTTGCAGAGAATGTGTCCAACCTTGGCACATGAATGTGCTTCACCAGCTGCTCTCTGACCCTCTCACTTCTGCACAACCTCCGCCTTCTCGACCTGCCTCTCGCTACCACCCTTGGTAACAACATCAGCATCCTCCAACACACCTCCAGAACCGGTCTCCACATCATTCGCACCAGTGCTTTTGATTCCAATATCAGCGTCGCCAAATTTGTCCGCCACATCTCTGTAAGCCGGAACGAAGTTCACCGCAACCGCATACGTCCCCGCCGCGAGGAAGAATGCCAATGGCACCGTCATAGCAATAGCAGTCGGCGCATGCCCTGTTTCAAAATTCGCCTGTCCCTGGCTATCTGCAGCAGCGAACAGCAACGGCGGCACGACGGCGCCTCCACAAACACCACCAACGATATATCCGCTTCCTTTCTTCGAGTGTTTCCCCAAGCCTCTCATGCCCAGGGCGACGATGGTGGGGAAGATGATGGACTCGAAGAAGAGGACAATGTAGAGCATGGACATGCCCGTGTTTCCGCGCTGGGTGATGGACGGGCAGATGAAGATTATGCACATGGCGAGGAAGGCGAGGAAGACCCAGCGTGGGCGTACGAACTTCATGATCCCGGAACCGACGAAACGGCCGAGTGCGAAGACGCCTTGCGCGCCGGCGAGGAAACGGGCGGCATCGGAGGAGGAGGTATTGGAGCGGGTTTCGGTTACGTAGTTGACTGGTATCAATGGTCAGTGTGTGTGTGTGTGTGTGTGTGCAGAAGGAACGGGGTGCGACAGCGTGAATCAAGTGTCGTGCACAGGGTGCAAATGAAGGGTCGTTTGAGGTAGCCACAGTCCTACACGGACACGGTGTGCTCCGTATCTGTATCACGACTCTGTGACGAGAAGCTTGTTTGGCCCACAGGGGGGTCGATGGAGTGGTGCTGCTGTGCGTGTATGTACATCCGATGCCGACAGTGGGTGGCGGGTGGATGGCTGAGGATGGAGACATACTGAAGGCTCCGGCTATAGCCACTTGAGCTCCCGTGTAGCAAAACTGTGCGAACGCGGCGTGGAAGAGGCGGTACTGCTTGCGGAAAGGTTGGACGTCTGTACCGGCGTGTGTTTCGGATGCTTGGAAAGCCTGTGTGCATACACGTCAGTTTTTCAATTCAGGATATGGCACATTCACGCATCAAACTTCCGGCATTTCCCCAGTTTGACACCCTAGAAATGTGTTGCAATACACATGACCCGATAGAATAGGGATCAAGCTCCAATTGGAACCTCGACGTACCATATCCGCATCCTGTGCAAAGTTAGTAGGATCCGATGTTTGGCAGCGGGAGTGCAACATACCGTGATCTCCGGAATCGGCGAAAGATAAAATACAACAGCGAGGATGAAGACGAAGATCGCAATCGCGAGGTACGTCCACTGTACATTCTGCATATTATCCGCAGCATCGTCGTCCAGATTTTTGAAGAACACATAACTGCCCAGCACAGGCGCAACCACGGTCCCAATACCTAAGGGGAAAAAAGCGTCAGTCTTCCAATTCGTCCGCAACCACCGCCGGACAAATAACTCACCGTTGAAAGCCTGCGCAACATTGATCCGTATCTCCGCATACCGCGGCGGTCCACAGACCGTCAGGTACGGATTCGCCGCCGTCTCCAGACTTCCCAGCCCGTTCCCGATGATGAAGATACTCGCACAGAAACCGCCGAAGCTCCTGCGGAGCAGACACGGCCACGCAATCAGGCTACCGACACCGTACAAGCAGAGACCCCAGATGAAGCACGCCTTGTAGCCATAGTGACGAAGGATCCAATTTGCGTGGCCCAGAGAGGCGAGTGGGTAGGCGCCAAAGTACGCGGCTTGGAGACCCGAGGATCGGGCGCGCGTGATTTTGAGCGATTCCTGGAAGTGTTTGTTGAGGGTGTCAAGAAGGCCGTAGGAGAAGCCCTGAGTGGTGGATTAATACGGATGCGGCATGTGTCAAAAGCCTGGCCATGTTTTTGGCACGGGTTGATTTTGGACAGGGTGAAGGCTCACCCATAGGAAGAAGAGGATGGTGACCAGGCCGAGTGGGTAGAGAGACTTGCGCAGTGTGAGCTCTGCAGCGCCCGTCCTTTCAGTGTCGCGATGTTTCAACGCGTTCCTTTTGAAAATGGCCATGATGGCAGTTCGGCGCCCTCGGGTCGCTGCGTAGAAGGCCAATCAAGCAATTGATTGATGCTGGGTGTGCATAAGCCAGTCTCGGGCAAGAGGGAACGAGAACACGACAAAAAGAGTTGCGATCATGGCAGCAGCCCGGGCTTTAACGACTGCGCCATTGTACACACAATCAGGCCAAAGCTGCCGCTGATGCTGATCACTTGAGCTCACTCTGCCCAAGTCAGGAAGGCGCCGTATGGAGAACGTGGGGTAAATCCGGGGATCATCACACTTGGCGCATGCCATCACTTCGTGTCTGCGGCTTTGAGATGCGGCACCGTTGTGTTATGTCGGAGTAAGTAATGCCGAGATCACGTGGTCACTTCTTGCACCAATCAATGGTTTGTTGTCACACCGCATGTATCGATCAGAGTAGATTGTTGAGTAAGCCAGCCTGCTATTGATTCAGAAAATGGTAAGAAAGTATATACAATGAATGTGGGCTATGGAAAACTGGCGCGCGCCTACGAAAGATATGAAGTGTCAACCCAGTCCTTGTAGGAGCTGCCCAAGACAGTGGTAATGGCCACAGCAGCGGTGTTCTTCTTCGCGAAACTAGCACGCGTACCACTCGCACCATCGCCAGTGTTCGCATACTCTGCAAACGTAACGTGATCAGTCCTGGGGGTGTCAGCGTTCCAGGCCTTCCACCCAGCACTGTTGATGACATTGCTGAGCGCAGTCTTCTGGAAAACAACGCGCGAGTAGTTCCTCCATGGGCGGCCGAGATAATATACACCCGCGCTGACGGAATTGCCGGACGCGGCGGCGACCTTGGAGTTGTTGATGACATCTATCGTGAAGTCAGTGAATGCTCTGGAAGTATTGTGAGATGTGACTTACAGTAGGAGGGGTTGGAGTCGGAGTCGCGGCCGTTGGCAGTGATGTATCCGATTGAAGAAGACAAAACACCAATGTCTACACCATCAAACCAAGCAGTGGCTTTTTGGCCAAAGATGAAGTCGGTAGCACCCTCGATGTAAGACTTGGCATAGATCTGGTTACCCTCGTTGGCGAGAAGGGTGTCCTGATATCCCTTGAGCTGCACGCCATAGTAGCCTTGTTTGTCCTTTGTGGCGCTAACGGCTACAGCTTGGGACCCCTTGCCGTACGAGTTGACGAAGTTGATGTTGTAGACCTTCAGGTTCGAAGTCGCAGCACGGAGAGTAGCCGTCTGGTCGTTACTCAAACCGTCTGCCTGACTCTTGGATTGTGTAATGGTGACTTTGTTGCCGGAGTAGCCCGTAGTGTCGGCTGTGGCACCATAGAGAATAAGTTCGGACTTGAGAGCCGAGATGGTGACTTGCTCCTTGTAGGTACCCGAATTGATGAATATACATTGGGAAGTCGTTGAAGACGTCGAGAGGGCATTGACCGCCGATTGAACCGTCGAATACTTGCCCGAGCCGCCGACTTCGAGGCATCCAGCCGGTGCCGTGAGACGGCTTGCCCGCTTGTCGAGAGGCGCGGCCAGGGCAGTGCCCGCCAGGGACATCAAGAAGAGATCAGAACGCATGGTGTTGGAGAAGAAGAGAATGTGTGAAGAAATGAACAACGGAATGAAGGTAAGGGCGACGAAAAGTGAGATCCAATTTCTTCTTATACTATTCTGACATGTTGGACAGCAGTTTTCAGCACGCTCAATCCAGCTTAGCCAAGCCCTGCGAATCTTCCCACGTATTAAGGATTTCGCCGTCTCCACCCATTTTCGCACCTCTCAATCGTCGACGAGGCTAGCAATCATACCCCTGCACTGCCATACCCATCTGCAACCCAATTCATTTCTCTTGGCTTTCCATCTCTGTGACGACTACTTTGATTGATCTTGCGGAGTTTCTTTTGGTCATGAAAGACAGCGGGTGGACTGATCAGGTCGTGCAAAACGTTTGAAACAAACATGTCTGTCGATTTCCCCCGCAATTTTGGAAACAGCAGTCTGCGCTGGTTGGTGGAAAAGGCACGGCCTGTGCTTCGTAGTCCGTCATGTATATTGAATTGTGTCACGAGTCAATAGGAGCAGGGTAGAGAATTTCCATCATCTAGAACCTGCGGTGGTGAGATGTTGAAATGATGAGGTAGAGGTAGTGACAAAGGTATCACGGATTAACTAGATATGTATTGCATGTGTGAGAACTGCACTGAATTTGAGAGATTCTATGAAGTGAAGCTATCTATGATTGTGTGTACTGCTAGTTCCGAAATAGGCTTAGTCGAACCGGAGAAACTAGGCATCGAGAGAATGGTGATACAATAAAGGAGGCATTTAATAGATAATGAGACAACACGATAGGAAGGGGCTGAAGGTGATCTGTGCGCGTCTCGACTATCCATCTTCGTTGACATTACTCCTAGGAGACGTTAGTCACCCCTCCTCCCCCCGTATATGTTACTTTCCCCCCCAAGGCGGTCTAGGCATTATTGTGCCTAACCCTACTTTGAAACGCTCCAACTCCATACTAACACTAATCTTAACAAATCCTAACCCAATAATGCCTAGATCGCCTTGGAGGAGTAAATAACATATAGGGGTGGCTAACGTCGTCCATTACTCATCATCATTGAGTGGGCATCTACGAATGCGCGTCAAAGCGGGAACCCCAGCCAGCATGCAAACTACATACCGGTATCACTGTATACAAATCCACCGTGAGATTCTTCTGCGGTCGTTCTATATTATTTCTGGACTGAAATATCCGATGCCTTTGATTCCACTTCCACCGCCGGAAATCTTGTCGAGAATCGGCTCTGAAGCTTTTTGTTCATATCAAATTTCCGAATGAAAAGAGATGCAAAAAGAGCACTGGCCGCAACGCCCAGCATGAGTATAAACACTGCCCGAAAGCCATGGACATATGACTCGAGGATGGGCGTCCGCGTCTGGTCATCGGGCGACATACCCCTCAGGACGTAGATGTACCGTTCAGAATCATGGGCGATGGACTCCGGCAGGTTGTACGATGCTAGCTTGCTAGACATGGCGTTTTGAAATGCTGTACCGGCTACGGCAACACCAAGCGGCATGCCCAAGCTGCGCATGAAGCCGTACATGCTCGCCGCCATCGCAGAGTCTTCGACCTTTGAGATCGCTTGGACGGCTATATTGATGCTTGTTACGATCATTCCGCAACCGACACCAAATACTGCTAGGACGACAGCAAGAACAGCGTAACTAGTGCGGAGATCAAGAAGTAACAGCAGTCCTGCGCCTAGTGTGGTGATTACCCATCCCGCCCACATGGCCCATCGAAAGCGGCCGGTACGTGTTGTGAGCAATGAGACCACGATAGACCCCGGCACCAAGAGGAATGCAGCAGGGAAGACATCGATACCAGCCCGTGTTGGTGATGAGCCTCGAACTGACATGCAGTAGAAGGGAAGGTAGTATAGGAAGGTGAAGAGCTGACACCGTAATGTTAGTTGATATTACATAACGGAGACTGGTTGGCTTACGATCAGTCCATTCGCCAGAGCGCAATAGAAAGCGAGAAGTGCTGACGGGCAGTAGAAAATGGACATCGGCAACAAACTTCTCGGCTTGAAGTATAGTTGCCATCCCACAAAGGCTGCGATTCCCAGAACACCAGCAATGATAGGGGCAAGGGTCTGCGACGATACCCACGCGTACTGGACACCTCCCCACGAGATTCCGATAAGAAAGGCAGTGGTTGAGCCGAGGAATAGGAATGCGCCGAACCAGTCGATCGACTTCAGCTTCTGCGTCATAGAGATCTTGGACACTGCATCAAGGCGGACGAAGAAGACAGCGAGCAGGAACCCGAGCGAGCAGAATGGAAAATTGATGATGAAAGCCCATCTCCAATTCGCTTTTTCGACGAACACGCCTCCGATTACGGGGCCCATGATGGTTCCCACAGACCAGGCGCCAAGCACCAACGCGAAGTACTTTGGTCGTAATCGCAGTGGCACGATATCACAAAAGATGACCTGGCTTAGTGTAATAATTCCTCCTCCACCAATACCTTGGATTGTTCGGCCTACCAGCATGATGGTGAAGTCTTTCGCTGCAGCGCATAGGATAGTTCCGACAGTGAAGAACGTCAAAGATACTATGAGGAGTTGTTGGCGGCCGAAGAATTGGCTCATGGATGCTATCACCGGCTGGAAGACAGCGCTGGAGAGGAGATAAGAAGTGCCAGCCCAGAAAGCATCGATGGAAGTTCCATTGAGAGACACTGCGATTTGCTGGATATGACTGTGAGTATGGTTCCATTTAATATAAGAGGGCAACCTTACTGGCAAGACAGTTACGAGGATCGTAGCGTCCAGAGCAACCATGAACGATATGATAGCAAGCGACACCATAATGAACCACTCTTTCCTCTCTGGTTTCCATTCTTCGCCCGAGACACTGCACGCTTTTTCTACGTCACACATGGTGGTCGACGAGCCCGAAGAAGCGAGTTCTTCAGGCATTGTAGGTAATGCGGTTGTGGAGTCCGTGAAAGAGACTGCCGTGGAAAGTCCTTCCGACACCGACGACATAGACGGAGACGGGGTCGGGGTCGGGGTCGAGATCAAAGAGTTAGCCATATGAACCACGTCGAGTCGAGGATGGAACTGGATGGGAGGTATCTCAAGGGGGTTGAATGGCGCACATCTTTCCATATGTGGGCTGTCAACTTATAGTTGTAATTACCGTAGACTGTGGAATAGACAAGAGGGTTGTGCATGCGCCATGGCGCTATGTTGGGAAGTGTCCTGTTCCTGGTTTACCCTTACAGCTTAGTAGATAGAACCTGTTGCCTTGGTTACACACTCTTTGCCCAGTGCCGATTTATGTACTTACTGTACACCTGTGTCTGTTGCGGATTGTACACCGTATTCTGCGCTCATCGAACCAACAGCTATCCCTTCTTTTTACGTATTACTCGCATCGCTGACACTCCGGCGCGGGTAAGACAAGATCGAAACCATCAACCGCACATACAAACGCCCCTCCTTCCACCAATAATGCGATGGCGTGGGAATCTGTAGTAGCATTTCGGCATTCTGAGGTGATGTGAGGTAAGGTGTACCATGTTGCAGGCTGACGTGTGTACCCGCTGCACAAAAGTGGAGTAACTACTGGCGGGGATTATTTTTCTCACGTTAGATCCTCGTATCAGCCAGCTTTACTTCCGTTCAGCCAACCAGCACTCCTATCTACCAAAGTCTTCCCTGGGGCTTCCTGCATATGGGCAAGCGTACGTTGACGGGTTTATTTTAGTCCATGAACAGGTGTTCGATTGTGGTTTTTTGTAGATCGTGGCGGAGTTGCGCAGGATCAAAGGGCGGCACTTGCTTATCTAATATGAACTTCTAATATAAACTTAGCGTCTAAAGTGGGTCTGGCTAATAATATAATTTTATTATTTACTAAAGTATCTCTGCACAGGTGTAGTCTGATTTGTACATATGTGTGTCTCTTGTGGTTTGATAGGCGTGGAGGTCAAGAGTGCGATGAAGGAGATTCATTTTCTGTTCATGGGACGTCTTGTGTCTGTGTGTCTGTGTGATGCCGTGATAAGCATTTCCGTGCCTAATGTAATAATGGAAAAGGAGCATACAAATCGAACTACCGACCGAATTAGGACATGGTTGCAAACCAAGATATACAATGTCAACGAGCTATAGGCCATACGAAATAGATGGACGCAAACCCACAACCTCCCTACAGTTAACATAAGCCTTCCAGTATCGTGGATATCATTGCTGAGATCCATCTGCCGCTGTTGGGGAAGCTATAGTTTCAGTCCCTTCCACAAAAGTCGACGTCACATTCTCCTTCTTCCTGATATCGACCCACCCCATTCCCCAGGCAGTAAAGACCGAAACGACGCTGACAGCCGCGATCAAATAGAAGACTCTATCGACGCTTTCGGCATATGCTTTCAAGATTCCAGGAAGCTGATGGCTGCTGACGATATTCCTGAAGTTCGTTGCTCCTGCTTGAATAACTAACTGCGCATTCACACTGGGCGCATACGTGTGTAACTGCGATTCGAGGCTGCGATTGAAGATGTTGTTGGCAACAGATAGAAAGATTGCAGTGCCGAGGAATTGCGTAAACATTAGAAGTGACATGGCCACTGCAAGATCGGATGCTTGCAGGACTGTTTGGATAGCTATGAAGGGCTGGCATATGTTAGCAATATGCTTCCCGCAGACAAAGAGGCCTGAGGAATGCTCATACCATTTGCACTGCAGTTCCTCGACCAACGCCCGTAATGACCTGAAAGCCAACCCACTCTGCCGTGGGAGTTGAAGGCTGCAATAGCGAAAACAATCCGGATCCTATTGTGGTCATTATAGCACCGACAACGGCGTATGGGATAACGAATCCAGTCTTTGCTACTGCAGTTTGTGAGCTCTAACACCTCTTATGCCGGTATTCACGGGAGGAATCGAGCTTACCGAGCATTGCTGATATGATTGTAAACGTCAACTGAGATAAAATCGTTCCCAGCAAATACACACCACTCATCAAGGGTTCAGCACCTCTTATTGCCTGAAAATACACGGGAAGAAAGAAACTGGCCAGAAATAGAGTGATCATGAGGCACATCTGTGTCAAGGAGCTAGTCCACACAACTCTCTTCGTAGCCATTGACAGGGGTATCAAGGCAAAATCTCCACGATACCGATTCCACGCAAACCACACAGCGAAATTGCCTGCTGACCCTCCAAAGAGACCAATGACGGTAGGCGAGTTCCAGGGGTATTCGTTGCCACCGTATTCAACAGCGAGAAGCAATTGAATTGCTGCGGGAGCAAATAGAGCAAAGCCGACGAGATCGAGGTGATGGTGCAATTTCGGTAAGATTGACATTGGATTCGGTTTCTCCACCTGGTCAGGGACGTGAGTGAAGAATAACAACAAAACAACCACGCCACCGAAAGGCAGGTTTATGTAGAAGCACCAACGCCATGTTGAATACTCGGTGATGGCACCGCCAAGGAGCGGACCCAAAACCACACCCATCTGCGAGATTCCCATCAAGATGCCCGTCATTAAAGCTCGTTTTGAAAGAGGCACACAGCTGGAGATTATCGTCAGAGCTCCATTCATGAGCCCGGAACCGTCCATTCCTGCAATGGCTCTCCCGATGATGAGAACTTTTGATGATGGAGCTAAGCCGCAGATGAGAGATCCAAGCTCGAAAAGAAAGAAAAAGGCAAGAAAAGACCACTTGGAGCTGAAGCTGGTATGAATCTTCCCGGAAAGAGGCTGCAGTGCAGCGCTGGCAAGTTGATATGCACTACCGTACCATCCGATATCTGGAAGCGACTCGAACTCGTTTATAATTCGTGGAATAGCTATAGAGACAATGGAAGTGTCGAGGAGCATGAGAAATACCACCAAGGTCACACCCGTGACCAGTGTGACCAGTGGTAGACCGTTGATGTACTCAGGCTCTTTGTCGTCGTCTCTCACGCATCTCGGAAACTCGATCATTTATCTTCGGTGTAGGTTCGTCGTGCTTTGAGGATTCGCAAAGAGGTGGTGCAGGCTCTGGCGGGTCGAATTGTTGGGACATGGTCCAAGGGGTGCTGAGACGTCGAACTTTGATTCCGTCGACGCTGCGTCGCTTTGTGGGGTATTCCTTCCAAAAACTCGAGCGTAGGCTTTTCAATCTCGTGTAGAATGAAGTTAGTTGTACTGTGTCCTACTGTGTAAGCAGCAAGTGGTGGATGGACAGCTGGCGGAATTGCGTGGTGGATCCGAGGGCGAAAAGTCGCCGCTCGGCCGTGCCGTAAGGCACACAATAGTCGCCGACTACCTACCATATTATGCATTATCTGCGAGCCACAGGCCTTTTTTATGCTACGCAAGAGCCTGAAAATTACGGCGCCTAGATTGTATTTTTCTGCACATTGCCTTTTCGTATCTCGCACGCGTCCATTTCCGCAATGTCCACAAAGCTGCGGAAGTTGTCTGAGTTTGTTTTCCTTCACAGCCCGAGCGAACCTACCACGTCAACTCGCAGGCCCAATGCATCCCCCAGGCTCATCATCCTGGCCAGTTGGATGGACGCTCGCGATCTACATATTGCTCGATTCATCAGCCAATACACAACACTTTTCCCGACCTCTAAGATTCTCCTCGTGAAATTCATTTTCAAACACATGCTCTCTGCGACTTCCGCGACTTCCGCGACAAAAGCGGTCCAACCGGCAGCTACTTATATCCAGGTACAAGTAGCAAACAGATACTTGTCGAAAAATCCCTCCCTCCCCGAGGTTTTGGTACACGCCTTTTCCAATGGAGGCGTGGCAAGCACAAAGGCTTTGTATCAAGCACATGACCAAGCGATGGCAAGAGCATTCCCACTGCATGTTACCATTTTCGATTTCGGACCTGGGCAGTACTCATACGCAAACACGCAACACGCAGTCATGGCGAGCATACCCAAGGACCATTGGCGCTGGGTCATTTCAATCCTAGTGCATCTGCTGAACATATACTTCTGGATCGTCGTGAATCTTGGCTATCCGTATGCCCTTGTCGAAAACGCGAACTTCCACAACAACGCTGTCAAGAATCGGGAAACGAGTCGGGCGTATATATACAGCATGTGCTGTAGATACTGATCACGTGATCCCGCTATCCTCATTGGGATAGCGCCTTGGCAGCCGCCCTCGTACTTATCCTCGAGGAGGCCTCCATTACTCTTAGCCTCCTCAGCGTCTAATTCTACCTTGGGTTTCTACACCTTTTTCTGTTTCTCTCTTGGTTGTTTGTCTCGTGCTTTCATAGCCACTCAGTCTATTGCAAAGCCAGTCCATATCAGCTTCTCCGGGGACCGCGTATCAATCATCTAAGTCGCGAAGATAGCCTCATTATATTAAGATTCAGCCCAGTTCATCCTGTGGTTAGCTAGTAAGTAGTTGTTGCAACCCGGGAATGCGCATCTTTTAGCTATCTGAGGATCTATATTACTTTGAATAAAATCCCTAAACACCAGCCCCTTCTTTGATCTCCGATCACCTACTACCCTCGTACGTAGGATGGGTCAGTGTAGACTAACGCATGAATGCGCGCTTTACACTGTAAGATTGGCCTAAGGGGATTTGTTTACCTCTTACGGTATACCCCCAACTATATTTGAGCTATCGGCTGCCGGATCCCAGGCATCGGCTGCTCGGTGGTTATATTATGATGTTACAGTAATATCGTATTCCTTATGCGAGGTGGAGCATCCTGCTAGAGCTATGATATCAAATTAGGCGCTAGAACATCCTAGATGGATGTCCCATGCGAGTGAATAGCCACATCACCGCCGAGAGCTCAGCATAGTACAGATTTCTAGAACGGATATGCGGCCTCGGCGTATTTTACATGTTCCCGATTAAGGATCAACATGTAAGAACACACCTGACCAGATAAGCAGACACTGACCAGCTTTTGAGCCATCACAAACGCCGGACCCACCTTTTGCATGACCCATACAAAGACGCTACGCCATCTTGGGTCCAATATCTCATCAAAGATCGACCTCCGCAATGCCTAAGCCCTGTTCTCACCATAAAATCATTACAGGATTTACGCCCATTGCCCCGTCACTTTGGGAGTATACGCCGCTTTTCACATGCAAAGGGTTTGATGATGTGTGATGGGAGAAGTCGACACTCGTTGCATCATCACTTGCGATATTGTGCGTATGGACTGGAGCAAATGGAAAGCATATTGCGAAGTACACTGCGGAATACCAGGCTCTTTTCCCCATCACTCGCATTCTCGTCGTCACTGCCGTAGCGAAAGACCTATGCTTTCGCTCCTCCAAACGAAAACAAACGCGACTGCTTCCCGCTATCCAACGGATTCGATCATATGATAACCATTCCAACATCCTCGTTCATGCTTTTTCGGAAGGCGGATCGAATAAAGCTGTCGAACTAGCTGAAGCATATTACTTCGTGACAGGCTCTCGTCTTCCTTGCACAGCACTCGTGCTCGACAGCACACCGGGTCGTCCGCGTTATCTGCGTCTCTGCAAAGCAATGCGGAAATTACTTCCCCAGAACCGGATAATCTCAAGCACTGGGCTCGTGGTCGGTAGTGCAGTGCTAGTAGGACTATGGGGCTTATCCTACGGTATCATTGGATACGGGAACAATCCAATCATAAAGACGCGTAGGCGAATGATAGATGAGGAGTTCTGGAGTCTGTCGGCGCCACGATGCTATCTATACTCGAAGGCAGATGAAATGATCGATTGGCGAGATGTAAGAGAGCATGTCGATGAAGCAATGGGCATGAGTACTCCAGTGGTGGATGTGTGCTTCAATGCGAGTGCACATTGCAAATATATGGCTAAAAATCCGGATCGGTATTGGAATGCTGTGATGTTGACCTGGAGGAGGGCTATGCATCAGTACAATGGGCCGGAAAAGCCGAGTTCTTTCGTTGTGCGACAAGTCTGAAGTGATTCATAGTTAATAGGGCTTTTACCATCTCAGTACCCGCCACTCTCCCATCTCCACTGCCTCCTGCTGCGCAAATCTCACCTTCCACGTTTTATTGTCTAGGTCTAGTTCTTCGTCCATCTTCCACACCCTTTTCCCTGCTGGTATACTGCTCTCATCGATGACTTCTCGAACACCTTCTTCCTCGACCAGCATGATTTCTTCCGCTAGTCTGGCTTCTGCGCGTCCATCCCATAGAGCTTCGCGGGAGCTTCCTGCGCGAAGTAGGGCAATGGCTTCGCGTCGGATCCGTGGGTGCCGACACTTCGCAGCAGTTAAGGAAAGCATAGGAAGCGTGTTCATGTCAATTCGAAAACGGTTTGTTGTAGATGTTTTGGTTCGATTGGTGTTTATCGTAGGACTTGTGGGGTTGATAGTATCGTCGTGGCTGAGGAGAAGACCACCAAAATGGACGAGATTGTTGAACTGGGGAATGAAGGCATCGTATGCCTTCTGACATCTTGAACGGCTGGTGGAGAGGATGATTGCGAGTGCTGTGTAACTAGGACAGATAACATTAGCCTTTCCCTGATGAAATATATATCCGCTGCCAGGTAGAGATTGTTCAAGTCCTGGTTCTTGCTGACTGACTTACAAAATGGTCAACGATACTCTCTCCTGTTGTGGTATCTCATTCTTGCCACCAGCTTCCCCATCTTTGTATAGATATACAGAGTACATCTTATTCCAATTAGACAGACGAGTGGAGAAGATGGCTCTGCATGCCTCAGATAGCATGTACGGGCCAACGCCATCAGGAACTGAACGAGGCTCAGACCGAAGGAAGACTTCACTTGACAGCAGATCAAGCGCAAGGCGGGCTTCGTGGATGGTAGGCGTCTCTTTCGTTCTTAGTGTTGTCTTTATTGTGACTTCATGCCACGGGATCGGCGGTAAGTCGTTAACCATAGTTCTCGCTTGTAAAGCTAAGCGCATCAGGATTGGCACTATATGCCCACGGATGAGATGCCCGTTTGGTGATGATAGGGATGTACCAACGCGATGTGATGAACCCTCCATTTGCCCATCAGACCACCGACCTAGAATTTGAAGACCAGCTCGTAGATGCGATAGTGCAGCAGTGAATCTTCCACGTAGCCATTCGAATCCTATGCACATGATGCAGCATGTAAGCGAGACTATGAGGCCTTCCCAGCTATTGTCGCTAATATACGCGTTGAGAACACTGAGGGCTTTGGAATAACATGTGCCTGCAAGCATACTCAGAGGCAGACTGCGTTTTTCCAAAGATGCCATGGATGTTTCTTCAAAATCTTCATGGAGAGCCCCTAGTGCTACTAGAGCATGCCGGACAGAGGGTTCGCGGACGCTGAGCTGCAGTACCAAGCGGCTCCAGAACTCGCTTCCGAAGGGTGCGGAAAATTGCGGTATGGTACGGGCTTTGAAGTAGCTGAACGAACGAGCTTCCAGAGAATCACTGCCCAGTCCTGATGAGATGGATGGGGCGCGTGGTAGGAGCACGTGAGAACCGGAGGTTGGTGCGGGAGCAACTCCAGTCGGATAGCCCTCGCAAGTCCTGCCGGTTGATGTACACTTGATGCATGCAGGACGGGCTTGATCGCATTTCACTCGTCGAACGCTGTGATAACGAAGTCAGATTTATATGAATAGTTCAAATTGGCGGGAGTGGCGTACCGACAAACTCGACAGCCTGTTTTTGATCGTGTATGTTTTACTCGCTTGCGCTCTTTCATCGCAATGTCCATCTTCCTGAACGTACGTATACCGTGACGGCGACATGTTGATGAGAGCTTGCTGTGTGCAGGAAGGAAATGTGAGTTACGCCCCCACGATAAGCCACTCACGCTTTACTATATGCGCGATAGTGAGGTCGACTGGAATCAGTACCGTCATTGGCTGCTTCGTCTATGAACCCAATGGCGGTACTGGTATGGGAAGTACGCTTTCATGACTGGAGATACACCTTTGAATTCACAGTGCTTGATTTTTGATCGATAGCTCCGATCTTAAACTCAACGATAAAGATCGTTTCTCCCTTTGTATCTAATGGTGATCGCTACTGAAGTTTTCTGATGTTCTGTAATGCAAGAGCTTGGGATGAATCCACTATTCTCTACGATACTACAATAAGCTAGCCGTACACCTCGAAGTCGATCTTAACCCTTTAAGTCTTACTACCGCATAATCTCTCATAAACTGTGAATGCTAGGTCTAAATAGACAGTAGCTGATGGCCTATCAGACGACGCAGATTCAGCCTTGTGGGGCTTCAGTGGATCTCTGGGAGACACTCTAATATACCTTGGCGTCCCCTCAAATTGTGATGAGACCGTTTAGATGATTGTATAACGTACTTCCATAGCAAGTGACAAATCATAGTGAGTGACAAGTCTTTGCCAAGCCCCTACCAAAACCTGCTGTTGCCCATAGTATATCGCAATGGATTAATATAATAACGCGTTACTAGCCTAAAAACAAGCTTAAATACAGCTTACGCTTTAAGCTATTAAATAAGACGCGAATCTCTCAATATACTACGCTGCGAAGTACTACAGTGTACCTAATAAAACGCTAAGAAGATAACTTACTAGAACTACCTTTTAATATAACTACACGCCTAATTTAATAAAGCTTACTGTAGTAGAGGAGAGAGTAATTATTAATTATATACTTAACCTTACCACGAGAGGATACCCGCCTAGGCTTGCTGAGATTAAGGATATAGCTAATTCCTTACTCATTAAGTATTACTAAGACCTAGTCGGCCCAAAGTGGGCTAACACGTTCATTAAACACCAGCCTAAGCTCAGGGTGAAGTTTAATTAAAAGTATAACTATAAGAGAGCCCTCTACGAAGATCCTAACGTTATACGAGACTAGTTTTAGCTAGTATAGAATATAAAGGCGAAGTATAGTATCACGGATAAGGACACCTATAACTTTGATAAGACAGGCTTTATAATAGGTGTAATATTAAATAGAGCTATCATCACGGCCTCCGACTGTCAAGGACGGGCGAAGACGGTATAGTAGGGTAATTAAGAGTAGATAATAGTAATTCAGGGTATTAGCATAGTTAGTCAGGTAATCCTACTATTTATTATCTTCGCGGGTAAATACTACCTCTCCGCCTAGTATAAGGAAGATAGCCTGCCTCTGGATTAGGCTATTACTATCTCTAAAAACGGCTAGACAACTAATAAGCACGGTATTACATAGATAAAGTACTTTAACAAGTATATAAAGGAGTATACTATTGGCACGCATCGTCTCTTAATTATAGACGGCTATAAGAGCTATAACTTAACTAAGTTCTACTAGTACTACAAGGATAATAGTATTATTACCCTCTATAAACCTCCGCATTCGTCGTACCTGCTATAGCCACTTAATGTGGGCTATTCTGCCCCTTTGAAGAAGGCGTATAGGCGCCAAGCTGAGCTCCTAATACATAACTATATTAACTATATTACTAAAGTTAAGTTCTTACTGTACTTTAAAGCTGCTTTTAATGCTGCTATTATAAAGAGTAATATTTTAAGAGGCTTTTAAGGTACTAGCTTAGTACTACTCAACCTAGAGGTTATAATATTAAAGCTTAACATCCGGTTATATACTCCACCATTATCCACCGTCGAAGACGGTGCCTGGGAGTTAAAAATACCAAGTAATACCTTAGAAATTAGGTCATAATCAACGCTACTAAAGGAGAGGATTTAAAGGTACCTAGATAGTTCCCCTACTTTAATAGTTAATACCCTTACAAAGTTTACTAAAGGTATAGAGATAATAGTATATTTAATAGTATTAATATAAAAACAAAACCTTAAGCTTTAAGCCACTAATAAGGCCGCTATATAATATAAATTATATAAAAGGAAGTAAGTATAGAAGGAAGGGACCCTTATAGTAAAAAATAGTCTTTAACTAATAACTCTAAAAAA